>JAIWYR010000001.1:5272732-5843527 GCA_022818075.1 Armillaria altimontana
CAACTGGCCTCACGCTTCCCAAATCTAATGAGACGTCTACCGCACTTTGTCTAGCCCTATGACTGCTCCTTCGACGGCTGTGCTCCGCTTCGACCCCTTTCCGAGTCACCGTCGCTCACCCACCTGGTCCGAGCTGCACAGGAAGGATGGGCGCGTTCGGACAATCGAAAGAGACTCTTACAAAGTCCAATTTCTACGGTGAATATGCTCAAATACTGCTCGCAGTGCCATGCTGATTAGTTCCCCAGGCACTTGCTAATATCGGCCGACTTGGTCTTCGCTACAGCCAGCGCACCGGCCAATGATTAGACAGTGGCTATCATACGCCATAAACCATTCTCGGCATGGCTCTGGGGTCTGTTCATACGCGACGATAATGGTAGGGATCATTGAAGAAGGGTATCAGGTACGTTCATTATTCTCCGTTGTGTCTCTTTCTATTCAGTTCTGTGTTCTCTAGGTATCTTATAATCGTGCCAGCGCATCCCAATCCAGGAATATCTTAGGCCTGCAAAACATTCACATCGGCTACGCCTATTCTCCTTGGCCGTTTGCCATACGATAGCTCGCGGAACGAGTCTCGCCCAATATTCCACAGCCCTCTCGCCGATTTCACAGAGAGCGAAAGGACAGGCTCGAGCCTCCTATTATCGCATTTAATAAGACTCTTTAGCTCAGTAACCCGGCACGATAGTGCATCGAGGCCCGTCGCCACCGTGTCTCCGACATATCTATCTCAACTCCTTCGCACCGAGCCCATCACACAATATCCTTTTTGTACGTTCATTTGATCATGGTTTACGGAGATGCCGTCTTCAAAGCCTGCCATTGGCGGATCTGTGGGCGGCTGTGTCGCTCTTGGATCCCAGAATACTACAGAAATAGACAGTAAGCCTTATTTATTATGTTCGACCACGATGATAATGTTCTGACGCCATCATACTTGAGAAAGCTGCCTTCGAAGGCCGTCATTGCGGACATTTCAAGGCGTTGGATATACGTGGGATGACGGTGCGCACTGATTCAGTTCTGCAAATTCAATAATCTCATTTGGCACTATCGACGCAGCCCATTATATGTGGATTCAAGGATGTACGGAATGTCCCGTAGGCCGGAACGTGGCTGGCGGGCCTCCCTCAGACAACGTCTCAGCGGTCCCCTCTGTTCTTCCTGACATTGGCGATACTCGTGATCCATTTACGCAAGAAGACGGCGAGGGCTCCGTGCGTCGGGCTGACCCGCTCGCTCGCTACACAATGACCAGATGTCACTGGTTGCGGACGTTGATGGGAAAACCTGAGAGTACGCCCAAGGTGGTGGACGTAATCGACCCGGCACATTTCGGTATCAACTTCTCTATTCTGGCCAATGGTGTTCTTCAGATTTATCCAAGAGCAATATTCACGAGTGTTCAATTTCTGTCGCCATAACACGGTATCTCGTACGACAGTCCAAAGTACGTGTATCGAAACCTCGGGATTTGCTTGGGGTTCTTGTTCTCAGCCTTCGACTGATGTTCCTTCAACAGAGGCTCTTCCTCCCACTCTAACATGCATGATGTCTCCCTCTGCACGCACGGTGCAAAGTCGGGGTGTGTGGTAGGGTATCTTCCTGATGGGCTGACGGTATACGCGTCTAATCGAAGAAAGTTGCTCGTATTGCTCCCGAGCATGGTCAGCAAGCTTCTGAAAGATGGAAGGCGTTCGGACCCGGGTTTGGCAGGTACAATAGAGCGTTCTTTGCGGTTCACAACAGTTCGTCCTGACTATTCATATTTCACGAAGGAAAACAATATTGTTTACGATGAGACCGACAGATATGTGTTACTCTACGACGATTCGAAGACTACTGTGTGGACTTTCTGATGATATTTCTTGGGCGCTTAACTCTGACAAGGGTTTAGCGCTAAGAAGTAAGTATTCCAGCAGCTCCAGTTTGCCGTGATGATACTCATCTGCTTATCACAGGTCCCAAGTAATTGATGGGTATGGTATTCGTATGTTTGAATTCTTCCTGCGGCGATATCACACCAGGCTAATAGCGGATGTACACAGGTCTTCATCAATACAAACGGCGCCTAGCAGCGAAACCGTGGGTTTTCCTTCAACGGTCACGATTTACCTTCGGAATTTGGCTTCCCAGCTCGCCGGAGCCCAGGCTGAATATAGCCGAACTTAGCCTGTGCGCTTCTTCCACCATCACTATCGCCTCACGTTTTCGGATTTTTTCCTCGTTGGTTCCGCTCGTCTGTCATAACGCTTATCTCCCTTGGCAGCTTCAGTCATTTCCAGTTAATGAACTACGACTCAGTTCTTAACATTGGTCAGCAGTCGTCTTCGGAAGCAAGATGCACTTTAAACATGATAAGTACGACTAGCTCTGACAATGGCCTCCGGATCCTCATCATTGTGATTTCATAGCTTTACTCAGCTGTCGCTCTCGGCATGGTGCAATGCGCCAGGATGATGTACGAACCCGAGAAGAATGCGAGATCAACAACTCGGGCGTATTACCTGCAACTCTCTATTCGGTTCATCTCGTTTCCCTATTCCCATCGACATCACACGGTACGTTTCTTCCCTCCGGTCTGATAGATTCCATTTATCTTCGTATTACACGAGGTTTATCAGCGTGTCCTCAGTCGCATCGCAGGATGAACTAAGTAACCGAGGACGAGCAAGAAGCAACGGCTTCATGCCACAATGTCGGTATGCAATGCAGTTGAAAACGAGCTCGAGATCGCAGTCAGGGATGACGGAGCAAAATAAATCTTCACAGGTGTGTCTATTCCTCGCTTCTTGCTGATGATCTCTAACAGAGGAGGAGGTTATTAGCACGTTCGTATTGTCGTATGGAATATCCTCGATGAATAGAACTCTATCTCCGAAGACTCTGTCATTCACTTCGGGACCCCTCTTGATAATCACATTCGATGAGCTCACCCAATGGCACAATGGGCGTTAATCTTCACAATGAACGGGGCTATGCATGCAAAAGACAACTTGACAGCGGCGTCGATGCTCATAGAGGTGTTTATTTGTACGCCATCTTCTGTCCTCTTTCTCTTCCGCAATGACTGATTGTTGATGATAGAATCATAGGAAGGGAATGTTATTCACCCGATAACCCGATTGTACGTCGCTTTCGATAAGTCCCAGCTATCGACTGACTGCTCTTTAATAGGCTCTGTTCATGGATCGTCACCCGTATACACGCTCTGTGCATACTCGACGCACACTGTGGGAAATTTTGGTGATCGGCTGATACTATGGTAGTCGTCTTATCTCGAACGTGCTCAAACTCAGGTGCAATAGAACTGTTCTCTGCGATTGATTTTGGTTCGTCCTTACTGTTTATGCGTAGCGAAGGAAAGCAATGTATTCATGTCGAGATCGACAGATATGTCTAACTTTACGACAATTCCAAGACCACGGGAATTTTCCCGTGGTATTTTATGATAATTTGCGTGCGCATAATTCTCATACCGGTCTAGCGCTGTGAGGTATCTCGTCAGTTCTAGTTGTCTGCGACTATACTCATCGTTGTAGCAGAGCGATCTCTCGCTGAGAAGGACCGTGCGAAGTTTTGACTCCAAAAACAGCGGGGGTCCGAGTCTCGGGATGCTGAGTGTGAGGGAAAAGGCCTGGAGGCCGGAACATATGATTAGGTTGCATGGAGGTGGTAGACGACGGGTGAAATGGGGTCATATGCCATCAGCTAGAGACCGCAAAGTAAAATCTCGCATATGCACTAGAGAGCAGTGATGAGAAGATATGGTGGCAGCACGATCATCGGTGAGGGAGGAGGCGTAATCAAGAAAAGTCCGGGGGGTCTCAACGCGGACACGTATGGCACGGCAGGGGTTCTCGATGACGCCAAAGGAGTAGACAGCATGTGAATTACGCCGTTGCCTGGCGAGCGCAATCGACGGGGAGTCACAATAGTGCTCATCATTTCCATATTTACCATCCAGGCATTCAAAGCTTCCTTGGGCACCCGTGCGACCTCCCTGGATTCCGAGATTACCGTTGTCGTCCTTTGGATGCATCTCTGGGGATGCGTGTTCGTAGTCGGACTTGCAGCAAGGTCGATACCGCGTGGAGTTAATGCAGAGGCGGATTTGCCCGCATAGTCGGTCCGAGGGGCATCCACAGTCTGAACACCAGCAGCCTTGGATACGCGATTATCTGATACCGAGGTCGTTAGGACGCCAGATGATGGGAACGTACGTTAGGGAGCCCCGTCTGTACTCCCCGAGTCGAAATGAGTAGCTTTTGACGCCCTCTAACATCCATCGGCGACATTGACGCGTCATCCGACATGCGTCTAGCCTCTACACGCTTCGAAAATGTCGTCTTCAGCAGTCCGGGGTCCCTGGATTAGGGATAGTTGATGACTGTTGGGCCAGCGACACGGGAGACGTTGGGATGGTCGTGGTGCTGGATAGATGTCGATAATGGTCACCGATGTCACGAGAGGAGAACTCGAAACGAAAGGAAGAAGGCTTCGACGATGTCAGCAGCGTGCTCGGCCAACATCTCTTTAGTTACCGGCCGGTTATTCATCGGACCGGTAACCGATGTTGACGTGGCCTTTAGGCGCCGTCTTCCCAAATTCCTCCCACTATCGCAATTCCACGGCTTGCTCGTGGCAATGTCCATTTGTTTCCTCGCTGTACTTCAATCTTCGGCTTCAAGATGGCTCGTTGTCGTACTCTGGGGACCAATCCCCCCCGACTACGCGTGCTAGAACTTGGGCATGATCTCGATTGTGGAGTGGATAAATCGGATTTGAGGGTGGGGGATGGCCCAACGAGGTCTCCTGGGTGGAGGAGTACAAGGTGCGTGTAGTTTCAGCTTCCCTCAGCTTTGTCGTACTCATCTCAGGTCCGCAGGGCGCGTCATTGGAGCTCCCTTTGATTATCTGTACCGTTGTCAGTAGGCACGTAGGCACCTGACTGAGGTATAAGTCCTGTAAAATTTGCGTGGAATAGACGTCGCTCGAATCCCGATACACTCTATACTGGAGCATAACATGTGAAACTGGTAGTAGACATGCAGTCAACAACTAAACGATGCCTAGGTGCCGATATAGGCGTACGTCCCACCATCCTTCCATCTTGACTCACGCATCGGCCTTCTTAAGCACTGTAGAAGTATTAAGCCATCAATGCATCACCAGTCAACCGGTCACCTGTGAGACTCGGCACCTTGAGCTTTGTGTGGACAACGCCAACTTGGGCAACGAGGTCCTGGACGTGACCGATGCTATGCACCATCTGCGTATAGAGGCTTGGGGTCGATAACGAGCCCGTATTCTTTTCTGTGACGGGTATCCGAACGTTGCAGTGTTTGATCGGCTAGATCGATAAGGCGTCTCCGTATGTATTATGTGCCTGCAGCATGTGCCAGCCCATATCTCCACCGTGATGTTTACGCGCTACGAATTGGCCGTCGGAGTTTGTACTTTCCATCTTCCTTCCGCACTCCTTGGAGCCTCTGTCTTGTCGGGCTTGGAAATACGACATAGTGCGTAGAGTTATTCCCTGTCTATCCAAGCACTTCAGAAAGCGATATCAGCACCATCGGAAGTCATAGGCTGATTGTCTTTGTGCTACATTAAGTTGTGGGAACTTCTACGCTCCATCTTTTTGACCTCACGGACGATAAAGGATTCATCTCCAGACATGGTATCCGATTCGGAGCAGAATGCGCATATAATCGCGCCCTCAGAGTCTCAAGAGAAGATACTTCATCCGAAAGATAGTTCTGCAATGGATGGCGAGACCAGCTCAGAGGCGATATCTGCCTTGTTATCTAACTTTGTTCCTGAACCGCCTTCGGAATCTTTGAGTGCGGGTTCTGAAAGTGTTTCGGTGGATGTGCAATCACCTAGTGATTCTGAAGATACCTCGGGTGATTCTAACATGTGGTTAGCTGATCCTGATCCTGATCCTTGGCTGCCAGAGGTAAGTCAGTCCGCAAGTATAAAATGGTGACTTGATAATATGCTTCCAGGGCATTGTATTACCTGAAGTCACGATCTCTGCCTTGACTGAGACTGGCAAAGCAGAATCATCCATTGAGGTTCCATTGCAACGGTCCTACACCAGTCGACATCCCGTTATACCATCATCCCTAGCTGACACTACCTGTGCTACCCTTGGCATTCAGGAAGTCTTAGATAAACTGAACATGACCTTTAGAACATTTTAAACCCTTGACACCCCATCTCTCCACTCCATTCTCAACGACTACATTGAGAAGAACTGTGACTTTGGCACTGCATATGGCCATCTTTGCCGGATATGGTACACTGATGACTGGAGCATGATCCAAGATAAACTCTGCAGACGTGAAGAGAAGGACAGGAAGATGCGACAACATGCACTGATAGGTAACCGGATTGTCAAGCCCAAATTGCCACCCTGACATGTTTGGGACCTGTACAGCAATCGGGTAGTGCCATGGTGGACAGTCAATGTTGCCAACCACCAATGGGAATGGGAATGGCCTAATCCGATATCCCATGCATGGGTGGATGAGAAAGATCGCATGGATGTGTGGACACCTATCAATGGATATGAATGGCCTGTGCCCATGCCAAAGGATGCCAGTCTCGACCTCATCCAGATTGAGATGCTGAATCTGGGGGGGCAGTACATGTGGCTGGATGTCCTATGTTTGAGACAGAAAGGGGGGCTGAGGGAGAATCTATGCATGGAGGAGTGGAAGCTGGATGTGCCCACAATCGGGTGGTTATATGATGATGCAAGAGTGGTGGTCTACCTAAGTGGGCTAGGGCTGCCTTTGAGTGTGAAAGAGGGTGACCTGGACAGTGATCAGTGTTGGTTTAGATGTGCATGGACACTCCAGGAGGTTGGCAATTCAAGGATCATTGCTGGGGATACACCAGATGGACCATTGCATGCACCAATAGATAATGATGGAAACTATGAGACTGAGCTGCTGACAAGGTTTCACAGATTTTACAAGCAGCTATGGTTGAAGCAAAGGTATTTTGGTTTATTCAGTACACTGGCAGACATGCAGAAGCACTGATGAGCCTCCAGGCTCTGTACGCTCAGAATTCGCAGATTTTCCCTGCTAATTAACACTACTGTCCCTTCAACGGCCTTTCAGCAAACCAATGATTGCACACCCACTGATACCACTTTTGTCCTATGGCAACCACTCCTTACGTGCTTTGTTATCCATCCCATCCTGCCACGCATCATAATTGCCGTACTTCATCATGGCAAGGCACCTTCGATCAACAATCATCCCAATATGGAATTGACGCATCACTCAGAAGCATCCAATTGATGCGCTCATTGATCACTTAATGAAAATGATGTGATTGACACGAGTACCCTCCCAGCTACGGCAATTGCAGCTATGGCAACTACAGACCATGTTTACTAAGGCTGTTACTTCGCCAAGGCCTCAAGAAAACGTTGCCCCACGTGTACTCCTCAGCACGACGACTATCGCTCAAGTAATCCGCAGCTAAACAGCACCTAACGATCCGTGCATCGCTCAATGACCCCATATGGTTCGCATCCATACGCGGCAACATCAATGAGTTGCTGTTACTTTAGAAGATGAAGTACCATATGTTTCCTCCAATTTTTACAAAGCCAAGGCCTTACAGCCTTACTAAGTCTCGCATATTTACTCTATTTATAAATTCATACTTGTAGTATACAAACTAGCTAGAAAATGTAGTTCAAGGGAAGTTCATCTCTAGTTGACCCCAGACTACGTCAATTATCGTCACACACTAGTCTATCGCCAGTAAACCATGTCTATTCACCGTTCTACGGCAATATACAGTTTACCCCAGCATATTCTCGATTGCACGTCGACTCTTGAGCTCACCAGAGTTATTCCACAGTTTTTAACTGTGAAGAGTCCTTCGCTATGTGCTCTTCGCTCTTAACACTATTGGTGCATGCTCATACTGTGCCAATATGTGATTACCGTGCCATACCTCACCCCTGTTATCTTTTATAGGCCGCCATTGTTTCACTTTCACACCATTGGAGTTTTTACAGTTTCTCTTTCGCCATTGTTATTGTCACCCACTTGGGTAGTCTCAGAGCAGACTTAGGATCAGTTTCTGCCAGTTTTCATATAGTATCAGTCCCTAGAGTGGACTTGAAGGTTAGTTTGACATAGGATAGGACCGTTTCAGTACCAGACAAGTTTCGACATTGACTCAGCACCATCACATCGTATAGGACCAGTATCGCCGCCAGTTTTCGTAGTTCCACGTTTTCTCTCGCCACTTGCATCCTCCACGCCTCGTTCCACGTTTATTTTGCCACTCACATCCCCCATGCCATTTTCTCATCGCCTCGTTCACTCATAGACTATTACTGACCATTTAGTCTATCCTCCACCGTTCACCCTGCTCAGATTACCATCCAGCGATGTTTTCTAGTCTCGCAGCACGTTTTCTCATATGGATTCGTGGTATTCATGTCATATCTGTTTTTGTTCCCTCTCATTTCGAGAGATCCCTACCGGCTTGAAGCCATAGCATCTAGTACTTGACTACCAAGCAGTACTACTTCGCAGACTTAAAGTCGCAGTGTATACTTGCATATAGAGGAATTGACCTACTGCACGGAGGTGCCCCAAACCACTCGCACACACGATTGCCTTGATTGCCATGCTACTACATTAATTACCCAATCTCATTCCGAGTTGGTGTTGCCGTTGCCACGGAAGTCTAAGGCCCATCAGCGCATGTCAACCAATCCTGTGGACAAAGTCATAGGACTTGCATTCCCTCTTTTACCCAATATGATACCACCATACCATGAGAGTGAGTCTCTTGAGGATGCATGGTCAGCACTGGTGAATTCAATGGACCCTGCACTACAGGTGTACTTTCTCTTGTTGTATCCTGGAGTAGGACTTGGATGCAAGAAATGGAGGCCAACATGGGGGCAGGTCATGACAGAGCCTTTGCCAGTGGACTACTTCTGTAGAGAGCATGTCCAGCATGATGACAAGGTGGATGAGGACTTGTTTGAAGGGCCTTGCATTGAAAAGGGGCATGTACATGGATTGGGTGTGGAATTGGCAGAAGGGAGGGATCAATGTGGAGAGTTGGTTGTTGAAAGTGTGGATAGGATGCTGCACACATTCTCAATCCGTGCCACCCATCAAATCCCTATACCCAAAGATGTGTACATGTTACTTGGTAGTAGTGCAAATACTGACTATGATGGAATAACATGACGTCATTGGGCTATTGGACAATGCCTGCCAGGACAGAGATTTGAGAAAGTGTCAGTAGTTGTGATGGATGATGAGGGGGATATAAAAAGGCTGGAAGGTCTGCATATTACTACATGGTCTCACAATATTCTTATTTAATTTGACTACTCATGGCTTCCAGCAATAACCATTGCAGTTTCAATTTCCTTACATTGAGATTCAAGAACAAGGTCTGAATATCAGTTAGTCAGAAGAATCATTTTCACTGCCCTAGAGCCTTAATTTTTTAACATTGTATAGAAACCAGATAATAGCTAATGTCTGAGGATGGAGCTGCAAAGATATGGAATGATGAGGATGGAAATTCAGGATGAGAATAGCCTAGACTCATACTTGCAGTTTCATCCACCACTGCTTTGCAAGTGCCAAAGCTCTCAAGGAGGGCTAACAGGTTAATGAAGAAGATCAGCAACTTCCCCAGCACAGACACCATCTGATCCTGATCAAGACAGGTATATTATTTTGATTCAGGGTAAAATACAAGCAAGAGGATCACAAAGCACTCTGATAAGCCACTGCATATATCAAAAATGTGAACAGATTGCACCATGTGTTGAATGGCCATCAAAACCTTGTCTAGTACTGGCAGAGGTATTATTCAACAGTTGTGTGGGTTTTGTTCTGTATACATACCCTAGACTTGGTTGTAATATTATGATCTAGTGATATCAAATTTTGAGGACCTGTATTTGCAACCTATGAGTGAACCTTGTTGTTTCAGAAGAGAAAAACATGCAATGGTTCAATGTATACAACTAATCACAGTATTCTTTGTAGGAGTTCCCTGGTTTTCACATGTTCTCCCATATTCATTCATGTATAGGATCATTCTGGTGATACACTGTCTACTCGTTCACACCTAGATTTTGCGATTTTATAGCAATACTATTGCATATATATCCTACACTAGTGACATTTAGAGGACTATAGCTGAGGCTTTGAGCTGATAATTAGCCTAGTATGTGACTAGTAGAGCCAGGACTTAGAGGCAATACCACTAGTCGGTCAAATCTACCAGCCAGCCATACCAGTGTCTTGAATGCTAACAGGGCTACATAAATATGGCCACTAGTGGATGAGTAATGCAACTAGCACACCAAATAAGAGGCGGAGGACACAAATCTCATGAAGTCCAGTCACTAGCGGACCGATCTGAGCACAAATGCCTAAGTCAGGTTAACCAGTCACATGGCAATCTCCAAGCAGGACTTAGAAATGAATTAGCAATGGATTAACCTTGTGGCAGATCCAACTAGTGTGATACAGATCTATTACAATTGGCACTAGTATAGCTGGGCTGCACCTTTGATCATGATCTCCAGCTGCTACAGGCACAGTTGCTGGCCTAGTCCTTTATCCTTGACACTAGTGGAGCATCACTGGGCTAAGGACATGGAATACAACTGTTAGCAGAGCTCCTAGGCTCACTAGTCAGCAAGCAACTGTTTCTAGACCGACTATTGTGTGATTATTCACCATTACTCATGACTAGCCAAGAAATCCTTATCAATAAAACCCCTCTAGTCAGTTATTTATATCTTGATTGTACCTTGATTATCAGTATATAAGTAGTAGAATAGGCACATGTGCAGCTGAGGCAAGCCATCCCTGCAATTGTGACCTACTAGTCAGTATCTAGTGCACCAATTAAAGGCTTTTGTGCTTAACCTCGATGAAGTGGCTACCAGTTGCTAAGTTACCTATAGCATTGAGTGAATTGAAGTGTCTTAGAGCAATCTTTTGTGTCCTGCAAAGGCCAAGAGTGTTTCAAAGTTAATTCAAGCAAGTTCTCAAAGTTTAAAGTATTATTCTTAGGCCAAGAGCACCACTAGTCTGCCTAGAAAGCGACTAGTTAAGTGTTTATTCACTTGTAAGACATTATAGGGCCAAGAGAGCCACTAGTTCAAAGCAGTCCCAGTCAGAGTGAGTGCAGTAGCTCAAGTCAAGTCACTATTCATCCAATCGTGTCTTACCCACCCCGCTAGTGCAAGTAGTACACTTTTATAGCTCACTAGTAACAAATAAAACATCTTTAAACAACTTTCCTTGATTATTGAAGTCTGTAGAGTGCTTCTATTGTACTTGAAATGCCCAAATTCAATACATTGGTGATAAGTGTAGAGTTAGTGATAGGTTTAGTGTTGTTGGTGTTCATTGCCAGCCACTAGTCCATTTGCCACTTGCCATTGCTGAGCACATCATCTGGAGCCCACCATGAGGGAGTTTCAGACTTGATAATCTCATTGAATTAAGACTTTTATTTGACACTAGTCTTGTTAAATAAACTACTATTCAACCTAGCAGCTTGTACGCAATCTGTCTAACCAAGCCTCAGTGAAAGGAAAGGGCAAAGCTAGAGTTACAGAGCCCGCACAAGCATCATCTTCGAGGCCAGCACCTAATAGTGCCGCCACAAGACCAAAAGGAAGATCAACAGCCAATTTGAAAGCTGCTGGTGTTGGAGTCCCATCTAACTACAACTTATTAAAGAATAAATGAAGTGCAACTGCACCACCCGATAGCCCACAAGCTAGGACAGAGCAGCAAATCAACGTGAATCTTAACGTCCAACAGACAAGACCCCTTGCACCATGCCCATGGCCAAGACCTTCCCCCACTAGTGGATCAACAAACCCACTAGCCTCTGGACAATTGAACTCCCAGTCCATTCAAACTGCTAGTAGACCGATCATGTCCACTAGCACCCAAAAGATGCCTAGACCAACATCTAGGGATACACCCAAGTTTGATAGCAATGAGCCTGAGAACTTGCATTGTTTCCTTGGTCAGATGGAGGATTTATTCTTTGACTATAGCATCACCGATGATGACGAGAAGAAGAAGAAACTAGTGAGGTACATGGATGTGCATACTGAAGAAGAATGGCAAGCATTGGAGGAGTATGATGGTGGTGCCTTTGCCAAATTCAAGGAAGCGATCTTGAAGAACTATCCAGAGGTGGCAGATGCAGAGACAGGCACTTGGGAGAGGCTCACATGTATTTCACATAAGTTCTCAAACCTTGGAGCTGACAAGCATGAGTCCTACCTGAAATTCAAGCACATATTCTTGACTGAAGCCAAGAAACTACAGAAGCCTCCAGTGCTAGTCACAAATCATGAACTAGTGGAGAAATTCACCAAGTCGTTGTCACCCACATTTAGAGAAAACATTGCACCGTGATTGAGTATCAAGCATGGAATCAAAAATGCGACAAGTGCGCCCACTGAAGAGACTCTGTGTGCGCAGGCTAGAAATGCAACAGCATCAAAGACACTAATCACACCCACACCCAACACTACACACACAAACCCTCAAAGTTCTTGGGGGGATATTATGCGATAGAAGCAGATTGAAGCAATACAACTAAACTCTCAGAATATATGATACACACATATAGCAATAGTGCTCGTAGGGTATCTAGATCTCTCTAAGTCCAAAGGCTTTTATAACAAGAGGGGCAACAGATGTCGCTGGGCCTCAAGGCAAGGTGTACCACAATACACAACACATTGCCACACACCCACAAAACCCTCAATAAGCCTCACGTGACATACACAGGTGACCACAAAGAAGTTAAACACACCCTGAACATGACTTAAAGCTTGCACTCTAAGCAGAAACCCTTTGAAACATGTCCACTCAAGCCACAGGATTTGAACCCATGTGCTCAAGCTTCCAAAACCAATCTTAGACCCACAGGGTTCGAACCTATGCGATCCAGAGACACAATAACCAAATAAACCCCATCCGACAAGCCAAAGGGTTTGAACCTCTGCCACTTGCGGAAATGAGAACCCTCAAGCACGTACTAATCAGACCACAGGGTTTGAACCTGTGCCACCTGTAGCACCACACGTTAAAGAAGGCCTCAGTACAAACACTAACCAGACCAAAGGGTTTGAACCTCTGCCACCTGTAGTATCTCGCACAACAAGAAACACCACCCACAAGCCAAAGGGTTTGAACCTCTGCCGCCTGTAGCACCACGCATCACAAGAAACCCTCAAAACTCAAGAGCATGTCTGCAATGACACAAATCTCTTATTCTCAGGTTAGAGCACAAGTCAACCAATCCCTCAAACAGTACACAAGTCCCACACTAGCTTTCTATGCATCACGCGCTACTCAAGTCACTCAAATGTTATCAATAAAGGTCTATTCTCTTGCTCGAAGCTACAAACTAATCCCAAAGCTAGAGTGCTAAGCTGAGAGCCTTTGCGCTCCAACAAGGGGGGTCCAAAACTTGTACACTATTACTATACTACAGTATTTATACTATGCGCTCTACCAATTAATACAACCTTAAATAGTAACTCTTGGCTTGCAGAACTTCCTTTCCTGGGTGCCACACATGTTGCTATAATCACGCCATTGCTTGGCGCTTACTTAGAGCTCCGGCTCAGGGCCAGATCCTGGTCTCTCAGTTGCGCAACATCGGTTAGCCACACTATCCACGCATACTGACATCACCTAGTATCTCCTCAGAGTTGTAGCCTAGCACACAACTCATCTTTATGGTAATAATATCTTCTAGTGATTTCCATGGTCTTCTAGGACCACCAGCTTCTAGTCTAGGCCTCGCATGCATCGGCCAAAGTCAGAGACATCAGTCTTACTTCAATTCTAAACATTCTGAGGTCTAGAGCACTAGCTCCTGGCATGGCAGTGCCTTGTGCATCATAGATCAAGGTTGTGCAAAGTATTAATTATCTCCTGAGCTTCGCTGGTTCTATTCTTAGTGCGTGTCTTCTGTGCATTGTCAGTGTACTCAGTGTCAAGTGCTGGGGCTTTAGACTTAGTGTGACCCTTATGGTATCACTCTACAGTTAAGCCTTGTGCTCCACCAAACATCACTCAAGGTATTGCATTGCCTGCACTCCAGACATTGCGCTCTAAGGTATATCTCATTGCCTTGGTATCTAGGTTTTATAAAATGTATGTATTGATACATTTCGCAAAATTACACGTGTGAACACTTTTCAAGCGTGTCACCACCCCTGCTCCTGCTGCTGCACCCATAGTCACAAAACCCATCAAAAGACGAGAAGATATGCACATTGCACACCCTCGATGAGGTTGTTGCTGAAGCAGATGATATTGCTCTCAACAGCTCTACTAGTTACCTTCTGTTGGTGACTAGTGGAAGTGTATCATTGACTGGAGCCACTAGTAGTTCTGGAGTTAAGGCAGAATTTGAAGATGTGAAGCAGCAAGTAGCTGCTTTACTTGATCACATTGATGTGAGTGAGAAACAGGCGAAGGAGTGTCAAGAACAAATATTGAAAGCCTTTCAACAAGGCAGAAATAATAGCTCCTCATCTAGGCAATTGCGACCTCAGAATGAACACTCTGGAGCAGGACCAAACAACAACTGCTGGCACAACTGGAAGTCTGGGCACTATGTGAAGAATTGCCAGAACATCCAGAAGCATGTAGTGGAAGGTTTGTTGAAGCTCATCAACAAGAAGTTCATGATGATAGATGGGACACCTATCCTGTGTGAGCCAGCTCATCTCTGCCCAATGGATCACATGCTTGCATCGTTGAATAAAAGGCAAGAACAGATGTTCTGGGAAGATGTTAGTGGGCCTGCTGGTATATTCAGTATCAATGTACCTGATAACTCTTCCTTATATGCGAACAAGCCTTGAGACGCTAGAGACAAAGTGATCGACAAACTTCGCCAAGATCTGCAATATTGGCAGACTAGTACCCGTGTTCCAACACCTGTTCAGCCTCAGTTGTTACAAGCACCTGTACCATCTACTAGTAGTCAGCCAATGAATCAATCCTTTGACCCTAATGTGTTTTTGAACCAAATGAGGTCACTATTCAATCAGGCCGGTAGTCAGAATGCAACTAGTGGCCAGAACTTTGAAGGTCAGTATGTTGCCACATGCACTAGTGGTGGTGAGTCTTCCCAACAGGGTTTTGAAAGGGTCTGATGAAGGCTATGGGGAAGAATATGTCAATCCCTACGATTATTCCCCATAAACAGCTGGAGGACCATTTTAAAAACTGACTGAAAGGAACTGAACTGAAGAAATATGTAAAGAAAGTGATTGAACCAGTGTCTGATGAATCTGAAAACGAAGTACCAGTACCGTTGATGAGCCTCCAGGCTCTGTACACTCAGAATTCACAGATTTATCCATCCATCACCCAATACCTTCAAAACAACTCCATTATAATCCCCATGTACTCCATAACACTGCCAACTCTCGATAATACCATGGATTTTTGCAGTATATGCCACAAACATTCAGATACAGTCCTAAAACTGTGACATCCACTCCTCATGCACTCCGTTATCCTTCCCAGCTCACCTCACATCACAATTACAGTATCCCATCATAGCAAGGCACCTTTGATCGACAATCATCCTAAAACAGAGTTGCTACATCACTCAGAAGCACCTAGTTGATGTGCCCATCAATCATTTAATGAAATGATGTGATTGATGTGAGTACCCTTCCAGCTATGATGATTACAGCCACAGCAACTACAGACCGTGTTTACTAAGGCTGTTACAGTGCCAAGACCTCAAATTATCATTGACCCAAGTGTACACCTCAGCATGGCAACTGCAGCTCAATAATCCGCAGCTAAACAGCACCTCATGATCCGCTCATTGCTCAATAAAACCACACGGTTTGCATCCATACACAGCAACATCGAGGACTTGCTGTTACTTTAGAACCACAGATACCATATGTTTACTATGGCTATTACAAAAGCCAAGGACTTACAGCCTTACTAAGGCTCCGATGAATATTCTATTTATAAAATTGTACTTGTAGTATAAAAACTAGGTAGAAACCGCATTTTTAGAGCTAGTTCCTACCCAGTTGGCTAGACTATGGCATTTCCAGTCAGCTACAGTTACTCCAAGTTATCCCTCACCGCTTGCTTTACTCTTAACATTGTTGGTTAGCTTTGTTGCACCAATACACGAAATCTTGTGTCAATAACTTGCTTTTGTCTTTTAATGCCGCAACATCACTTCACTTTCACCACATAGGATTGTTTCATCACTTTCACCTTCTACATTGCCATCGTTTTCATTGTCCAGTTCAGTATTGCCTCTGTGTAGGCCCAGTTCAGCATCATTCTCCATAGGATCACCCTTGTCTTTACCATTGTTCTGAGTTGCCATGCATCTATTGCAGCAGCACCCCACTCAGCACCTCAGTTACCACAATTTCTACCAGTTTCTTGCAGTCTCCATACGTTTATTGCTATTGTTTTGACCCACAATATTAGGTACACCCTCTAGCCACATTGACTAGGCTATTTCGACGTCTTCTAGTCCCTCCCCACGATTTCCAGCCCATCCCCACGATTTCTAGTGCATTGCAATGATTTCTAGCGTGTTGCTACGTTTTCCAGTCCATTGCAATGTTTTCTAGCACATTGCTACAATTTCTAGCACATCCCCACAATTTCTAGATCCATTTTCGTGATCTCTAGACCGTTTTCGCAGTTTCTATCATGGTTTCTTGGTATTCAAGTCATACCAGATTCCATCCCATCTCGTTTATCGAGATCCATCCTGGCTTACAGCCAACATCTATTAGTACTCCTTGACCAAGAGTGCTACTTCGCTGACTGAAAAGTCGCAGTGTATCTTGCATTATTGAGGAATTGACCACACAGAGGTGCACCGAACCACTCACACACACATTGCCTTGATTGCTGTGTTGCTACATTAATTGCCTAAGCTCTCCCTGAGTTTTGGGTGTTGCCATTGCCACGGAAGTCTAGGCTCATCACCATGAGTACCCACTAGTAAGAAAGTCATTGTGGAAATTCCCGCTAGTTGACCCACTAGTAAGAAACCGGTTACTGTAGAATAAGGCATAGCATAGATGCAGATGATCCGCAGATATCCAAACAGATATCCGAAAAAATACCTGTGGATGTGGCTGTGCCCAGATATCCGGATCTGTGGCATCCGGATCTGCTGGATGTGGATATGACTTTAGCAACCTTGAATATCCACGGATGTTCTATTTATTTCTCTCTCTGTATTATTCCCCATGTGTGAAATAGGCCTCCTAGGGTTTTCGAGGCCAGGGATTTCGAATCTAGCATCAGATTTACAATCCGAGGCCACCCTGGTCCATGGTAAGCAAACAGAGATTTTCTTAATTTTGTGTCAAAGTTCACTTTATTTTTCCAGTCATCATTTCAATAGTAGAACTAGTGTGGCAAAGGCGTACTTATGTTTTTGAGGTCAAGGATTTCGAATTCACCATCCGAAGTCATCCAGGTCTGCAGGAAGCATTTGGAGATTTTATTGATTTTATTTACAAGTTGTATTCCTCTTTCTGGCCCTGATTTGTTGATGGATGCAGCAAAATATATGTCTGCTATTGTTTTGAACGTTGAAAAATATAATGATAGCCTTGTCTGGCTATTTAAGCTGGCCCTGAACATGTATGCCTAAACATAAGTGGAATAAATACCGCATTTCTATCTGATTTTTATGCCTTGCAGTTTGGACACTCTCAAGTGATCGAAGACAGCGTTCAAATACACCTTATATTGTAGAACTCAAGTTTATAATCTTAGAAGAAACAGGTCAAAACCCATCAAGATATGTTCAGATCAAGTTTTTGACTAAAACAGACAGATATCCATGGTGCAGATGCCACGGATGCGGATATCCATGCACAGCCACACCTGCAGATGCGGATATCACCTATCAGATACACTGATATCCACAGGACGGATCCAGATCCATCCGCAGATGCATCCATGCTATGCCTTACTTTCAAGGATTCCCCTTTCACTATTGCTGGTATGTGCTTACTAGTGAGCTATACAATGCACTATTGACCTTCTTTCTTTTACTAGCAGCTGACTTAGCTATCAACAATGAGGCTAGTCAGAGTACTGTTGATGCTGCAGCCATGCTAGTCAGTGCTGGAGATCATGTCAATCCTTCTGAGAGTGTTTTGCACTCTAGGGAGGCTGATCTTCACAACAATGTGATTGCTACAACCCACAAGATCGAGTACTTGCTCAAGTACTATGAGTTTGTGGTGGCTCACCATGGCCAAGTCATCAAGCAGCTCGAGAGTTGTCTGCCAGTGCCTATGGAAGATGATTCTTCTGCTCCCGTTGCTTCTAGTTCCAAGCTTGGCTAGTACTAGCCATTCTGAACCATCACTAGTCGCCATATATACAAGTGTTCAATTGCTAGTCTGTCATTTCTCATGATTTCCAACTGCTTAGATACAATATCTAGCATACACCGTTGTTACTTAGCAATATAAAGTGTGTTTGACCATTCTAGACCGCAGTTTTCGAGCTTCTAAGTCGACTAGTGATGGGGACTTCATTGTCTTCTTCACTATTGCTATCATATTCGTTGGGCTGAGAGTATCCTTTGGCCTCTGAACCTGAGTCTTCACTGTCAGACTCACTAGTGTTGCTCTGTTGCAGCCTAACTCAGTCTATACCATATAGTTTCTTGCCTAAGGGTCGATAGTGATATTCTGTTGGGACAGACTCGTCACTAGTCACCAACTCCTTAAGAGTTTGGGGACTTACATCAATCAAATCATGAATTTTCTTGGGTAACTTGATACTATGCCTCACATGGCATGGGATTACTCTAAACTGAGCGATTGTGCCACCCACTAGTGATCCATCCAACTCTGCTATGACATAAGAACCACCTCTAGTCCTTCTTATAATGACTAGTGGTCCCAAGTACCTTGGCTCCATCTTGCTATTGAGACTTTGCTCAACTCACGTGTTCCGTATAAGCACTAGTCGACCTGGTTTGAAGTCGTAATCCACAATAGTGGCCTTGTGCTCGCATTGGTAGCATAGTACTGTAGCGAGTTTATTCTTATTAAATTTCTGTCGCATGGCCATTACATGTTTGGCATGCTTGGCTAGTGCTATCACTCACATACCTATAAGGTCTGTGGTGCTCAAGATTCTGCTTGGGGGCTTGACTAGCCAAGTTGCTTCAACTATGTCAAGAGGTACTATTGGATGTGCACCTAGTGCCATGAAATATGGTGAGCAACCAGTACCGTGTTTGATAGTGATATGGTCCGCCCACAATACATGTGGCAAGAAGTAAAACCACTTCTTTGGGTTGCCACTAGTCACCTTAAATAGCCATTGACAAAGGTCCCAATGGCCTCTTTCAATTTTTCCATTCCCTTGCAAGTTGTAAGGAGTGATCTTTATGCCTGTGATACCATACTTGTCACTTAGCCATTGTATAACTGCGACCCAAGGTCTGCCTTTATCAGTTACTATTTCATTGGGACAGCCCCACCTGCATATCACATCCTCAAAGAACCACACTGCAATTGCTTTAGCATTTTCTTGCTGTAAGGCCCTTGCTTCAGGCCAAGACAATAATGAGTTGCATGCATGAACTATATACCTGCACTTATTAGAAACCGGGGTCATAACCATGGTATCACAGTGTACTTTCTGGAATAGTGAAGGTGTTTCAGTGACAGAGGGTGGAATATGGACCATAGTCTTCTGTCTGACTTGACATACCAACTGACATCTTGTTCCAACTCTGGCCACCAAAAACATTGCTCCAACAGTGACTTAGTCGCATAAAAGCCTCTATGTCCTAATGAGTCATGTGCTGATCTCATCATATACATTCAATGCTATTTATCCACTACTAGCTGATAGTCTCCTTCAGTACTGCATCTATATAGTCCAAGAAGAAGTTATGACAGTACTGCTTGAAAGTCAAGTACTGCTTGTCATTAAGTCCTTCTGGGCAGTGTCTAAGGCTCCTCAACCAAGTCCTGACATGTGGTAGCCATTCATCTTGTGCTAGTCCACTACTAGTCTATTGTTTCTCTGGATAGTCCTCTCTTTTGTCAGGATTGAACTTATACTCAAGATCAGGAATGAGTGGGGCTGCTTTCAAGAACTGGCATATGGTTTCATTGGTTTTCTCCTGTGCTAAGTAAAGATTTCTTAATTCTAGTTCACAAGAGTGTGCTTTGTCTAATTCTACAGAGAAATTGTCAATACTAGTGGCTAGTGTGTGCATATAGCCACCTCGACTATCAATTTCATTCTTAAATTCTTCTAGTTCCTTTGGCAGCTTACTAGTCCCTTCTGCTACTTCAAATTGTAAAGGGCCATGGTCCTCTAGCTTGTAATCCTCCAAGTCAGGATGGATCTCATCACCAGGTTGTGCATCACACCTTGATAGTCTGTCAGTGGGGAAAGTACTACCTTTCACATGTCAAAGGATGAAATGAAACATCAGAATATCCTCTATCCAACAGTTGATAGTGGCATTCGGTCCCATTCCGGGGTTGCTTAGCATACCCTTGATGTACTGCATGTCAGTTTCAACCACTAAGTTGTGAATCCCAATAAGCCAATACTGACAAGCCTTTAAAGCTCGCAATAGTCCATACAATTCGTGTTTGGGCTGTGAAAACCACACTTCACTTTTGTTCATAGTGATCAAACCAAAGCGCACATAATAGTGCTTAGTAGGATCCTTCTTGTCGACTTGATAGATGTAGAATCCAACAGCTTTGTATGAAGTATCAATGCATAGACCCACTTCTGCATCACTAGTGAGGTCAATTGGCCAAATAGCTGGACTAGTCATGACTGCATGCTTGAGCTTGTCCATGGCTAGCTGCTGTTCAGCCTCCCACTCGAAGGGTATATTGAGTCATGTCAACTTGACTAGTGGTTCTGCTATTTTCGAATAGTCCCTTATAAACTTTCCACAGACTCCACAAGTGCCTAAGGAGGCCCATACATCCATGAGGTGCTGGCAAGGACCCCATTGACTGATGACTCCAGCTCTATCAGGTTTGATTTTTCTTCCTTCATACATGCATAGATGACCAACCACCGTCATTTCCTCAACACACAAGAACATCTTAGGTCCAGAGAAGGTCCCTCCACAATATTTCATCCTTTGAACCACTTGATTCATGTTCTGCATATGTTCCCATACAAAACAATGAATCCCAGGGTTTTCTGGAATAGTCTCAAAGCCCCCATCCTCAGTTTCATAGCAAGTTTTGGGCTCTTGTACAGGTACATCATCGATATAGGGACCAGTGACATGTGGTATTTCTTCTCGTAGGATATGCATTACATCTTCATGGAATATTGGTACCAAATTAGTCCAACCCATTGGTAATTTCACTAGTCGCATCAAACCGAAAGGAGTTTGGAATGTAGTATAGTCTCTGGATCCAATAGCAATATCTCACTCGTCATATCCAACATACAAGTCCAAACATCCTCCACATGCTCTTCCTGCAAAATGCTCAGATAGCTCGTCTGTGGCCAGTGGAATCCCAGAATGCACAATAGTCACTGCATTCAGGGGTTCCAAACTATGCACTAGTCTAAGACTTTTTACCGTCTTTCTTAATTACACAGAACCACCTTGATCGGTAGGAGGAATTAGATGGCTTGTATACACCGGCATCAATCTTGGATTTAATAATCTGGCAGACTTCCTTATAGATTCCAGGTGGGATGGGGATATTTTTCAAAACCCATGGAGTGTGTGGTACTATAGGAATATCTATTGGTGGGAAGAAGTCCTCTCAGAAATGCCCATGTTCAGTGTCATCCCAAGCAAAGGCTTGCTCTTGGATAGTCATGAAATGGTGCATTAACTTGTGCTCTTCTGGCCATAGAAATCCTTCTGGATGGTTTTTGTCAATCTTAGCTTTTCTTTCAGGCATATAGCGCTCTGTAGGCACGTATTCTGGCAGGCTAGTGCTCAATAGTGGAATGTCCTTGAGGGGATCACCCTTAATGTCTCTCACTATGTGAAACTTGTCCAGCAGATCGCCTAACAGTGGCTTTACTTTCAATGCTACAGGTTTATATTTCTTACTAGTGAGCACTGCAACTGGTTTAAAGTTGGGGCTCTTCATGCATGCACCAAGGTGCTCAAAACTGGGGACTAGTGCCATCTTTTTCTTTGTAGGTTGGCTAGTCTTCAATTTTGTGTGCAAGTTATCAACTAGTACATTATAGATTGGGATTTCAGTATCGTCTAGTAATGGAGAGCCATTACTAGTGTGCTTGCACACATGATATTGCATTTTATAGCCTTCTGGAACTACCTTCCCTTGGAAGTAAGAGTTCAATAGTCCCTTGGCTTGCTCATCTTGCAAAAGATTTTCTTCGC
The DNA here is from genome assembly GCA_022818075.1 of Armillaria altimontana. Taxonomy (NCBI): domain Eukaryota; kingdom Fungi; phylum Basidiomycota; class Agaricomycetes; order Agaricales; family Physalacriaceae; genus Armillaria; species Armillaria altimontana. The sequence goes on from JAIWYR010000001.1 coordinate 5,295,206, forward strand.
TAGCCATTAAAGCCATGAGAAAGCTGTCACATAGCTCTTTCTCTGAGAAACTAGCGCCTTCTTTTGGCTTCATATAGCCTTCAATCTCAAAGTTACCATCACTAGTCTGCACAATTTGCAGGGCTAACTCTCCTTGATCATTCATCAATTCATTGAGTTCAAGTGAAAACCCTCTTCAGTAGCCTTAGGAACAGCCTTTGCAACCTGAGGGGGTGCACCCCTCAAGAAGGTTGGAATAGTGTACCTTCAACCAGTGTTTGGATCAGTGATAGTAATGATTTGGCCACTATCTGTGTGATTCCTAAGTACACTCTCAGTGAGGACATCAAATGGATGACCTAGTAGTACTTTATATGCTGGACTAGTGATGATGTGTATTTGCAAGTACACAGTGATATCATTGAAAAGGAATGGAACATTCCTTGCTAGCCCTAAGGTTTTCTCTAGTTGACCATTCGCGCTCTGCGTATGGATGGTAATGTCAGGATCCCAAGCTACTCCAAGCTTGGTTGCTATCATACTAGCCATCGATACTATCTGTGAGCCTCTGTCAACTACACTTTCTTCTTTGCATGTGCCATTGATTACTGGATACACAGCTCACAGACTAGCCAAGTCTTTCATGACTATTACCTGCTTAGGCTTTTCTCCTGGCGCTAGTGAGTCAAGATACTGAAGATATGGGTCAGACATAATTAGAGAGCCATCTGGTATCAAGCCAACATTGAATTGTGCAGCCACAAACGTCCCAGATGGCAAGTCACAGATGTTGATCACATCTGACTTCAAGGACAAGTCCTCACTAGTCATGTCTTCTTCATCACTAGTCTCACTGAATGGTAACGGGTCGGACTCAGGTTGAGTCTCCCCCACACTATACATCTGTTCTGTCACTGGCTGCATCAAAATTCTCTTCTTAGCCATCAACTTAGCAATCTCTTTCCTTAATGGCTCCGACAAATCCATAAGTTCTTCTGCATTCAAGACAATAGGCGTTTTCAATACTTTAGATGTGACATCCTGCACTCTACCTTCCTTATGGATAGGCACTGTATGTTTATATGCTGGTGCTTTGGATTTATCAAATCTCACCTTAGTTTTCTTTTTGTTTGTGCTATCTGAGAGAAGGGGTGCAAAACTTACACTCAGAACTTTCCTGAAAGGTAGTTCTTGATGTGGGGCCTCATCCTCATCATCACTAGTGTCTTCTACAGTTAAGGCATAGCACGGATGCATCTGCGGATGGATCCGGATCCGTCCTGTGGATATCAGTGTATCTGATAGGTGATATCCGCATCTGCAGGTGTGGCTGTGCATGGATATCCACATCCGTGGCATCTGCACCACGGATATCTGTCTGTTTTAGTCAAAAACTTGATCTGAACATATCTTGATGGGTTTTGACCTGTTTCTTCTAAGATTATAAACTTGAGTTCTACAATATAAGGTGTATTTGAACGCTGTCTTCGATCACTTGAGAGTGTCCAAACTGCAAGGCATAAAAATCAGATAGAAATGCGGTATTTATTCCACTTATGTTTAGGCATACATGTTCAGGGCCAGCTTAAATAGCCAGACAAGGCTATCATTATATTTTTCAACGTTCAAAACAATAGCAGACATATATTTTGCTGCATCCATCAACAAATCAGGGCCAGAAAGAGGAATACAACTTGTAAATAAAATCAATAAAATCTCCAAATGCTTCCTGCAGACCTGGATGACTTCGGATGGTGAATTCGAAATCCTTGACCTCAAAAACATAAGTACGCCTTTGCCACACTAGTTCTACTATTGAAATGATGACTGGAAAAATAAAGTGAACTTTGACACAAAATTAAGAAAATCTCTGTTTGCTTACCATGGACCAGGGTGGCCTCGGATTGTAAATCTGATGCTAGATTCGAAATCCCTGGCCTCGAAAACCCTAGGAGGCCTATTTCACACATGGGGAATAATACAGAGAGAGAAATAAATAGAACATCCGTGGATATTCAAGGTTGCTAAAGTCATATCTGCATCCAGCAGATCCGGATGCCACAGATCCGGATATCTGGGCACAGCCACATCCACAGGTATTTTTTCGGATATCTGTTTGGATATCTGCGGATCATCCGCATCTGTGCTATGCCTTACTTGAAAGCATGGTCAGTAGAGGCACAAGGATGCTTCCTGACTTGGATAGCAGCCTCGTTGGCCTTCCCTTTGGCAATAGTCACTTCAGCGGCCTGGTAATTGTGTAAAGATGAGGTAAAGTTGGCTACTAGTGATATAAAATCACCTGAATAGCCTCCACACAATGCTCTGCCTTCTCCTTTTCCCTCTGAAAGAAAACCTTAGACTAGTAAAGAAGAAACCCGACTAGTAGACTAACCTGAGCAGCCTGAGTAGTCTTCTTGTTCTTGAGGAACTTGGGAAGCGTAATCTTGTGTCCTTCGACGATGTTGCTGGAAATAGGGTCACGATTGACAATGACATCGATGTCCTTGTTGATATTCATCTGTTCAAAGTGTGAAATGACAGTATCAGCCTTGCGACGAACAGTAGCTAAGGTAAACAATACCGAGTCAGTTTCCTGTGGTGCATTGGAAGCATCAGGGTTACCCATGACCATATCCTCCTCAGTTGCTGTGACAACACTGGCCTCTTTGTCAAATGAGTCCTTGACAATAGCCCATGACTTAGCAAGATGATGGCTTTGTTTAGCAGCCTAATGGTTGAAATAGTCGGTCAGAAAGTGAAAGAACAATAACTAGTGAGGTACTCACTGCCTTAGAAGCCTTAGCCTTGCCACTAGCGGCCACGGTTTTGGCAGGAGTAGCAGGAGCAGGCACAGGAGGAGTGGTAACCATGGCAATAGCACTCGCTACAGCTTCTGACCATTTTTGGCACTCACTATGAATCATTCCAGTAAAGGAACAAACAGTGTGGTAGTCCTTGAATGTCGGGATTGTCGTATGCTCATCAAGAATGCACTCAAAAACCTGCTTCATGTGAAAGACCACATCTTCAGCCTTGGCATCACCTATTACAGCGGCCGGATGCTGGACCACAAGCTCTGCCTGAGTCACTAGTCAGCGAAAAATTAGTATAAGAATGGCTAGTATCCACGTACCCCAATAGCGCGAATGCTCTTGCACTGATTAATGATAATCTCCAAGGGTACCCCTTTGTCCTTGAGTGTCCACAACGTTTCAGCTGCTTGGATGGCTTCATTGCCTTGAGCAATCAGGAGAGTGACACCGGCAGGGTTGGACATAACTAGTGACAAAAATTTTGGATAGAAAGTTTGAAAACCTTTAGAGTGAGAGAGTTAGTCACAAAAAGAAGTCCACTAGTGAGATGACGAAGTGACTAGTCAATGAGATCATTGAATTTATAGTGTGGGGGAGAACCATGCACTTGGACTTAGTAAAAATCTCAATGAAAGATTTCATGAAAATTTCAGAGAAATTTCATTGATAAATTACTCAAGTCCAGGCCACGAGTAACACCACTCATGCAATATCTACCTGTCAAAAGGAACACTCAAGTCAAATTGAAATGACTAGTGATGAAGAAATCGAGCTCGAGATCTAATCGATCGCCAATAGTGCAATCACAATTGGATGCTAGTGGAAATTCTAAGTCACTAGTGGACTTGTAATTTTGAACAAGTGCACTAGTCACCTTCAAAGGACCACTAGTGACCTTGCAAGGTGATTAAAACACCTCATTTGGGTGAGAACCTCACTAGTCTCACTGGAAAGGAGACTTAGGTGTTTTTGTAAATGGATCTCACATCACACAAAAGAGAGAGCAGACGAAGACATTGTAAGATATTCTAAGTGCCTATCCACACTTGTGGCACTAGCTAATGTAAAGAAAAATATATGCCCTGAGGGCATGTACAGAAAAACTATAGTAAGTAATACTGCAAAAGAAAGAACACACTCCTGTCACCAAATAGTTTCTGCCTGAAGGAAATGATTTGCGGAGCTGAAAATGTTTCCACAAATGGATTTCTGCCTGAGAAAAATGATAAATAACCTTAACATAAAAATCTTAAGAAAATAAAATATTTTATCAGCATTTCCTGTGATCCACAATCCCAAATTTAGTGCCGCATTTCTGTATAGGGTAAATTATGGCACAATGTCACAATTCCATTATATTTAGGGCAGGAAGAAATGATACATTTCCGGCATATCTGAAATGCTGGCTTTGTGGTCAATGGAAACTAAAGTGGAAAACAAATCATTTCTAACCGGCAGAAATCAATCGTGCATGCAAGCGAGTCACTCAATCGCACAATCATTGTGTGCTTAGTGCGCGAATATGTGTGCCCCTGTTGGGGGCACTGAAGCGTCTGACGATGTCTGATCAGCGTCTTGGGACATGGTCTCTGGAAACACTGTCAAGGATGGTGTGTCAGCATGTTGTTTCTCACTGCCAGTGGCAAAGATTCTCGCATGTGTGCGCGATCATACAGCGGTACAGCGATTGCAGACATCTTTTGTTAGGGCTTGACTCATTGGCTAATGTCGTCACTTCTTGAATAAGAGGGTCAATACAAGGCATCTATTTTCGACACTACACTTGGGAAGGGGGGTAAAGACGAAGTGTGCGCAGTGCTACCATCACGAGTGCGATATCTGAACTCTTTGCCTACATCGTCTCATTATTCCCCTGCTCGTCCCGATACCCAGACAGTCCATGCCAACAACCCTTGCGCTTCCCCAAATCCTGCGAACTGTCATTGTGATGAAACGACACGATGCTACCAGCTACCTCCTCTTGCTCTCCGCCCTTCCTGGGCCCCGTCATTGCCGTATCCATCCTCACTGGTCCCTCCGCCGTATCCTTCCCTTGTCTCGTCTCTGCTCCTCTGCATCCCGTTCAACTTCTTCGTTGCATTGGTACCTTCTCGAGGAAAATCTGGTCGGCGTCCAAGCCGGGTTGCTCGAGTTGATAGTTGGCGGCGGCGAGGTAATGGGTTGTGAAGTTGCGTGCCCAGATTGATTTCCTTTCACCTTCCTAAGTCAGGTCGTGGTTGGATTCATCAGATAGCAGGGAAAACGGCACGTGCGCATGCGCATGTGTGTGCGCAGAGTCGATTGTGGTGGGAGTTTGAGAGAGCGATGACCCCACGTGGCACACCCACGTATGAGAACCAAAATCCTAGCATAGACGAGTAGTCCCTTAGCAAGCACAAAGTAAAAGCAATAAGGAAACATACCTGATTCCTCGCTGTCCTCAATCATAGCCGTATCGTAATTCCGTAGGCAAAGCCCGAGACAATGCATCACACCTAGGTATTTGCACAGTAAGTCGGATACTATTGAGGTGAGGCCGACGCTGGTACCCGTTGAACAGTAGCGTTGGCGTGCTGTACTAAACCTGGGAACAAGATTGAACTAGTCGATAAGTTGGCCAAAGGCTTTGCTTACCTTTGATGTTCCATGCAAAGATCAGCTGTTGAGCTCGATGTTGAATGTCAAGTGTTGCATGATCTCGCGTGCCCAATGTCGAATCTAAAGAACATCAGGAATATGCGATATGGGCGAGTAAAATACAAACTCACCACATATGGAAATCCTCTTACCCTCGCTCATCCTATCGTCACAACACTTCCACTATCAAAATCTACAGCACGGCTGGCTATGTCATGTCATGGTCGTAATCGGCGCTTGAGGCATTTCTAAACATAACAAATGGTAGGTTAACGAACACGGAGGCCATAAGGTGGTGAGACACACTGGCAATGAGTAGTTTACCAGCGGAAGGTGCTTTCATCTCGTTGTGATGAGCGGGGGAGCCTGTATCGTATCATTCTTGATGGAACCTGTCAAAGTAAAAAAGATGCCTTGAATAAAATATAATGCATGACTTGCCGTTGCCTTGCTGGGCTAATGCCCGTCATACGGGAGATGTCAACCGTGAGTTTTCACTTTGAGATCTTCATGGTTGTTAGCTATTGAAGAACGAAACCAAATGAATCACTTACCTAGGGTGTTCCAGTTGTTGAGCCAATCCTCGGCATCACGTAAGCTTGAGAACATCTGATAAGCGAAGCATAACATTAGAATGTAAACAGAATACGGAAGGAAGAGAACGAGCTCACCGGAACTAGGAGCGAGCACAGCACCATCATCGTGGTCACTGGTAGAGTCAGAAATCAAATCGGCGGGTAGATCAAAAAAGGAAGTGATGGCAATCATGAGATCCCAGGCATTGACTCCTCGACAGTGTCAAGGACACGTACAGTGATAAGATGCACTCAAAGACACCTTGCTTGACAGCGAACAGAGGGTGCTCGAGGTGCGATGGTGTAAACAGCGTTGGTTGGGAGTTCTGTAGAAAGAAAAGTGGCAGCCCGCAACCTGCGGCTAAATCCGGTCCGAATGGCCGAGCCAGGTATTGGTGTTATATCAGGGTCTTCGTACATATGTCAGGGTCTAGACGTCCATTTTTGAATCTCAGCAAGACGGTTCCTGATATTGATGCGTTCAAACTATGGTTTCTATCTCATCTCTCAACTGTGAACATTCTGCAACGTTGCTTGTTTGACTACTAAATCAAGCATGCATCTTTGATTGTGCCTGCTCACAATTGGAAATATTGTAAACTCCGACGTGCCGTCATCATTTTCGAAGCTACAATTGACCCTTTGTGCATTTGCGGATTCCGGAAATACCATTAGACCTCCTCCTTGAAAGGGAGCGTCAAAACGTTCACCGATACCGCCTCATTCCAGTCTTCGCTGTGACAGAAACTTCAAAGTTCTCAGTGCATATAAGTCCTTAGTCTTTTGTGGCTCCGGGTCAATTAATACACAGATATACAGAATCGCTGCCACTATGAAGCAACGTGCATGCGCAACAAAATCCCAACCATCTGCCTCCGAATACCAGTGTCAGCTTCAGCGCACCTTAGGACCAAACACTTTCTCGGTCAAAAATCTGGATGTCAAAGAATGGGCTCAGCGGATTTGGGGACTTAGCGAGGCCAAAGTTACTGAGGTTCTACACTACACCCGGAGATGGAAGTTGAAGAATTCGGGTTTAAAGAAATACAGTGACATTCTCCAGGGCGACCACGCTCAGGAACCAGAACTGTATGCTCAGTTCCAGATCATCTGCGAAGATGTCCTCCAGCATCTCTCCAAAGATGCCAAAAGGAGGTCCAAACATAACATTGGCATTTGGCATGGCTCTGGGAGCGCTCAATTGCCCGATGCCCATACTCGGACAGTTGTCCGAAAGCCGGACATCCTCGTCCTTCGTCGATCTACAATACAGTCCCTCAACCATACCACAAAGCTGAAGATTAATCGCATACAATGACATCACCTCTGGGGTCTTACACTATTCCCCATGGAGGTGGAAAAAACGAAGCAGAAGCCATCCCCGCCAAAAATCACTAAAGCGGTATCCAACAAGAAGTCAACTAATGATCCATGAGGGAGTCATCGGTACACGATCAAAGATGCCCAACTTGGATCATACATCTTGGAATGCTTTTTGGTGAATTACCGCATGTTTGTAATTGCTCTTTTGCTGAAGAACTACGATGTCACACTGTGGTACTATGATTCCATCAGTGCATTACACAGCATTCCTTTCAACTTCCTGCATGACCCCCAGTGCCTTATTCTTGTCTTGCACTGCATGAATGAAGCCAGTTCAGCGCAGGCGGGTTTCAGCCCATTTATAGCAGAGGCAACAATACTAGGTGGACATCCTTGGGTATGGAAAGGACAGAGACTCGAATTTACGAATAGTGGTGGTCTATTGCGTACCTTCATTGTAACCGACGATCCCTTGTTCATTTCTCGACAAATGCAAGGGAAGCGCACATTTATCCTTCCTGTGAAGCCTGCGGACAAAAAAGCGCCCAAAAGGGAGATGGTGCTAAAGTTTCTATGGCTAGACCGTGGCCAGAGCCCCAAAATTGTCCTCATCAACGAAATTCATACTGCCGCTCCAGAATTGAAGGAATATCTTCCTCAGATCTTCTTTGATCGCTTCTACAACTCTGAAATGGATCTTCACCTTCCCTGCTTCAATCTGAACATCCAATTCAACAAATTGAAAATGCGCGACCTGACGGTTATCGTTGCCGAAAGCTGCTATGAGCTATGGATGGTTGATTCTCTTGAAGAATTTAAGACTGCATTTGTGAACATCTTCGAATGTGAGTTCAATGTCGTTTGGGAATTTTGCATGAGAGCTAATTTATTTTTCACCAAGGTCATCATCGAGTGTTCATCAAGGGAAGGATACTTCATGGTGCCATCACTTCAAGAAACATCATGTTTTATCACCGCAAAGACTCCAGTGTTGTCGGCAGCCTCCACAGCTTTGACGATTCATTCCGTGTAGATGATACGGACATGGTCATCCCATCGGAAGTCTCACATCGCCCTTGTATTAGTCGGTTTACGGCTACAGACTTGTTGGACATTACCATCGAAACACCCCATTGCTACTGCTATGACCTGGAATCATTTTTCTATGTTCTCTTGTGGGCCGGAGTACATTTTGACCTGAAAAATCACAAAGAGAAGCCAATGGATGAATTGTTCACACTGTGGAATGTTCATACCGAAGCTGATTTCACCAAAGCACATGACAACAAGAGCGAGATATGGCATAATGATGGACGATTGAATCGATTCAAGTCTCGTTTCACTGAGGACTTCATCCCCTTATGGGATGAGTGGGTTACCCCTCTGAGGGAGCTGTTCTATGATGCGCAAGAAGAAGAGAAAAGAATTAGGGCACAGATGCCTGATCAGGAGACCTTGAATGGTATTCTTACTTTTGAAAATTTTATGGGGGCTTTGGGATGAGAACCCTGTACATGGGACTAACATTCTTCAGAGCGATTGCATGTATTCTTTTGTCGTCATGATTTCAATGCAGATATCTTCACCCTTTTCGAACTTGATGACTAATCTCTGGTACTCCTTGCTCTGCTCCAAGCATTCTGTATCTTCAAAACGATGCTTCTTCCCTGCGAGCGGTGTAAGCTCAGACTATCCTGGAGTGTTCCTTCTGGTTCCCAATTTACATTCAAGTGCTTCCAGTTTTGCTTTCTAAGCTTCAGCCTTTTCAGCGGCGTGCTCCAGTTCTACTCCAAGATACTCAGGTAACCTAGAGAGATATTAGCTTAGGAATATTTATAAGCAGCAGGTATACACACTTCTTCGTCAGATGAAAGGAAGCTCAATGCTGCGTTATTCAGCAATCACTCGCAGGATCTCCAGGTGCGACCCGATGCAAGATTCCCGGTTGACATCGTCGTTGGTACACCGATGAAGTTGCTTGAGTTAATCAAAGGCCGTGGCTGGGAGCGTCGAATCGGGAATGAGACTCCAAAAGCTTAGGAGGAAAGCACTGGAGAAGAGAAAGAAGATGAAGAATTCCAGGGAAAGCCTAGACGCAGCAGAGATCTTGGTGTCGTTCCCACCGGCACTTTGGGTGCAGCTCCAGAGATGGGTCCTGCTAACGTCGAATGGGTGATTGTTGATGAAGCTGATGTTCTGTTCGGTCTGTAAATGTTCATGAGTCCCAAGGTTTGTACTAATAGTTCTTCAAACAGATCCCGATTTCCAAGAAACTACCCCCCTTTTACTCTCCAAAGTCTGCGCTGCTCGCGGATCGCCTGTACCATACTATTACAACGACTTCAACTTCAAGACCGAGAGCATAGAACCGAAGCCGATTTCTTATCCATACAACCTCATCCTGTGTAGTGCTACCATCCCTTAGCCTCGCACTCTCTGAACCATCCACCAGTGTTACACCAGCAGATACAAGAACAATGCTGCCTCTTTCTTTCACCTTAGTTACTGGAGCCAATTGAGTATGATAGTCGGGTAGTAGCCATCATGTATGACTTACAGAACACAACTTTGGGCCCCTCCTTCCGCATCAGCGCCACTAGCATTTCGCCTGGGTAACCAATGTTTGCAAATCAAACTTTGATGTCTTTGAAAGAACCGAACGTATTGAATACATGTTTGCAAGATATGCCCATTGAGCAAAGGCCGTGTAGGATCGGCCTGTCGAATCCACCAATCGCAGCGAATTCAGGAAGAATCTGAGACAATCAGTTAGTACAACGAGTTGTTTCAGGGATATAGCAGTAGCTATTAGTGTTTGTGCCGCCACTCAATCTAGAAAATTCTTGATGAATATGGCAAATTGACAAAGGACATAGCATCTGGAGCTCGCCTTGGTACCGCGTTCGCCGCAGTAGCAGCCCCATGGTCTAAAATGCGGTTCCTCAATGACACATTCTAGGCAGGGTTACAGGACATTGTTGCCCTTCCCATGCGCTTGCCGCCAAAGCCGCCAGAACCACGAATGAAGATGGTAGATTGATTCTCGCAAACGCGAAATTCACCATGCCCATGTGCGCTCCGGTATGTCTGTCTCAGGTTTAATTGATAGTAGTTACGGCCTCAAGTAGGCTGAAATGAAATTTGGATAACTGCAGGACTTCAATGACAACAATTCTGACTGGACTCGAGTGACGAATTCACTGCTGGTGGAAATCAATGCCTTGATACTGAGGGACTGCTCGCCGTGAGAGTGGCTTGACCTATGGGGCGGTAAACATGAGAAGACGAGGAAAGTTCATACAGACGATGAACAGGATTGTAATCTGGCAGCCAGTCGGAAGGGAAACCGCAGCTTGTGTAGGTCGTTGTCTGCCTCCCGGCAAAGAGCTGCTGCGATTTGTATAGCAAACGAAATCGGAAACTTGGGTAGTCTGCACATGCATCCTGTTTGCAGCCAACGGGTTCTGACTTTTTGTACAATAGGGACCTGAATACCAGTCAATGGCTATTTCACTTGCTGTACTCATATTCAGTATGGTGCTCTCTGTAAGCATCAGACAGAGTCTCGTAAGGGAGAACCAGACTCGACAAGGAAGACACTGCAGGTTGATGCGATTCGGGTGGAAGCAGCTCAGCTGTACACAGCTCCACACGGGTGTACATCTGTTTGAACTGGTTTACATTGGTGTACATTGGTGTACACCTGGTAAAGTCCAGTAATTCCAGTTGTAGTAGACAGAGGTATCTTCGCATCAATACATGCAGACCACATGTGCACTGTCGTTTGAAGTTACTAATACCACAATGGTATAAACAATGTAGCTTGGATGGTCAAATAGTCCAAGCCACTTCTTCAACCAACTGAATAACTCGGACGTATACTTGTTAATCTGACAAGTATTCCAGTGAAACAGAGCCTGCTTACAGGAAATAGAGAGACAGAGTGAGTTGGCGTGCAGCTTACAATCCATGAGCTTTAGCCACAATATATTCTCAATCGCATAGGGCAGCGACAAGGAGAGGGCCACAGATGAACACTCCAGTGTAATGATTCTCGGTATGTTGATCGTCACGTCATCGCCATCCAGAAGGAGGTTGTCCTCGATGTCCCCATCGATTTAAGAATGCCACCACATCTGCTGAGGAGCTGGAAGCTATCCTTCAGTGCCTTCACGTATTTGATGAATGAAAACAGGGATCGTCCGAGTCACGAGCGAGTGAGTCATAGTCAGAGCCCACGCGATTGCCTGTCTTGGTCAGCCGAGTTAGAAATATAATAAATTGTTCTTGGTAAACGAAAGACAGTAAAATGTCTAAGTAATCATAACTTGAGGCTGAGGGAAAGCAAATCTCAAATAAACATGCAACGGACAGATGCTGTCCTGCTGGTGACATCCGTAATGCTTGGCAATACCCCCAAGTTAATCGACCTGGATACACAAATGAGAAACTGCTCACTGGGGATAGCATTCGAAGACACCCTTCCACTGATTCCACAAGTGCGACATTCTCCATAAATATTATACTGACTTTGCCAAGAGGCTTCGTCGCCTAACTCAGACTACCAGAGCTGAACGAGGAGGATCATATTCACGGGCTCGCCTATGATAAGTTTCCTGGGCCTGCCGACGCACCTGTAGACGTGATTGGCAATGGGAGAAGAAAAATAAGGATACAGCAGCATACGTACTGGCGATGATCCTTAGTGTCCACACTTTCGGCAGGTTTGTCGAGTACATCCAGCAGATAAAATGGTTTTGCACCCAAATCTTAGCAATTTTTTTCGGTGTGGAGAAGTGGAATGCCATGTATATTCAGGTGGGCGGAGATCACTTGCTGCAGTGCGCATTGTGCTGCTGACAAAGCTGCCTTCAGCATCGTGCGGCTCAAATTTCTTAACTCCTAGTAAAGCTGAATTTGAACCTGTTTCAGAATTAACATCCTTCCACAGCTTCCTCATACTTTATCCGAGTATACTCTAGTGTGTATGTGACAATGCAAACAGCGTCGGACATTGAGGTTCATTCATTGACCGAGCCTCTGCTGACATGTGTGAACAGTGACTTGGGAATGTATTGCCCGAATGAAAAGAGCCTCGAGATATTTTCAGGCGAGGTCACCCAGCACGTTCCCGCTTTGCTGCCCTCACCCCCTGCCTCAACCACATCAACTGAACTTGTCCCGACACCGCCACTTCCCCGATCACCCCCGCGACTGTTTCCCCATGGGGCGATGGCCCCCTTATTGTTTATCAGGGAGGTCAAAGGGTCACTGTTCCCAAGTTCACCCTGCGTGATGCAGTAAGTTTATCCTACCGCATACTACTAGTAGGCTGTGTAGGATCATACACTGATTCTGGTCTCACAGAATGAGATTGCCCTCCTATGGCTGACGTTCGATCAAATCCTTGAATCCTCTTCCAAGACCAAAGCATTCAAGGATCACAACGGCATCATCGTATACATCCCCCCAACTACTTACTGCGCTTCAAGCTTCCGTAGGTCACATCTGTCGAATTCAATAGACGAAAGGGTTCCTGCTCATTTACCGGTCTCCTCATCCTATTGACCATTGCAGTTACCATAGTTTCCCTCTCGTATGTCCATATTTTTCCCTCATATTCTTCACGTCTTTAAGCTTGTACTGCAGAAACAATTTCCCTTTCATGCATCTCCCCCTCTATCTCTGTTAGCTGGTGTGGGTATCATGTTTCATATGTGCCATTTGGTAGCATAATGGCTGGTCAATGGTGTCGAGGGAAGAGGGTTATTGTAAGTTTGTCAAGTTGCAGTCTTCATTCATACGAATAAACCTGAGCCAGTGATTTGAATAAAGGCATTCAAATCTAACTTTCCTCATAAATTGACCTATAATCATGTAACATGGTACTTTACCGACTATGATATGCACGCATGATTATGACCCAATGTCTTCATTGGTGATCTGAGATTCGTCGCAGTCAATGCTAACTACGCAAACCCTCAGGACAAGCAAAATTAGAAAATGACTTAATGCCATGGACAAATAGCTCCGAAGCACATGTGTTGGGCACCGCTTACGAGGCAAGAAGTTTAGTTTCAACCCACTCGCAGGCAGTGTTGAGTCAATTATTCAATCACGATCTCCCACGTAAAAGGTATGGCGTCCTGAATACCCTGATATGGCATGTTTTCAGCTCTCAGCACAAGGAGCATTGTGCTGAAACTTAGCGCTATCGCATACCCACTTTCTATTAAATACAGACTGGTACTAACCGCTGCGGATAGAAGGGTGTACATCGAAACACAGGGGATCGAGACAGTGAGACAAGTATAACTGAAGATGGTGACGAGGATGCACCATTCATAGTGACGACTGCCATCTTCGCCACAGGGAGCAGCACGGGTGACATTGTCAGGGATAAAGCGCAGCGAGCACGACAACTTTACTCATCTTTGTAATAGACTGCATTGGGCTTAGCATAAGTTTGCTGCCCATATAATCTGAAAACAATTCAGAAGGGCACTCGTACTGACCAACTTGAAGAACTAGCTTTGTACTAGTATCGTTGCATCCAGTGAAAATATTTTCATAAGCGCAAACAATTGTAAATGGAAAACTGTACACACCTAAGTAGTGCATTATTTATTTAATCGTTACAACGTGCTGTTCCATCATCCATGTGCACCGTCTGTGGAAAGAACACATGGGAATATGATCTGTCACAGGTGAATGCTGATTGCCGCACTCGTCACCTACGTCCACCTCATCTCATTATATTTGCATAGGGTCCTTGACGATGAGGGGAGTAAAGATGAAGATGAACCAGAAGAGAGGCAGGATGTTGAGACCAAACATTGGTGCGCCCCATGTCCTCGATAAAAAATTGACCTTCTGATGTTCTTGCAGATTGTGCGTACGATTCTCTCTGGACTACGAGGCTGCTGCCAGGTGCGTATCTAATCCCATGGTCCACACTCTGTCCTTCTTAGGCATCCGTTTTCGGATTGGCTTGTCATTTTTTTCTTCCTTCCTGTTGTCGTGGTGCTCATTGCCTCCAATTTTGTTGAAGTCCTGTCTTTGGTAGCTCAGCATGACTCCTGAGTCCTGCTATAGAAGAGCCTCTGCTTGGATGAATGAGGTGCCTCTCCTTGTTCTCATAATTCAGTGGTCTGGATAGGCAATTCTCTACCATGAAGCAGAGGGCCTTATATTCATGGTATAGTGCATCAGTCCCACTGATCATAATCCTTCACGATTCAAATATTATTTTCACCCTTTAATGCACGCAATCATATTCATCTCAATGGAGATACTTCTTCATGTGTTTTGGTCTCTTATAAGCGATCATAATACCATATTTGGCGATACAAAGGAAGCAGGATCGGCATGTAGTTCTACCCTGCGCGTGTACGATTGAAAGCCACCCCCACCATCATCGTCTCTTTGCGAGTGCCCTCAGTACTTATAATGGCGTCTCTACTCCACCGTGTACACGAGTTTCTAGAAAGCTGTCTTGCATCACCAGAGGAAGTAAGTTCACGTTCGCCTAGGAACTTTGTTGGGTCAGACTCAAAGTACCTCTTGCAGCGCTACCGTATGATCACGGAGCTTACTGGGTCCTCTGCTTCAGTTAATTGTTTGTCTTTTTCGTCGGACGGAGAATTACTGGCTAGTGGGGGTATGTTCATCCTTTTTTCTTCCAGACTGCTTGCTCAATCCTTGCTCGCGATCCAGACGATGCGGAGTCTATTCACATATATGACACTCACACCGTGAAGAGAGTACAGCTCATTCAAAACCCTGGTGAGAGCTGGGGCCAGATCAGCAGTATTACCTGGTTGCCCTCTTTGAACCGGTCCAGTGGATCTCTGGCACTCTCTTTTGGGACTGGCAGGGGAATCGTGGCTGTTTATAAAAGAGCCAAGAACAGTGTGCGTCCTCTTCTTTTCACTTTCAGCGAACTTCCTTTGATGGCAGCAGCGCAAATTCCAGGAAGCTTTACATCTATCTCCCTTTCCCTCTTCTGACAGTGTGGAAGCGCTTTCCTACGATCCTCACGATACACAGCTTGTCGTTTCTAGCCAACACAGCGAAATCAAACTTTATGAATTGGACCGAAACTGTAGGTTGCACCCGTCTCTCAGTATCCTCCTACTTACCTCGTTTAGCATGGACCCTAAACGCCGTATGGGCCACCAAGTTGAAGAACACCATTCCGTGCTCGTTGCGCTTCATTGATGAGGGCAGGCAGCTTGTCGTCTTCTGCTTGGAATCGAAGGAAATGTGGGTTTGGTGTTTTCCCCAGAGTCACTATCATTCTCACACATAGGTTGCCGGTTTTTAGGTTGTGTATCGTGACTGAAGATGGGAAACCGACTACCAAATGGTCACGAATCCTTAGATCACCCATGTGAGTATCATCTACCTTCGTAAGGACTGGTAAGACAGAGGCTAACTGACTCGCAAGTGGAAGCGCCGCTCTCTATAAAGGCCGTCATTTACTTGTCGACAACTTGAAAAGTGGATTTGATCTCTATGCATTTCCTCATTCTTTGACTAGCCAGTCATTTCATGTTCCGATGAGGCTGGAGCGCAGCATCATCAAAGATGCTGTTTTTGCAGAAGACGGTCAGGTTGTAGTCTGTGGAAGCAACCATGGGGTTGCGTATGTCTTTTCTCGCTCGGATGGAGGCAAGAAGCCCTTGCAGACTTTGTGTCATGGCAAAGGTGAACTTTTGGCTTTTTTTTGGTTAGCTGTCGCTCATCTTGTCCAGACCGTGATTATTTACAAGCCTTGGATGTAAGTAACAAGCAATCTGCAGGCTTAATCAGACTTACAGATAGTGAAACAGGCTACCACAGTATCAGCTCGGCATATCGTTGCCACCAAATCTTCTGGAAAAAACAGGAGCATCTTGTTGTGGGAGAAGCCAGTAAGTGTTTGATACCTCAAGTACTCCGTGCGCGCTGACACCTTTGAAGGTTAAACAGCTGTCCAAGACAGAGTGTGATTTAGCCGATGCCAAAGACAAGATTCAATTGCTGATGTTTGCCTTTGTTGTGTGGGTATCGTGGCCTTATTTACTGGCATTGAGCGACGTACATCTCCATTGAGTTTCATGGAGTGTTCCAGCTGATTGATGACTGTGCAGGTATTGGATCGGCTGCTTAGCTTTGTGAAGTACATTATGGATCACTTGGTTAAGCCACCGGTCCACGAGAATGATGTGGGGATGATTTGATTGACTGAATGTGCATGTATCATTGAGTATGTAGTACAATGTAGTTTATGTAGCACACGATGGCAGCAATATTGGCGATACTGAACTGGTGAATGATGGAACCGAATGATGGCTTTGTCAGCAACACAGCAATGAGTAGAGCGACCGTCATTGTGTCCGTACTTGCTTATTGCATCGCTCTCAAGTTTCTCTCTCTTGTTGTCATTATCCGGATCAATCACCAATATTTCTATCTGTATATGCATATCCCCTCCCCCTCTCTCTTGCTAGCTCTACATACCCACCAAACAGACTAGGGCAATGAGGCGCTTGGGGAAGGAAACCCATTTTCTCTGCTGGACGTGCTTGGAAAATCTACAATGTGTGGTGAGCATGTTTTTGTGCATATAACCGCGAAATTAACTCACTAATCTAGTGCGTCTGCCAGTATTGTCTCAATGTCCCCGCCTATTCATGACATATTTCTTCTTGTCTTTGCCCACCCTCATGACGACATTCGAACTGACCACTCGGTAAGGTCGTCACCCATGGGCTACAAACGAAAATGGACACTACACATCGCCAAGAAAGGTGGAGGAGGCAACCATGAATATTGCATCCCACCACGGCACGCCAGTTGTTGATACATTTCGAACGGACTCGCCATCTGACATCGACAGCGAAGAAGCCGTTTCAGCTAATGACAGAGGAAAAATGGTGAGATGCTTCGCAACTAGCAACGGTTCTGTTAAAATTTCATAGCATAGCTCTCAGTTGCTCACTGTTAAATCCCTGTCTACCCGGGCAGATGTTAAGGCAAGCACCCGTTTTTTTTTGTAGACATGGCTCCATCGCTGAAGCATTTTATGACACCAAATTTCCTTTGCCATTCGAGAAAGGCAAAGTAGCCAAGGCCGGATTCCAATCTACGAACCCGTTTACTCATATCCAACTCTCTGTGCTAGGTAACAGGGATGATATCAAGTTCGTGCCAGGAGGTCAGCAGGCTCTGGCAGATCACGTCCGAATACTTCTAAGGCAGACTCGCATAAGCCACTATCAGCTGCGCAGTTTGCGATGAAGGATTTTCGACTCGGTTTTGTGCGATGGTTGCCACATCTGAATCATGTAATAGTGGAACAGCACATGCCCTCCGAGTTCCGGTTGTCTAGTCCAGTTAGGCATGTTCTTCCAAGTGTAGAAGGACTCGGGAGATAAGCATAGGCTCTGCTAGCACCACTCCATCGCTTCCTGCTATGAAGAGCCTCGCCCTCCCTGGATTTTCAAAATTGATGCCTACATTTGTATTTCCCCCCTTCTCGTACAGAATCGTCAGGCGTTGACTTCGAAATTTTGGATGTTTCATATATCCTTTGTACTCGTTCTAAGTATCGAGAAGTATTTTGTCTTTAAACCCCGACCTTGCAACCAGCTTCAAAAAGTATTTGCACCTCTACGCAAACTAAATTTACCTCATCGTATTTGAAAAAAGTTTTACCCAACAACATCTCGCATTGATCAAAGCACACAATCTCATCCCATAGACATAGGTAAGGGGTAATTTGATGAGCTTGTAAACAATCCTAGCTACGATGTTAGGGCCTGCCGCTCCCTTATATGATCAACACCGTCGATATCAGCTATGACGTTAATGACCACAGTCACACCTTTGACCGCGAGATCGCCAATGCGGTCCCTTGCATCCCGACAGAACTTATTGAAGACGGGCAGTGTCTTCCACTCCTTTACCAACACACTGTTATCCATGTGATGTACAATGCCTCTGCGGTTCTCTGCAAATCGCAATATTTTCTCTACTAGCACAGCGAAGCGCGTTCGACTGGTAAGAGCTTGGCTATACTCAAGGGATATTTCAGTAAGATTTGGAAGAAGGGATCCCTCAGTGAGTTGATCTAACAGGTAAGGGATATCATCTCCCTGCGAACAGCCATTTTGATATTCGAATACAGAAAGGGACTGGCTTGACGCCAGAAGTCCGTCGAGAATGTGTTCCCGACACATTTCAATCCCAATCAAACGAAGGCATTTCAAGGTGCAGCAAGATCTGATGGAAAGATGATGGATGGCTTTCGCGGTGTTGAGAGAAACGGCGGCCCACTTTTGGCAGTTCAATGAGACCATGAGACATTTGAGAGAAGGGAGCACTAAGGTGTCAATCAGACCAACATCATTTGTGCAAAGGGAAACCAAAGATGTGTGTACGGATGTCCTTGGCAGACATTCCAAAGGTGCCAGGCAAGAACGACTGTGTCCTTGATTGACCATGCTGAATGCAGACAACATGGGTGTCCGATCAAGGACATCTAAACACGCCTCAGTGTGAGAGAGCAAGGTGGAAAACCGATTGTTGATGGAGTATTCAAATTGTACAATCTGGTTCCATGGCAGAATGATATCAATATCATGAGTTAGGACATAGCCCAGCAGTGCGACCCTCTTCAGCAGAGGGGCATCGGAAAATGCCTGAATGGCTTGTGGGAGCGGGGGAGGTCGGAGGAAGTATCCCACGTATTCAAATGTCACCTTGCTGAGTAGCGGGACATTGCCGCATACAGCATTCAGCATGCTGATGTCAATGTCGTCCCACTCCTTCTTTTCAAAGACCACTTCAGCCCACCGGGAGGAATGTGGAACCAACAGATTCAGAACTTCTTTGAAAAGCTCTGCCTGGGCACCAAGCTGTCGGAAACTTTGGGAGAGGAAAAAACAGAGATCAGCTTGACTAGAACGAGCCAGTGCAAGTTCTAATGGAGGAACAATGGCCTTTGAGGTAGCTGAATGATTAAGAATAATGAAAGGTTGTGACCACAAGGTGGAGCTGAATATGACAAGCGTTCTCCATCAGCCACAGACTCGGCTAAGCATCCATGGGCCACTACTAGCATCGGCCACATCGTAGTATGTGTTCACATTCGTACCGATGGTGACCCACACCTCTTGGAAGATTCGGAGAAGGATTTCGGGGGGGAGACGACAAATAGGAGATAATATTGACTTATTAATTAGAAGAAAGTGAAAGTATGCCTTGCGAGATTGGATACGAGATCCAGGATACGAGATGACACCATCGAGATGGGAAAGCTCTTCCATGACAACGGCTTCAGCCTTGGCAAGGAGGTCATTCCATGACAGCACCATGGACAAGGAGGCAGAAGGAGGATGGTTAGATTGGAAGAAATGACTAAGCTCAGGAGAGGAGCTAATCCATAGAGTGAAAGGAGAGGTAGAGAACATGGTAGCAATCGGAGCTGTATTTGGGATTGCATGAATTAGATACGGGTAACAAAGAAATGAGGGCTCACAGTGTCGATTCTCGAATGCGGTTAGGAAAGTTCAACTATGGACCATGGCTCAGTGGAGCTGTAGAAACACAGAGGGTGCGTGGAGAGGCGGTCTAGGATAAGGTGAACTACAAAGAAAAGTTGGGGAAAGGGACAGCTGGGCGAAAGCAAGGACTAATCCTATCCATTGGAATGTACGCCAGGTGGAATCACAAAGAGGAGAAGCTAAGTTGACCGTATGCAAATTTATGGACAAGTGATGGGCGCAACAAAGGAAAGCGCTAGTGCAATGCGGCTTGGAGTTGACCGAGGTTGGAAGAGAACAAAGGAAATCGAATTGAAATTCCTTGCGATTCAATGGGAGGAGAGTGACATGAAGGATGTTCTGATATTTAATCTGGATTTGAAAAGAGCTGCTGTTCCTTCGATGATCATTCAAATATAAAGCTCAGAATAGCTGGCAAGAGGACAGACTCGACACCGCTATTGAAGAAGATTGTCGCTGTGTCATCGGATCGATCGAGCGGGGTGATCGTCCCATATGCTGCGTCGCGTGGTTCATCGGATTTCCCTGGTATCCTAATATATATCCACTACAAAGGGTTACTTTGTGTCCTGATCCAAACATGGCTATGGTATCCTCTATTAAGTACTCAACAAAGCAGCAGATGAAACCAAATTGCTCATTGTCACTAGAAATTGGGGAACAATGATCATAACAAAGGTGGTCACTTGTTCTTAAGGCGAGCAGCGAGCAGACATTCCCTCGCTCATCCATACCCTCTCTCTGTCACTACCATCATGCTCTGACACCTTCCACTCATCACTCGTCGCATCAAATTCACGCCTCTTGCACATACTCCTCGTCCTTTGATAACTGCACGCTGAGAATTTGCTATTGCTTGGGAATGCAGTCCATCGCCTCCTCTTATTGACCCTGGCTCGCCATCTCTATCTGATGCCTCGGATGCTAGCAATGGCTCGATGCACTCCGATGATGACAATCCTTCTGGAAGCATAGTGGGGGATGACAGCCGGCTTTGACAATGAAGATGTCAAAATTATACCCAAACCTCCTGGAGAGCCTGGCTGCCCGAAATCCAGTGGCTATAACCTCGAGCAAGCCCTGGGTTGGCCGGATGCCATTTATCAGCAAGTTGTTGTATGTCCGTCCTGCTGAGGGTTCTCTCCCAAGCTTACTTGTTTCTCCCAGAAGCACGTCCATCATGAAGCGCATCAAAGACTGGAAGCCAGGAAGAGCTTCAAGAATCAAAGCGTCAAGGAAATCCAGGCTATATGTGATGCTGTGAGTCTTCACTGGTTGTCGTCAACTGTCGACAGCTGATTCAACTTCATTGTTCTAGGCCGTGAACGAACACAGTATCCTTCGAGTATATGAAAATGCATGGCCTGTCCGTGATATGCTGAAGCTCCGCTTGAAATACACATCCGAGAAAGCACGCCACCACAAGGGCAAGAAGATGCAGCGGAATTTAGCTCGAGTACATCATTCTTCTTCATACGTCTGCTGGCGACTTGCTGATTGTGCTTCTCTTTGGTTTAGGTGGTGCGTGATGGATCCATGGGCATCGATTTATGATAGTGTAATCCTTTGATGGTTTGAATTCAAGTGCACCATTCTGTAGCCCTAGTCCTGTTATATACTATAGCTTACAATTAATCAATATCAAATACATCTCAGTTCGGTAAAGCATGATCAGCAAATGTTTATTTTATAGAGTGAGAAACAATGACCCACCTGCAGAGGATTACAACCACATTTCACGTGTCGCTTTCATGTTCTGAATAGAGCAGCTCCATACACGCTGAACATACCTTACTATCATGAGCCTACTTACTTGGGGTACCTCATTCAGGAGTGATCCGATGCCAATGTTCTTGCTGCATGCACACTATGAGATGTACAGAAGAGTTACTGAGTGAGCACCCAACATATTCACAAGGTTTGAAGCAACATTATTAGCACAAGGATGTGTTGAAAGGGCTCTGGTTAGCTTCTTTCTCAGGGACATTATAACCAGAATAAACATCCTTCCCACTGTCGCTGTGAGTTAAATCCGTAACAGGTTCGAATTTGGCTTTACTTGCAGGAACTACACTGAAGTGCGGGACGATCGTGCCGAATGGCGGCTTTGTCAGCAGCACAGCGCACCTTCATCCTACTACCGTCATCTACCAGCCTGGACATAGATGGCACTCCACTTCCCACACATAAAAGATGGCCAGGATAATTATTTTATCCTCTGAGCGTGCTTGACAATTTTGCAGAAATGCAGACTGTATACCTTGCGGGCATCTAGCATGTTGTGACATTGCTAGTATGTATGCTGCTGCCAGGGACCCCTGGCAAGGAGAGAACCCCTGGGAAACACATTATGGGTGAGTACACGAATACGATTCTCGCACTCAGCCCTGGTAGTTGGACGATCAAGCCTCTTGGAAACATTGAATGTTGGACAACCCTGGGTGTCCGCAAATATAGTATATATGTGGAGCTGGAGGCGTTGTGGCTATGATCAAAATACGCAGGGTACGCTGACCTGGACTCGACTACACCTTCAGGTACTGAATGCCCATAAACAGGATCTATATCGATAGAACACTATCATTCGTGGGAGCATACTTTCTCCTTCTCTGGCATATCTTTATACTGCTCCTTGTTCGCTCCAGAAAACCACTGGTGACTGGCCCGAGCTGAATGAGTGCGAACATGGCTACCATCCTAAGTCCGGTGATGAGCCTCCAGGCTCTGTACACTCATAAATTTGCGGATCTATAATGATCTAGTGACATTCTGCCCCTTCCGAACTTCCACATCAAAGCATAGCCATGATTGTCAGGCACTTTGATCCTGAATCCTATTATGCAACTCTAATGACAAGTTAGCGAACCATTATAATTCGCTACAGTCAGCAGCAGTTAAAGCCTTACCAAGGCTGTTTACTTTGCACAGTTCAAAGCTTAGTAAATGCACAGGAAGTTCGCATTTCAGCAGCATTGCACAGTAACTGAAGCTACATGCATAGTTATGCACAGCTATGCACAGTTGCTGACAGATCTCAACTCAGCATTAGTCAAGAAAGGACAAGAATACTCTATTGCACAGTAAATAGTTCGCTTGTGTTGCGAATTAACAGGGCAAGGACAAATGTAGCTTACCTACAAGGAATTCTCAAAGTAGTATAAAAGTAGCTAACTAAAAGTATGAAGAGAAAAGGAGATGAACCCCCAAGGAGTTACTTGCCCACAAGTACACTACCTTACACACCTCCTATATCCGATACACACACCCGAAGTTATTGCTTCTCTACTGTTCATTAGAGAAATAACACTTAGCGAACTTTCCCTTCGCTAATACAGTTACCTATAACTTTGCATGCTTACCTCTGCTCCAAAAACTTCGCTAGGAAACCTTTACTGGTTACCCTTGTGAAGCATCCTCGACGTTTTAAGTTCGCTTGCATACCTGTGCGCTTTAAAGAGCAATCCGCAGCAAGGATTGAAGCTTTTAGCCACTAACAACCTAGTACTACCGTTTCTGAACTTAGGAAACAACACCACTTAACTCTTATAGAGTTAGACACCTGGGGCCTTAGCTACCTTTCTCATAGAGGGAAAGTTCGCTACCATTGCCCTTTTAACTCGACTCAAGATTAGTACTGACTTGCTTGATATTAGGATCGTTTAGAGCCATATCTTGCTTGCACGTACTTTATCTTGGACAAAACCTCGCTCACACCTAGAGCACTAGCTTCGTTAACTCACATAGAATTCCCCAACCGAATCCGCAGCTAGGATTTCGACACCCACATAGTTCACGCCACATCTAGGTCGCCCCCGCTCAGCATACACCCACGTTTACACATCCCTTCCCTTCCAGGAAAGTTTGCGTACATACCTTGAGCCTCTGAACAGCCTTCAGAGAATCATAACAAGCATAGCAATACTTCGCTACACCACCAGGAAGCTATAATCACCGCATGGAGGTGCAAGATTAGACTCGCTAGAACCTGCCTTCAGATTCTGTGTTTGGTTACACTAGCTGTTACAGGTCTTGTGTTTTCTGCCTGCAGGAGTCTTTAGGTTCATCACCGGCTAAATTTGGTGGAAAAAGTACGTGATTCTTCAAGTAGATTCTGAATGTGTCGCTTCGTCTTCCGTGGATAATTTGCAGTCCGAGGTTCTGATGGATCGCTTCTGATGGAGGCTCAAATGAAATCACACCAGTTGCATGATCCATGATGAAAGTATTCTCGCCAGAATTGGTATGATTTATGTTGAATGTGGTGAGTGCATCATATTGGATTACAAAAGCTGAGGTGAATCGTATACTAGAACAGAAAATGCCCTCCGAGTCTCGGCCGTCTAGTATGGCTGTACTGGTCGACCCAGATATAAACGGCTTGGCAGGGTAAGAATAGGTTGGTTAGCAGTGCTTCGTCACTTTCTGTGTTATACCCCTCGCTGGATTTCTGAAAGTGATACCTACGCCATGTTGATATCACGTCTGGAAACCTATGAAGGCGGAAAGGTCTCGAAATGTGTGGTAGCAAAGTTCGTGGTGAAGTTACCACTGCCTCATTTAAGGTATTACAGATGTGCACGATAGCTATCTCATCGACACTCATGCAAGTCTCGGCACCAATCTGTGTTGCTATTCCGGCTACAAATATATATTTTCCCAAAAATTTCGGGAGCTGGCATGATCGCTGTCTGGCATAGTCAAGAACACCAACCTCTGGTACGATGCATGTGTGACAGGTACGTGTATCCCATTTTCTAGTGCAGAGCATCTAGTGTTGACTTGGAACTTCTAGTTGTTTCATATATACTTTGTAGTCATCATCAAGAAATACATTGTCTCTCATTCCTCAAACTTGAACCCCCAATTCACCTTCAAGAAACCTCTACCTCTCTACGTCGCCACCTGACTTTAGTTTCTTGACCTGCTAGATTGACCCTCCTCGCATTCATTCAAAGGACCATTGTTCTAGCATCGGCATCCTCTATAGGAACTCTCCGCTACTGTCATTTTCCACACCATATTCTTCTGGCCAAATTATGAAGTCTCGTCCATGCAGCTGAGATGCCTGCAAATAAAGTCCTTCGGGATCTCGATCTACCTCGTAATGATATGTAAGATTCCACTGGCTAGTGAGATTACTCACAGTGAACAGACTGGACCCAGGACTCGTCATCATCGAGGGAACCAGTGTCATGTGTATACAAAACGTGTTGATCCCTACTATCATTTGCCTCTGCATTCGAGCGTACAAGTCTGGGTTGCGATTCCTTTTTTGCTGCCCGAGTTACGCCTTCGATGGCTTGGTGATCCTGGTCAGTGGTCAAATGCACAGCTGCGTGTACATCTTTCCTCTTCCTAGCTTTGATATCGGTGACTGCATCCTCAACAAACCTCGGACCTCCATCTACGCCCCGTGTTCGCTCCGTGGATGTCCCTCTCCGAATGTCTCCCAGTTCGACGTAATTCTCGGATGTGTCTGAGAGAACGATGGTGAGCCCGTGAAAGCAGCTGGCAGATTTAAGGAGCATGCACCTTTGACCCGGCCAACGCTGCAGGTGGCCAAATCTCTACACCAGCGCACGCATGTTCTATGACCAATTCCACCCATGCGTCAGATATTTCGTCTTTCAACCCCTCTCATCCCCTGACTCACCTCAGTACACACAGGAAGACGCCCATATTCTGTTGTGATATTGACAGCCATGGTAGTTTCGACAGCGAAGGTGATGCGAAGGGCAAGAGGGATACAATGGCCGCCGTCGATGTTGACAGCGGCAGCTGTGTTGGCGATGACAGCAAAGCAGTAATCTCAGGAGAGTTCGATACCATTATTCAGTCGCTTCTGTTGTGGTCAGCGGAGGGTGTAATCCTGGCGATAGTCACCAGAGCTCGTAAAGTAACCGGAGAACGTGCCTAAGGACAGAAAAGGCAATTGTGATCAAATTCAATCACCTATTCTTCAGCAACCTGCTGTAGAACAGTTCTTTCTCGTTACAGCGTGAAACAACTTTTCTAGTTCAATGCTCCTGGGGAATCGTACTCGATAAGAGTTGGTGTCACAACGTAGCTCGAATATCACATACAACACCACAGAAAAACATTGGGGTGAAAATGTGGGCAAAGCTGGCAGTAAGTCTACAAGAAGCAGGAGCCCCTTCTGATCTACTTAGTTGGTGTCTACTGAGAATCATAATCAGAGCGGCATCAAAGATTTAGATATGATATAATCGGCATCAGCATTTGGGGTTCATCTTCGACCCTTCCTTATCACTAGTGAATCCTACTGCTATCATTTCGTCAAGAGTCAATCCTGCCTTTTCTTCATTGGTGGCAATTTGGTGACCCTGCTCCTTGACACCGCGAAGTTCGAGGACCATAGCAGGCAGCCAAGAGGGATATTTCTTGCACCACATGAACTAAGGCGATGAGGCATTCTTGGCTGTTCTTGTTCTGGTGTGCTCCTCGATGTTTACTCACCTCTCCCCTGATGTCCCACGTCAGGTCCCAACTTCGAAGGACAGCAGATCTCACTGTTCATCTCCCGATGGCAGAAAACTGAGGAGGTAAATTTGATGCAATAACTATAAAAAAGGACACAGCCTGCATGAATTCTCAGTGTCCACCAACACCGGAAGACACATCTTATGCTGAGGGCACAAGTTGCTTATCAACGTCTGTAACTTTTCTGGTTCCATTAGAGACCCATTGTGCTCAGCCCTTTGCTCCACTGTACATGCTCCACCTTCTCCATTGCTTTCATCTGAACTGATCCCTTCTCTCCAGGGAATGTATACACAGACTTGCGCCTTGGATCAACTCTCCCATCACCAAGGTCCATGTTATTGCGTGCAGTTTACAAATGAATATCTCTGAGTTGCTTGTTGGAAACTCTATCAGCATGTAGATGGTATGGAGCGAGACATAGAAGCATTCTAGAGCTTGGACGGCAGTCACCTCTCTTGAAGGCATCGCATTGTTTATGTACCCATGAAGGTACTTGAGTTCGTTGTCAAAAGTGACATGGACGCCGTTCTTCAAAGCCGTACTTTTCCGGGTCTTGGGCGTCCTCACACCAGTCTCAGATCACATAGTATTGGCGTGGGAACCCCAAATCCATATTCTTCCACTTCTTCTGGGAAGCGCCGATCCCATCGAATACAACATCGGATCCATGTTTAACATTACAGAAGAGTCTGAGAACCTCTTGCTGCAAAAGCTTAGTCACGTCAGTTCATGCAAGCCACATAAACTTTCAATGTACAACAATCCATCTCCTGCGCTGGTGGATCTAGCTTTGAAGGGTTCAGCCTGCTCCTTATCTATCTGCCCGACCAGACTAGAAACAGGGACTCTGAGGGCACTTGCTGTTCTAGCATACGATCCACAACAAATTCAGGCAGGAAGTCTTTCATCGTTGACTGTTCAGTAGTGGTGGGCATCCATTCTGAGTTTGCGTCAGGATTTTTTCGGTGTGATCCGTCAGAACCCGCTAACCCTCCATGCTAGTGGTAGGATCATGCTCGCATTCGCCAAGGTTTTGGGACCAAGGGGGGCGCTGCAGGAGTATTTCCAGTGTGAGAGGGCCGCGAGCAGATGACTGGCTTGAACTAGCAAGGGATGACATCGGGGAGTTGGACCGTGAATTCTGGAGGCTTCAACGTACGTTGGAACCCAATCCGACCTGCTTTGCATCCCTTAACTGAGCGATGGGGAGCTATCCTGCAGGAAATTAATATGTTCCTTATCAGCTTCGAAGTGTCTCATGGTTCAATGACCTCCCTCATTAGCAGAAGCAGCATCCTTGTCGTCGATTCAGGCGGCATGTCCTGGGGGGAAATTTCTCAACAACTGTCCTGTCATAATCAGATGTGGCATCCATGTCCCAGGTCTGCCTCCTCTGCCCTTCTCGGCAATGAGTAGTGCTCGCTTTCCCATGGAGAATTCCTACGATACTAATCCTGAAGACTTTGAACAGTTGCTAACTGCCTCTTGAGTCATATTCCTCACTGTCGAGGACAGAAGTTCTTTTATGGCCAGTGTCTGAGGAGCGTTAGTAGCAGGGACTTGACGAGCTCTCACCGCCTTAATGTCCACTGACAATAGTTTCTTCTTTTCTTCGTATTGGGACCGGCGGGGGTGAAGGCATCGTCATGAGCAACTCTGGCTTCCTTCTCAAAATCCCACAGCTTCGTTTCTATTTCTCCATCAAGAACTGCCAGTTCCTCATACAGCCGTTTGTCAACAAGATCAATTTGTTTTGGTGTTCGCAAGATCCTGGATCTGTCTTTCGAGGTCACGGCATTCCACGTCAACATCTAGGCGAGCGTTGGTGGCCTTGTCCTCCATGCATTCATGTTGAATAACGGCATCAATATCCTGCTGCAAGTCAGCTAACCGCTTGCTGTGATTGATCTCCTTTGTTTCCGTGACACGATGGGCCTTTTCTTCGGATGTCCTTGATTTTTTATTTTATTTTATTACGAAGACGAGCTTAACAGCTTCTAGTAGAAGATTACCCTAAGCAGCTTGATACTGTCGCTGTTTCATGGCAGAAATGTCGGCCTCCCCATCAGCAATCTGCAGTTGAAGTTCAGCCATATCATCAGCAAGAGTCACTGGAGTTGTGCTTAAAGCTATACAATGCAGCTTAGTAAATAGGGCTGTGTGGGAGAAATATGCATGTCATATGCCTTCATCGGTTTGTTTGATAGGAGGACTGTTTTACAACTCGAGTCTTTCCGCTACACTGAGAGGGTGAAGTGAGTCATAGCTTGTCATTTGAGGAATAAAGTCACTCAACAAACTCATGATCACGGGCTCAAAATCAACTAGTAGGGTGAGGGATATCGCATTCGCGTGGCATTACTAAGTCCTATGTTTCTTTCTATAAGTCGGCCTAGCAATTTAAATGTATGAATACATGTGGTGTTTTTCCGGAGCTGTCTTGTCACATCCACCCGGTCCTTCCAGCAGTGACCACCTACCCAGCTATACGCTGTCATTGAACCACACACGGCTATGCTCGTTGACGAGCCTTGAAGTGAAATGACTGGTTCCATAATATACTGGGCAGTGAACACCATCCCCTTACTGTCGAGAAAATGCTCATTTGCATGGGCTACGAGCTAGTCAAATGGCATGTCAATGGAGCTACCCAGAACGATGCCTCCTTGTAGAGCGGAAGATGTTCCCAAGGAACCAAGATGCAAAGAGCGTTGCAGTGCTGTCAGGCGACATTCTGTTTTGAATGCCAATGAGTGGACTGAATGCACCGCTGAGACTTCTGTGGATCATCAAGGCATCAAGGCCTTATCTGATCTTCACCTCGCCATGTCAAAAGTCCAGGTAGGCGTTGTGGTCACAGAAACTTCACGGAAAAATCATACAGTGAGTCATAAACAAGTGCAAGGGACTCGCGAACAGTGCTTTTAATGGCATCGACATGGAAAAAGTACATTAGAAAGATACCAGAGTTTAATTCCTCAAAGGAATGTAGACTGGAGCACACAAGAGAAGGCGTCGAGTGGAGGTGACGGTCGATCTGGGTCTGTGCATGTCTTCTAAGATTATATATGATTTACCTTCCTCTTGCTGCTGCCGAGACAGCATTTGAGCCTGACGAGTATGCTCATCACCAACCATCACCGAGAAGTATTCCTTGAAGCCCTTTGAATCAGCCTTCATCTCCTTGCACCAGTTCCCAGGGGGGGTGGGGGGCAGGTTTCTATGTGTCTGTCCTAAGCAAGGACCTTAGATGATAACAATAGAAAGTATACACAGATAACGCACAAATCTGGAATACTTTGATGAGGCAAATGGTCTCATCGACAGAGCGATTAACAGGTAGATCTTTGACAGTGATTTGCCTGACAATGAGACGTCAATGAACATGGTACAGGGAATAGATAGGGGTAAAGACATACCTGAGGATACCCTTGGGATTGATGATAAAGAGACTACGTACCCTCCTCTAAGAGGATGTCGTAGTTGCGGGAGATAGACATGTTTCGGTCTGCGATGAGGGGGGAGCTTGAAGTCGGGACCGAGACCACCCTCCTTCCAAGGCTGGTTAGCGCTGGCAAACTGAGAGTGCTGGAAGTCGGTAGAGACGCCTGAGTGACATCAATAAGAAACAAAATTTAGTCATGAACGAGATAAACGCACTGAGAAACTTTGTATCAAGAGCCTTAAATTCAGTCAAGACATCATGGAAGGCCAGGATATTGGTAGAATGGTTTAAAAAAATAGACAGAGAGCACAACTAAAAGGGCTCAGCAAATGGGATAATAACAGGCAAGAAAATAAAGTAAACAAAGCCAGGGCGGACATGCACACAGGAATACACGAACAAGTTAGAGGAATCGTGCAAAAAGATGATTGCCATTGGAAGAAAGCGATCTCGAAAAGAAAGTCCCAGGGCAGGCTGAGGACAAAGACATGACGAGATTCAGGAAAAAGCAGCATCGAATAGAAGAAGTCCCACGGTAAGCTGGTGTGGCAGACACACAGACAGTGTGTCGAGCATCTTGAGCACGATATACCACCATTAGAGTCTGCTGAGTATCCATTACTATCCGATACAAAGGGCAGCAAAGAAGACGCACCATAAATCCACCATTCACGACCTACTCCCTGCCTTTAAATCCCCATGCCATCAAAGCAGCAACGGCCTTTCATTGTGTCGAGAAAGGTGAGATGATTCCAGGACCTACACTCCGTCGCTGTCGCTGTTGATCTGCCATGGGCATCCAGACTGTCACTTGGCCTATTCTCGCACGTGTATATTCCATCCAGCAAGGTTGTCGTTGGGTCGAGATACCGACCTTGGATAACGGAAATGAGCGGGATCCTATGTGCACCCACGCGCTTGACAGCCCTCGGACCCAACCCTACGAACACGACTGCGAGCTGCAGATTATCCACGGAAGACGAAGTGACATATTTTGAATCTTCTGCAAGAATCACATACTCTTGAGGGAGAATGAGACTGTCAAGGCCATTGTTGGCGACGAGTATCATTGGCGTGGATCAATCATCGTCATGAGAGCAGGAAAAGGCGAGAAGAAATGGGTCGTGAATATGCGGGGGTGTCGGGACACAGTACTAGCAGATTATGCACTGGATCAGTAAGTCAAGGATTCGCCGTTGGATACACTAAAATGTGCTCACCACACTTTGTAGATTTGTCAAGCACGTCCAGCAGAGAAAACAGTTTTCCTTCCCCAAGCACCTGGTATTCCATATGCCATAGTCGATTTTTCACCATGCAGAACTAGCAAGAAAGAGGTTGCCATGTATAGTTAGGTAGAATTATTGTTGACTGCACCTAATAATAGAAGTGAGAGAGTGCGACTTGAGAGCGATCCACTGAGCGAGGACGATGATCATGATCATGAAGGTCGCTGAGCTCGCTGCACTTGCATTGGGATGCTGACAAAGCCAATGTTCGGCCCGAACCCTGCCATGCTGCAGCTCATTGCTCGATTCATCATACATATATCTCATCCCTACATCTGTCTTTTGACGAACTCATCAAACAAAGGTGCAGTGACGATGAGGCAAGTCAGCAGTGAACACGAATATGGACTAGAGGAGATTGCCATCACTTCCTTTTTTGATCTACCTGCCGATTTGATTTCTGACTCTACCAGCGACCACGATGATGGTGCTGTGCTTGCTCCTAGTTCCGGTGAGCTCGTTCTCTTCCTTCCGTATTCTGTTTACATTCTAATGTTATGCTTCGCTTATCAGATGTTCTCAAGCTTACGTGATGCCGAGGATTGGCTCAACAACTGGAACACCCTAGGTAAGTGATTCATTTGGTTTCGTTCTTCAATAGCTAACAACCATGAAGATCTCAAAGTGAAAACTCACGGTTGACATCTCCCGTATGACGGGCATTAGCCCAGCAAGGCAACGGCAAGTCATGCATTATATTTTATTCAAGGCATCTTTTTTACTTTGACAGGTTCCATCAAGAATGATACGATACAGGCTCCCCCGCTCATCACAACGAGATGAAAGCACCTTCCGCTGGTAAACTACTCATTGCCAGTGTGTCTCACCACCTTATGGCCTCCGTGTTCGTTAACCTACCATTTGTTATGTTTAGAAATGCCTCAAGCGCCGATTACGACCATGACATGACATAGCCAGCCGTGCTGTAGATTTTGATAGTGGAAGTGTTGTGACGATAGGATGAGCGAGGGTAAGAGGATTTCCATATGTGGTGAGTTTGTATTTTACTCGCCCATATCGCATATTCCTGATGTTCTTTAGATTCGACATTGGGCACGCGAGATCATGCAACACTTGACATTCAACATCGAGCTCAACAGCTGATCTTTGCATGGAACATCAAAGGTAAGCAAAGCCTTTGGCCAACTTATCGACTAGTTCAATCTTGTTCCCAGGTTTAGTACAGCACGCCAACGCTACTGTTCAACGGGTACCAGCGTCGGCCTCACCTCAATAGTATCCGACTTACTGTGCAAATACCTAGGTGTGATGCATTGTCTCGGGCTTTGCCTACGGAATTACGATACGGCTATGATTGAGGACAGCGAGGAATCAGGTATGTTTCCTTATTGCTTTTACTTTGTGCTTGCTAAGGGACTACTCGTCTATGCTAGGATTTTGGTTCTCATACGTGGGTGTGCCACGTGGGGTCATCGCTCTCTCAAACTCCCACCACAATCGACTCTGCGCACACACATGCGCATGCGCACGTGCCGTTTTCCCTGCTATCTGATGAATCCAACCACGACCTGACTTAGGAAGGTGAAAGGAAATCAATCTGGGCACGCAACTTCACAACCCATTACCTCGCCGCCGCCAACTATCAACTCGAGCAACCCGGCTTGGACGCCGACCAGATTTTCCTCGAGAAGGTACCAATGCAACGAAGAAGTTGAACGGGATGCAGAGGAGCAGAGACGAGACAAGGGAAGGATACGGCGGAGGGACCAGTGAGGATGGATACGGCAATGACGGGGCCCAGGAAGGGCGGAGAGCAAGAGGAGGTAGCTGGTAGCATCGTGTCGTTTCATCACAATGACAGTTCGCAGGATTTGGGGAAGCGCAAGGGTTGTTGGCATGGACTGTCTGGGTATCGGGACGAGCAGGGGAATAATGAGACGATGTAGGCAAAGAGTTCAGATATCGCACTCGTGATGGTAGCACTGCGCACACTTCGTCTTTACCCCCCTTCCCAAGTGTAGTGTCGAAAATAGATGCCTTGTATTGACCCTCTTATTCAAGAAGTGACGACATTAGCCAATGAGTCAAGCCCTAACAAAAGATGTCTGCAATCGCTGTACCGCTGTATGATCGCGCACACATGCGAGAATCTTTGCCACTGGCAGTGAGAAACAACATGCTGACACACCATCCTTGACAGTGTTTCCAGAGACCATGTCCCAAGACGCTGATCAGACATCGTCAGACGCTTCAGTGCCCCCAACAGGGGCACACATATTCGCGCACTAAGCACACAATGATTGTGCGATTGAGTGACTCGCTTGCATGCACGATTGATTTCTGCCGGTTAGAAATGATTTGTTTTCCACTTTAGTTTCCATTGACCACAAAGCCAGCATTTCAGATATGCCGGAAATGTATCATTTCTTCCTGCCCTAAATATAATGGAATTGTGACATTGTGCCATAATTTACCCTATACAGAAATGTGGCACTAAATTTGGGATTGTGGATCACAGGAAATGCTGATAAAATATTTTATTTTCTTAAGATTTTTATGTTAAGGTTATTTATCATTTTTCTCAGGCAGAAATCCATTTGCGGAAACATTTTCAGCTCCGCAAATCATTTCCTTCAGGTGGAAACTATTTGGTGACAGGAGTGAACAGACGCCAGTGACTTATACAGTGTCAGATGCTCCCAGAGTCTTGTGCATGCCAGCGGCAGCATGATGACATTTAGTGGCCTTCTTCTTCTTCTGACTCTTGGACAGTTTGCTAGGGGACCCTGCATCACTATTAGTGACAGGCGAGGCGAACCTTTTAGCCTGTGATGAAGGGGGAAGGAGGAAGTCCAAGTCAGCATCTTCGTCGGGAGTGCTGGGCATGGTAATACGAGCTTCAACTTTATCTAATGGAGGAGTCATCCCTAACTCATCATAGTCCTCATCATTGTTGACTGAGCCTGCCTTCAATGGAACAAAGTCCTCCTCAGCAAAGTCTTGCACCTTCATTGCAGTGTCCACCAAAGAACTCGACACAGAAGTGTTGCGAGAAGCTAACAAAGGTTTGTGCTCGATAGGAGGAATAGGTGCTGAGATAGGTGCAGTAGAAGATGAAGCCCCTGCTTCCTCAGGCGAACGAACCAGACCAGTGAATGAATGTGTCTGGGCAGGACATTGTGTAAAGTCTAGAAAAAGAAAGTTCAGAATAGAAAACCTTGAATATAAAAGAAGGACTCACTCAGCATGGGGACAGGGTGAAAGGCAGCCACCAGGGAATAGATCAAAGAAGGGATTCTCAAAGATGAGTCCATCAACTTTAGGACCTCATGTAACTGTGCCTTGAACCCCAGA
This sequence comes from Armillaria altimontana, assembly GCA_022818075.1. Lineage (NCBI taxonomy): Eukaryota > Fungi > Basidiomycota > Agaricomycetes > Agaricales > Physalacriaceae > Armillaria > Armillaria altimontana. The sequence goes on from JAIWYR010000001.1 coordinate 5,329,640, forward strand.
TCCTCGAACACCACTCCCTTCAGCACCTTGAACCCTCATTGGCGATAGCATCATGCCAGATTTGAAGGGACTCTTCCAGTGATTTCTTGTAGGCTTGAGCAGCCACGTTGGCACACTGCTCAAACACCTGAAGAGCAGTGGTAGAGTGTGGAACAGACACATGAAGGTCTGAAAAACAGATAGCGCTAAGTAACCAAGAAGCAGTCAAGGAAAAGGATGGAGCTACTCACTCTCTGGTGTAACTTTGACGAACTTCGCCAAGTCTTTACGAGCATTATAATGTTGGAGAGGCTCAGCTTTGAAAGAGCAAAGGCTCTTTCTGGCAGCCTCGCAATTGTTGCAACGGCTTCCCCAGCCCAAGAAAATACAACCTTGGTTCTGGACACTGGAAGAGCATTGCATGCAGCCATACCTTGGCTACAAACGAAAGAAAGTAAGGTGAAGGTGATGGTGCAAAGGAATAAACTTACCTTATGAGACATCGCCAGACTGGGCTTGGTCTCTTTGACAGTAAGGGGTTCAGGTACCTGCTCCTTGTAGACGTGGGCTATCAAATGCTAAGTGAGGCAAGAAATGATGAAAGGGGATTGGGACTTACTGCTGAAAGCGGTATAGTTCTTTTGTTTAATCTTTATCTGAAACAAACCATCTCCCTCCTTGGGAGGGACCACGGTCGCTTCCTCCTCCTCAGCACACTTCTTCAGTTGTGCCTGGCTCTGGGCACGAGCATCATGTGAGCCTTCAGCCTCTATGAAAGAAAATATTAACAAAATGAATGAACTAGTGAGCACAAGGCAACTTACTGGGTTCCTCTTTGATGGAACCAGCCTGGGTCTTGCGAGCTTTGGTTGGAGGACTGACAGGGAGTGCTATAAAGGCAGTAGCTTCCGACTTCATGGGAATGCCACTAGAGAATTTGGGTTTTGTACTCCTGGTGTGACACTACATCACCAGTTTGAGAAAGAGGCATTATCCTGGAAGAGGGGAAAGCACAAACCTGAGGTGTAGCCTCTTTAGCTGCTTCTTCACTTTTAGCAGTGGCTTTGGGAACAGCCTTTGCAGGAGCTTTTGCAGATGTCTTGGCCATTGGCTTGGTAGTTGTCTTGCTGGCAGAGCCTTTAGCATGGGCCTATGGGAGTTGTTAAGAGGCAAAATGGAGAGGTAGGCTGAGAACCATACCTGCGGTTTCTTTGCCTTGGGTTTTGGCTCCTCTGCAGCTGCCTCCTCCTCCTCCTCCTCCTCTTCTTCTTCTTCCTCTTTGTCAGCTTCCTCCTTGTTGGCTTTGTGCTTGCACCTGGACATAGCTTGCATGGCCACTTGAATGACCTCAGGGAACAGCTGGTCCTCTACCACAACTTGTCGCTAGTGAAAGGAATCAGCATTGCAAGAACAGACTCCAGAAATGAGAACATGTACCCCCACGTATTCCTTAAGGTGGAGTTCCCAGGTGTTGAACTCGGGAAGGGGGCTAGCTAGTGGTAGCATACCAACGATCCCTTCGCAAGTAAACAGCACATCGAATATGAATGGAGTAGTGGCTGCCTGAGGGTTTTTGTGACCAACTTCACCAATTTTGATCTTGGACCCCTGTCAGCAAGACAGAATACAGCAGATAAGGCTCCAGGACTTACCAGAAAACCAATGTTGCTCTGAAGAGTTGAGGCAATGTCCCTAGGACTCATCGCCCCTTGCTTCTCAGGATTGAACAAAGGTCAAAGATGGTCAATATAGCATACGAAGTCCATTGTATCCATAGTGAGACAGGCAATAGTAACTAGCAAAGCAGGGAGTGGACTAGTGAAGGCAAGAGAGAGAAGCAAAGCAAGAAAATTTGTCAAAGTTGGCCTCAGGTGCATTGAATAGAAATTTCCAAGCTGAGTTCAAAACAGTGATGTGCTCGGTAACGGCGAGTGGCAAAAGGACTAGTGAAGGGCAATGAACACCAACAACACTAAACCTAACACTAACTCTACACTTATCACCAATGTATTGAATTCGGGTGTTTCGAGTATGATAGAAGCACTCTGCAGACTTCAATAATCAAGGAAAGTTGTTTAAAGACTTTTTATTCACTACTAGTGAGCTATACAAGCGTACTACTCGCACTAGCGGGGTTGGTAAGACACAATTGGGTGAATAGTGACTTGACTTGAGCTACTGCACTCACTCTGACTGGGACTGCTTCGAACTAGTGGCTCTCTTGGCCCTATACTGCTTCCTACAAGTGATAAACACTTGACTAGTCGCACTCTGGGCTGACTAGTGGTGCTCTTGGCCTAAGAATAATACTTTAAACTTTGAGAACTTGCTTGAACTAACTTTGAAACACTCTTGGCCTTTGCAGGACACTAAAGATTGCTCTAAGACACTTCAATTCACTCAATGCTATGGGTAACTTAGTGACTAGTAGCCGCTTCGTCGAGGTTAAGCACAAAAGCCTTTAATTGGAGCACTAGATACTGACTAGTAGGTCACAATTGTGGGGATGGCTTTCCTGAGCCGCATGTGAGCCTATTCTACTACTTATATACTGACAATCAAGGTACAATCAAGATATAAATAACTGACTAGAGGGGTATTATTGATAAGGATTTCTTGGCTAGTCACGAGTAATGGTGAATAATCACACAATAGTCGGTCTAGAAATGGTCGCTTGCTGACTAGTGGGCCTAGGAGCTCCACTAGAGGGGGCATTCCGTGTTCTTGGCCCAGCAATGCTCCACTCGCATCAAGGATAAACAGCTAGCCGAACAAGCGTGCCTGTAGCAGCTGTCGATCGTGATTGAAGGCGCAACCCAGCTGTACTAGTTCCAATCGTAATAGATCTGTATCATACTAGCCTGATCTGGACAGCTGCACTTCATTGCTAAATTCATTTCTAAGTCCCGTTAGAGACTGCTGCACCACTAGTCAACTTGTTTTTAAGCACTCGCATGCAGACCGTTCCACTAGTGACTGTACTTTCACGAGACCTGTATATTCTGCTTCTTGTTGGGTGCACTCATAGCTACCCTCGTTGACTAGCGGTTGTTATTTACTGACTCGCTTGGTATTCAAGGTGCTAGTCACGCCGGCTGATAAACTTGACCCAATAGTGGTATCGCACCTAAATCCTGGCTCGACTAGTAGCTTTCTGGCTTGACTATCAGCTTGAAGCCTCTGCTATAGTCCTTTAGTTATGGCTAGTCTAAGATAGATATCCACTCGTATGATTACAAAATCGCAAAATCCAGGTGTGAACGTGTAGACGGCGTATCAATGGCTTCAATGGCATGTGGCTAGTAGCCAACTATGATCACAGAAGTACTTGAATAACACCACTAGTAGCATGAAGGGGCCACTAGCATTGCAATAGAATAGATAAGGAGTTCCAAAGCAAAGAGATTTGCGCTGTCACATGCAAACCTGAAAATCATTAAGTGAATTTGATGATCATTGATGGCCAAGTGCCAGTCGGACTTAGTGACTGAAGCATGATCGAGACCTGTGACCTCAAAAGAATTAGCAATGGGCCACTAGTAGGACATACTGCTAAGTACAAAAAGGGACTTAGATGACTGGGGACAGTCATTATTACAGTATGGGGGAGATGATATGCCATCTACACATTCACACCTAGATTTTGCGATTTTATAATAATACTATTGCATATCTATCTTACATTAGTGATACTTAGAGGACTATAGCTGAGGCTTTGAGCTGATAGTTAGCCTAGTATGCAGCTAGTAGAGCCAGGACTTAGATGCAATACCACTAGTGGGTTAAATCTACCAGCCAGCCATACTAGTGACTTGGATGCTAACAGGGCTAAGTAAATATGGCCACTAGCAGATGAGCAACGTGACTAGCACACCAAACAAGAGGCAGAGGACACAAATCTCATGAAGTCCAGTCACTAGTGGACCGATCTGGGCACAAACACCTAGGTCAGGTTAACTAGTCACGTGGCAATCTCCAAGCAGGACTTAGAAATGAATTAGCAATGGATTAACCCTGCAGTAGATCCAACTAGTGTGATACAGATCTATTATGATTGGCACTAGTATAGCTGGGCTGCACCTTTGATCATGATCTCCAGCTGCTACAGGCACAGTTGCTGGCCTAGTCCTTTATCCTTGACACTAGTGGAGCATCGCTGGGCCAAAGACATGGAATACAACTGCTAGTGGAGCTCCTAGGCTCACTAGTCAGTGAGCAACCATTTCTAGACCAACTATTGCATGATTATTCACCATTACTCATGACTAGCCAAGAAATCCTTATCAATAAAACCCCTCTAGTCAGTTATTTATATCTCAATTGTACCTTGTTTGTCAGTATATAAGTAGTACAATAGGCACATGCACAGCTTAGGCAAGCCATCCCTGCAATTGTGACCTACTAGTCAGTATCTAGTGCCCCAATTAAAGGCTTTTGTGCTTAACCTCAATGAAGTGGCTACTAGTTGCTAAGTTACCCATAGCATTGAGTGAATAGAAGTGTCCTAGAGCAATCTTTCATGCCCTGCAAAGGCCAAGAGTGTTTCAAAGTTAGTTCAAGCAAGTTCTCAAAGTTTAAAGTATTATTCTTAGGCCAAGAGCACCACTAGTCTGCCTAGAAAGCGACTAGTTAAGTGTTTATTCACTTGTAAGACATTATAGGGCCAAGAGAGCCACTAGTTCAAAGCAGTCCCAGTCAGAGCAAGCACAGTAGCTCAAGTCAAGTCACTATTCATCCAATCATGTCTTACCCACCCCGCTAGTGCAAGTAGTACACTTTTATAGCTCACTAGTAACAAATAAAACATCTTTAAACAACTTTCCTTGATTATTGAAGTCTGCAGAGTGCTTCTATTGTACTTGAAATGCCCAAATTCAATACATTGGTGATAAGTGTAGAGTTAGTGATAGGTTTAGTGTTATTTGGTGTTCATTGCCAGCCACTAGTCCATTTGCCACTCGCTGTTACCGAGCACATCAACGCTTCACATCCATATATGATTACAATAACATTGACACCAGCTGTGACAACACGATCCATGCCAAGTGCACCAGACCTCCATCATAACTTGAAAGCTTTGACCACATGCCAGGCTCTATTATGCGAGTGCATGGAGGGCCTACATGTGCAGGTAGCCACCTTGTGGACTGAATGACAGTTGATGGAGGAAAATGAGCGGCAGAGATGGCTGATTCCAAGCTTGGAGAGGCAGATGAGGTGTTTGAGGGAGTCATGATTTCATCATCATCATAAGTGGATGCCGAAATGTGCCAAAAATTGGCTTTGTCATGTCCACCACCCTGCCATTCATCGTCTCATACTCCTGATCAACATCCAGTATGTCTGCTACCTCTCGAAAGCAACTTTGGTTGCCGGCCATGAACTGGTGGCTAAGTCTCATCAGAGTACTATGGTGAGTATTTTCTGTTTCTGGTCGTGCTTTATCTGCTTACCACGTCTTCTCAAAGTCACTGAATTCGACGTCTGGCAGAGTTCAAATCATATCTTGGAAAGAGCCTTGTCAAAAGGACTCCCATGCATGGTCCCTTGATTGCAGCCATCTGACTTGGCACTTGGTGTATCAGGTGCATGTCCTCCACTTAACCTCAGAATGTGCTTGACCGACGTTATTTGATCTCTATGTTCAGGATTCAGGTCACATGTCTACTTTTGGATGTCCCTAGCAATGACAAGGTGACAGCTATTATTGCATCCATGTTCCTGAGCCACTTCTGTGAGCACCATAGCTCCATTATGCTGTGGTACCATTGCTTAAAAAATATCAAGCCTTTAAGCAGGTGCCATGATATGCCTGTCTATCTTGAAAGTCAGTTGCCCCTACAAGAATTTCATGATATCTTGGCATATCGATTACAATGATCTTGCTCTCAAGAATTCATGATCCTGGAATTCCTTCGCATGGTATTGCAAATGAAGAAAATCAATTTGAGATCATTCGCACGTGGAGGAGGGACACCGTTGCCCCAGTTGTGCACTGACATGGTATGGCACAAGCTATGAAGAGATGTGTGAGTCCTGTGACTTTAATCTTCTTAGTTTAACATGTTGATTTGTTAATCTCTTTCAGAAACCCAGGCATGGGAGACAGGCATTACCATTAAGATTGCTTTCCCTCATCATGTCAGTTGCTGTGCTACAAGGAAGGAGGTACGAGCAATCCCCTAATACAAAGACCTTGATGAGGAACATCTGCTTGAGTACGTCCATTTCAATACTTTTCTTCCCTCAGCTGACTTCTTTTTGGCAGACCCTCTTCTTCCATAGCTCATCACCGAGATTGGAGCTGTACGGAGTGGCACTTAGCAGATGTTTTACAGAGATTCTGTTCAATTGGTGAAGAAATTTCTATCAATGATGGGTTGGTCCTCTTTGTCTGTCTTCAATAACAAGTGATGTATTCTGATACCAATTGAAAGTTTTTTCTGACTATGGGCATCAGCTGGAATTTTGTGTAAACAGCAGTGAAGGTTGATCATTGAAGGATCCGCTTGCTGCAAAGAAGCTACTTTGCAGAGGATTGGAAGACAAATTGAGATCCGTTGTTCATGGATCCAACAAACCAGAGTGCAGTGAACAATTTTCCATATCTTCAATGGTAAATCTTTTGCTGTTTTTCGTCAAGCTATTGTTGAATGGACTATCTAGAACACATCTACTTGTGTGAATGTGATCATTGATGATTGCGAAGAGTGACCAGCAGATGAAGAATGACTCGGAGTGAAAACTGTTTCTCTTGACTAACATTCAAGAGCTGCTTTTGAAGGAAGGAATGTTGAAGAAGCAAGCCATGGCGGTTATACTTTGTCTCCAACCATGTTGCCATTGTTTGTGCCTGCAAGGGAGGGCACCGTCTTCAAGCTTCCTTTCAGAATTGGGATTGTGTTGTATAGCCTCACACCAGTCATCTTTGACATTTACACTATTTTTGAGAATTTGATGCTTTGTGGCTCACTGGAGCCTGGGCCAAATATAGCCAAAATTTAGTGTGTGCACTTCTTCTGCTATCACTGTTGCCTCGTCGTTTTGGACTTTTTCTTCATTGCTTCCACTTGTCCTTCATAATGCCCATCTTCCTTGGCAGCTTCACTGATCTCCAGTTAGTGAATTACAACTCAATCTCAAACTTTGCGACTTTTTTGATCACCAGGTTGTCTTTGGAGGCAAGATACGGTTTAAACATGGTAAGCATGGTTAGCTCTGATAATAGCCACCATATCCTCATCATTGTGATTTAGTAGCCTTCATCAGCTAGTTCTCACCTCGGTGTAGTGTGCTGGTATGATATAGAACCCCAACAGAAATGCAAGATCAGAAAGCTAACTTGGATGTATTACCTGCAATTTTTTATTCAGCTCATCTCTTCTGCCTATGCCCATGGATGTTCCAAAGGAACCAGACAGTGCTTTTCTTCCCTCGGGTCTGATAGATTCCACTTATCTCATATCATACAAAGTGTCTCATCCTGTACTCTCAGTAGCATCATAGGATGAGCAAAGCAACTCTCACTGAAGATGAGTATGAAGCAGTGATCCTCAAAGCTCAGTAATGGCCCTATCTGATGTAGCCGAAAACAAATGGAGTCTGTGCCAAATATTGCAGCCTGGGATGGCGGAACTGGAAAGAAATTTGCCCAGGTGCATCTAGTTGTTGCTTCTTGCTGATTATCTCTCACAGATTCTGAGGTTATCAGCATGTTCATATGGTTGTATGGAATATACTCAATGAATAATAGTTTGTCTCCTCAGACTTCATCATTCACTTTGTAATGCCTCTTGACAATCACACACAAAGAGTTCCTTTGACACAGTCGGTGTCAGTCCTCAAAATAAATGGGGCCATGCACACAAAAAGCAACTTGACAGCAATGTTGATGCTCATAAAGCTGTTTATCTGTATGCCATCTTCTGTCCCGCTTTTTCTTTCACAACAGCTGATTGTCAATTACAGAAGCATAGGAAGGGATTCACTACTCTCTCAATAACCTGATTGTATGTCACTTTCAATAAGTCTCAGGCATTGCCTGACAGGTCTTTAATGGGCTCTCTTCCTGATCGCCACCCGTATAGATGCACTGTGCATATTTGACACATGCAGTGGGAAATCTTGGTGATTGGCTGATACCTCAATAGTTGTCCTATCTCATTGCCCTTGATCATGCTCATGCGGTGATGAGCCTCCAGGCTCTGTACGCTCAGAATTCACGGATTTACCCATTCATCACCCAATATCTTTGAAACGACACCATTATAATCCCCACACACTCAATAATACTGCCAACACTCGATAATACCATGGATTTTCACAGTATATGCCACCCACACACAGATACAATCCTAAAACCATGCCCTTCATACTCCTTCAATGCCTCATTATCCTTCCCAGCTCACCTCACATCACAATTACAGTATCCCATCATAGCAAGGCACCTTTGATCGACATTCATCCTAAAACAGGGTTGCTACATCACTCAGAAGCACCTAGTTGATGTGCCCATCAATCATTTAATGAAATGATGTGATTGATGTGAGTACCCTTCCAGCTACGATGATTACAGCCATGGCAACTACAGACCGTGTTTACTAAGGCTGTTACAGTGCCAAGACCTTGAATTATCATTGACCCAAGTGTACACCTCAGCACGGCAACTGCAGCTCAATAATCCCCAGCTAAACAGCACCTCATGATCCGCTCATCGCTCAATAAAACCACACGGTTTGCATCCATACATGGCAACATTGAGGACTTGCTGTTACTTTAGAACCACAGATACCATATGTTTACTATGGCTATTACAAAAGCCAAGGACTTACAGCCTTACTAAGGCTCCAACAAATATTCTATTTATAAAATTGTACTTGTAGTATAAAAACTAGGTAGATACCACATTTTTAGAGCAAGTTCTGACCCAGTTGACAAGACTATGGCATTACCAGTCAGCTACGGTTACTCCAAATTATCCCTCACCACTTGCTTTACTTTTAACATTGTTGGTTCGCTTTGTTAATTGCACCAATACACGAAATCTTGTGCCAATAACTTGCTTTTGTCTTTTAATGCCACAACATCACTTCACTTTCACCACATAGGATTGTTTCATCGCTTTCACCTTCTACATCGCCATCATTTTCGTTGCCCAGTTCAGTATTGCCTCTGTGTAGGCCCAGTCAGCATCGTTCTCCATAGGATCACCCTCGTCTTTATCATTGTTCGGAGTTGCCGTGCATCTATTGCCACAACACCCCACTCAGCACCACAGTTGCTATGTTTTCTTCCAGTTTCAAGGCAGTTTCTGCACGTTTATTGCCATTGTTTCGACTCAGCATCACAGTACACCATCTGGACACATTTTCTAGTCCTTCCCCACATTTTCTAGCTCATTGCTACGATTTCTAGAGCATTACCATGGTTACTAGAGCTATTTTCATGCTCTTTAGCCCATCCCCATGTTTTCTAGACCATTTTCGCAGTTTCTATCATGGTTTCTTGGTATTCAAGTCATACCAGATTCTGTCCCATCTCGTTTATTGAGATCCTTCCTGGCTTACAGCCAACGTCTACTAGTACTCCTTGACCAAGAGTACTACTTCACTGACTGAAAATTCGCAGTGTATCTTGCATTATTGAGGAATTGACCGCACAGAGGTGCACCGAACCACTCACACACACATTGCCTTGATTGCTGTGTTCCTACATTAATTGCCTAAGCTCTCCCCAAGTTTTGGGTGTTGCCGTTGCCACGGAAGTCTAGGCTCATCAGCGGTGTCTGGAGGATGGAAGGCATTTGGAATGGGGTTAGACAGATACAATGGAGGAGTTGGCTGTGATTCATATCGGTCCATTCATCCATTCTCACTATCCACGATTAATGAAAGAAAGAATGTATTCAGAAGGAGATCAATAGATATGTCTGATTTTACAAAGACCACCTCAGTGTCTTACATTGTCATAGCATGGGGAGACGCAGTTAAGCAACACTATGAAATTGCAATAATGAGGCCATAGCTGCTAGCCATATGTATCATGCAAAATCCACCTCTTGCTATTTGTAAATTGTTATTCCCCAAAGGTGACCAGTGACCCTTCCACTGATAAGACATATTATTCGAGAACCAAGTCTTCATTTTTTAACAGGAGAGCATCAAAACTGGTTAGGAAGATGGGCATGCACTGATAAGACATGCAAGGGCGGGCAATAGTAATATTGGTTCAGGGAGAAGCATGATGGTCAAATTCAACTATACTTGGCCTGGGTTTTGCTGAAGCATCAAAGCTCCTATCATCTCCAGAAAGAATAGTCTTGATCACCTGCCATCAGAGAGCACAGTTTCAATCTGCCATTGTAAAGGTGGGCTGCATCAGAGGGACATACCAATCTGACAGAGACAACTGAGTCAAAAATTAAGAAGAGAAGATAGAAGTGTACATGAGAATCTCTATTGTATGAGCTACCTCATGGTCAAAAGTGATTCTCAAGTCACCTAGTGTCATATTATTGATTGATGGGTGTATATCATGTTTATTAAAGTCAAGCCCACTCAGGGAACCAATGCAAAATCCAGATGGTCATAGTGTGTGCTGAACCAGTATCTAAAGTTGGCAAACATTCTGTTTTGGGTTCGGGATCAGCAAACGGGGAGCATATTTCCTGTGGTTCCTTGTATCAGAACATGAGATTGGGTGGATTTAATAGAAGGCTGAAAAAAAAATAGACATGTAGCAAGAACAGGAGAACTAGCCATAGAATATCATCTGTCTGAAATACAGCTCCAAGGTGACAGGTCATTGGTGTATGACATCTGGATGGCAAATAATTGTAAGTGTACTGAAATGCAGTCAACATTGATATCATGGCAAAGTTTAATGAGAACATACCTCATAGCCCAAACATGCCATTGATGCTAATCTGGGGAATATTGTTGGTCTCGACAAACCAAGCTAAGAATCCAAGGTGCAGTAAAAATTCTGTCTTCCCCTCCCATGGTTCTTCAAGTCCCTCTCAACATATGTCACTGAGCAGGCATAGTCACATCTGTTCAGAATAATAAGACACATATTAGATTCCACTGCTATAGGGAGGAGCTTGTCGAATGCAGCTAAATGGATGCAGGAATGAGCTATACACAAGATTGTGTATCATTGAAAACCTTACAGCTCATAAAGGCACTACGGTAGAAGATGGCTACAGTTTTGTAGTCAGCAGAACCCACAACTGGAGTACTACCAGTAAAGAGCTCCATGTGATGGTCATACTCGAGACCACAAAATAGAGAATAAAGGAGGGTGATGTGTTCGCATTGTTGGAAGGGCAACAATGGAGAGTTGATGGTCAAGATCTTGACTGCATGAGTCACTGAGTCACTTTATACCTGAGCTTTCACGATGCCATGACTATGCAGAACATGGCACCATTCCAGCAGAACACATAGACAGATGTGATAGAGAAGAGAATTGGAAAGAAGCTCAGGCCAAAGAGTGACTGGTATGTTTTACTTCATCATTGCTCTTTGCCTTGATCCAGTTTGCCATTCACATTATTCATACCTTCAACTGGCCTCATGCTTCCCAAATCCAATGTGACATCTACCACATTTTGTCTGGCCCTATGATTTCTCCTGTGATGGATGTATGCCACTTTGACCCCTTTCTGAGTCACCGTCACTCACTGAGCTGCATAGGAGGGATGGGCATGTTTGGACCATCAAAAGAGACTCTTACCAAGTCCAATTTCTACAGTGAATATGTTCAAATACCACTAGCAGTGCCATGCTGATTAGTTCCCCAGGTGTTTGCTAATATCAGTTGACTTGGTCTTTGCTACAGCCAGCATACTGGCCCATGATTGGACAGACTTTGAGGTGCTATCACCCTCTGTAAAACGCTCTCGGTATGACTTCTGGGTGTTTTCATATGCAAAGATGATAGTAGGGATTGGTATCAGATGTGTTCATTGTTCTCCACTGTGTCTATTTCTGCTCAGCTCTGTGTTCTTTAGGCATCTTATAATGGTGCCAGCACATCCCAATCCAGGAATGCCTTGGGCTTGCAAAACATCACCAGCTATGTCTATGCTCCTTGGCCGTTTGCCATACAATAGCTTGTGAAAGGATTCTTGCACAATATTCCACCCCCCTCTCGCTGATTTCACAGAGAGCAAAAGGACAGGCCCCAGCCTCCTATCGGTGCATTGATATGGCTCTCTGGCTGAGTAACTCGTCATGATAGTGCATCAAGCCCCATTGCCACATTGTTTCCAACATTTCCATGTCAGCTCATTTGCATCAAACCCATTGCATAATATCATTTCTGAATGTTCATTGGATCCTGGTTTACAAAGACGTCATCTTTCAAGCCTGACATCAGCAGATCCAAAGCTTATTTATGTGTGCCTATACAACTATCAGATGTCAGAATACCAAAGAAATTGACAGTAAGCCATGCTTATTATGTTCCAGGTCAACTAACGATCTGAGGTTACCTTGCTATAGAAAGTTGCCTTTGGAGGCCTTCACTGAGGACAGTTCAAGGAGTTGGACATTCACCACCAACCTGATGAGACATCAGCTAGAGATCACCATCTGGCCATCAATGAACAGATTCTTGCTGACCTGAGAATGACTGATGTTCAACATCACATTGACAAAGAGGCCTGATGGTGCATACTCATTCAGTCTGCAAATTCAGTAATCTTGTCTGTGCCTAAGATATTCGATCAATGAAGCTCATTCTTGGTGAATTCAAGGATGTGTGGAATGTCCTGTTGGCTGAAACATGGCTGGGAGGATTTGCCTCTCCTCTGACTTACACAATGCCTCAGTGGTCCCCTCTATTGTTGCTGAGATGATTTGAAAGAAGTTGATGAGGCGCTGGGCAGATCTGCTCTCTTGCTACACAGTGGTAGGGTGTCACTTCTTGCCTGCATTAATGAGAAAATCCATGAGTATGAGATGCTCAAGGTGGTGGACATAATCAACTCAGCACATTTTGGTGTCAAGTTCTCTATTCTGGTTGATGACGTTCCCCAGGTTTCTCCAAGAGCAATATTCACAAGTGTTCCACATTCCAGACTCCAAAGTGTGTGTATTGAAATCTTAGACTTTGCTCAGGGTTCTTGTTCTCAGCTGTTGACTGGCATTTGTTCAACAGACACTCTTCCTCTGCTCTAACATACATGATGGCTCCCTCTGCATACATGGTGCGGAGTTGTGGTATGTCTTCCTCATGGGCTGACTCAGGACTGGTACATGTCTAATCAGAGAATGTTGCCCTTATAATGCCTGAACATGGTCAAGCAGCTTCTGAGATGGAAAGCATTCAGAATGGGGTTGGGCAGGTACAATGGAGGGCATCTCCCCAGGCTAACAATGGTTCATTATCTACGCTTGTTTAATGAAGGAAAGCAACATATTTACAAAATGATGGATAGATATGTCTAACTCTCTGAATTCTCTGAGGATCACCACAGGGATTTTCCTATGATATTTTTGAGAGCATCACTCTGATAACAATTTAGTGCTGGGAGATATTTCAGCAGTTCCAGGTTGCTGTGATGATACTCATCTTCTTAGCACAGGTCTGGGTAATTAATGCCACCATGCATGGTATTCATATGTTCGAATTCTCTGTTGGCAATACCATGCTATGCTCATAGCTGATATATGCAGGTCTGCATCAATACAGCACAGTGCCTAACAGTGAAACTGTGGGCTTTGCTTAAATGGTAGTGAAGAATCAGAGGAGGCATGCCTCTGCCTGCTGCATGGATGTTACTGTGCAAGCAGGATTGACAGATGAATGCAGGCTCACATCAGTTGTTCATGGATTCAGCAAACCGGAGAGCACACATCATTCAATGGTATGTTTTTTCTCATCTTTTCATCTGGCTGTTCTTTATTGAATGTATTCCCAACCCACAGGAAGATGCTAATCCTTTGAGTGAAAGGTATATTTTGAATGGTGTCATGTACTATTAGAATGGCAAGGCTGGACTTGAGCAAAGTCAGCAGCAAAATGATCTACATCTTTCAATCCAAAGCGACAAGGGGACTAACCACAAAATTTACAGTACTTATTATATATTGTGAAATCCTGGTGGGAATAAACAAACATGTCTGAGAAATTAAATGATGACTGACAGTTGGTGCCATGAGAAGCCGGATGTCTCACATGTGCTCATGTAGGTCAAATCACTGATGCCTTTGGAAGGCAGTGCTGGCTGTTCAGAAGGAGGGATGATCATGATTAACTCAGGCCTCAAATTTTGAGACTGAGCTGGGAATGACTTGCTGTAAAAGAGTACAAACCTGGAGAATTCATCTCCAAGCCCATAGTAGAATAATATTTTGCTTGTACATGTATTGTTATGAGGTGTTATTCAATCATGATCCCTGGGGGAACTAAGAGGGTTGCTGGCAGACTGCCATTGGTTCATCTGGTGCCTACCACACTGTGCATGCAAACAACTCCATTTGCCGAAATTGTTTGGGGGTTGTTGCATATTTGACCTTCATACATCCATCACATACAATGACTAGTGAAACCATCTCGAAGACAATACCTGCCTCATCATCTAACTTGCTACCTGAATCACCTTTGAAATCATTAGCTATGGGTTCTGAGAGTGGTTCTGTGAATGAGAAATCATCTAGTGATTCTGAAGATACTTCAGGTGATTCAGACACAATGTCTTCTGATTCTGATTATTGGCCACCAAAGGTAAATCAATCTGCAAGTACAAAATGGCAACTTGATAATATTCTTCCAGGGCATCATGTTTCCTAAAGTCACGATTTCTGCCTTGACTGAGACCAGCCAAGTGGAATCGTTGATTGAGGTTCCATTGCAACAGTCCTACACCAGTCAATGTCCTGTTATACCATTCCCTTGCCAACACTCCCTGCACTACCCTCAGCATTCAGGGGATCTTAGTTAGACTGAATGAGACCCTTAGAACATCATACACCCTCAACATCCTATCTCTCCACTCCATTCTTGAAGACTGCATTGAAAAGCACTATGACTTTAGCACTGCATATGGCCATCTTCTCAAGATATGGTACACTGATGACTGGAGCAACATCCAAGATGAACTCCGCAGATGCGAAGAGGGGGACAGGGAGTTATGATGGAAAGCACTGGTAGGTAACTGGATTGTCATCCCGCATTTGCCACCTCAATGTGTCTGGGACCTGTACAGCAATTGGGTAATGCTATGGTGGTCAGTCAATGTGACCTACAACTGATGGGAATGGAAATGGCCCAAGCTGATATCACATGCATGGGTGGATGAGAAAGATTGTGTGGATGTGTGGACACCTATTAACAGGAAGGAGTGGCCCATCCCCATGCTGAAGGATGCCAGTCTTGACCTGATACAGATTGAGATGCTGAATCTGGGAGTGCAGTACACATGGCTGGATGTCCTCTGCTTGAGACAGAAGGGGGGGCTGAATGAGGATCTGCATATGGAGGAGTGGAAGCTGGACATACTCACAATCAGATACATGTATAACAATGCACAGGTGGTGATATACCTGAGTGGGCTGAGGCTGCCTTTGAGTCTGAAGGAGGGCAACTTGGACAGTGATCGGTGTTGGTTTAAATGTGCATGGACACTCCAGGAAGTCAGCAAAAAGAGGATCATTGCTGGGGATACATCAGATAGACTGCTGCATGTGAAGCCAATAAATGAGGATGAAAGCTATGAGACTGAGTTGCTCAGAAGGTTTCACATGCAGCTAGCATCAACACAGGATCACTTTAGTCAACTGGCAGACATGCAGAGGCAAGTATCAACTAATGCCATAGACAAAGTTGCAGGACTTGCATTCCTTCTGAACTCGATGATAATACCAGCATACCATGAGAGTGAGTCTCTCGAGGATGCATGGACAGCACTAGTGAATGCAATGATCTCTGTGATGTGGGTGTCCTTCCTCTTGTTGTATCCTGGAGTAGGACTTGGTTGCAAGAAGTGGAGACCAATGTGGGAGCAGCTCATGACTGAGCTTCTGCCAAAGGATACCAGCTCCATTGGGACTGTTAAGTGTGATGATGAGGCAGATGAGGACTGGTTTGAAGGGCCTTGCATCGAAAACTGGCATGTGCACAGGTTGGATGTGGAATTTGCAGAAGGGGTGGATTGGTGCAGAGAGTTGGTTGTTGAAAGCACAGATGGGATACCGCACATGCTTGCGATATGCACCACCCATCAAATCCCAATACCCTAACACATGTACACGTTACTTGGTACCAATTCACAGCAAATATTTCATCAGTTCTCGTCAGATGTCAATGAACTATGCAGAGAATATTGGGCTGTTGGATGCCGACTGCCAGATAAGAAATTTGAGAAGGTGTCGGTGGTTGTGATAGATGTCCTGAAAGATTTGAAACAGCTGAAGCATCTGGGTATTGCTACAGGGTCTTGCAATATTCTTGTTTAATTTGACTACCCATGACTTCTAGGGATAGTCATCACAGTTTTAAGATCCTGACCATGTTGAAAGCCAGGTCTGGATATCAGTCAATTGGAAGGACCATTCTCACCACTGTACAGCCCTATAATTTTGAAGTTATATAGAAACCGGATAAGTAATGGCACTGATGAACACAATAAATCTCATTCAGAACACTCCTTATGACGGTGTTGTGAAAATATGGAATGTTGAGTATGGCAATTGAGGCTGAAATCAAACCCACAGCTTTGTACATGGTTGATTGGCATGTTACACCTTGGTAAGCTGGTGTCCATAACAAAAATATGCACAGGTTATGTGGTCTATTGATGTCTAGATGGGAGATTATTCAGTGTGAGCGAGGGCCATTGTCCTGACTTGCCATAGATCTGTATTCTAGTGAGACTTAATTCCATGAAAACACATGCAGAACACATAAATTGCCTGGGGTGTGATAGAGAATAGAGTCGTGAAGTCATGGCATGGTGGTGTTGAAAGAATAAGTTTGGGCAGAAGAGTGACTGGTGTGTCTTAAGTCATTGTTGCCCATTGGCTTTGTCCAGTTTGCCATTCAAATTAATCATACCTTCAACTATCCTCAAGCTTCCAAAATCTAATGCCAGGGAAAACAGTGTTTATTTCAATCTCTCTGGCCCTGTGACTGCTCCCTGAAGGCTGTACTCAGCAATGGCTCTCACCCACCTGACTCTTGTCCAAGTTACCAAACTGCAAATGAAAGAAGCATGGGTTTGGACAATCATATCTAAAAACATACTCTTTCTTAGTCTAATTACTACAGTGAATATGGTTGTATACTTCTAGTAGTGCTCTGCTGATAGTTCCCAAAGAAATTTCAAGTTTATAATAACTGACTTGGTTCTCACTCTGACCAGCGCATCGGCCAATGACTGCACAATGGCTGTAAGATGCTCTTACATGCTGCAAATCACTCTGGGTGTGACTTCTGGTCTGTCCATGCACTATGATCACAACATTGGTAGGGACCATTGAATTCTTGTTTATGAAGTATTTCATTGGGAAATGTTTCAAGTCTACTGAATGTCAAACCTGAGGGATTGACCAGAATCCTTATGCCTCCTGTTTTCTTGGGTCATCGTTTGGGGTCCTTGGTTAGCTTTGAGCCTTTCTCCAATGGCATCTGCAATGATCACTGGCAGCATTAACAATTCACCTCAGAGACAAGAAGGAGAATGGACTGTTTGACAGCATGAGGTTGTCATTCCGACATGATTCATTTTCCTTGGACAGTCAATGGACATGTTTGTTATGAACAGACAATGCAAGAGGAAATCTCGTCAAGATCTGAACACCTGTCATTGAAAGAAGAAGAAAGCACTATCTAAATGTCCATATCCCCTCCCTTCTGTTTCACAACTTTTATCAGGTTCCATCAGTGTTCAAATTTTTCTTTATCTCAAACTGTGTCATCCTCAAGCCACTGGCTTCATCTCCTTCACAGATCTCTCCACCATCATCATGAGGATGACTCTCATGAGTACAGACTACCTCCTCAATGCCCTTGTCCTCGCACCAGGAATGCATTAGCAATAATCTGCCAACAAAATCAACCACAGTGAAGCACCAAGAACTGGTGCAATGCTTACTGGATATGTTCACCTTCCATGTTGTGAATCCCACTACTGTCGGAAACCTACAAAGTGTTCTGTGCACTGGACACCTCAATACTGCAAAGGTATCTTATAACTCACCCCTATACAATCGCCAAACCCCAGGTGTTTGAAAGTTGCTGGAACTTCCGCAGCTCTGCTCTGTCATGACCATCTCAGTGTTTGCTCTATTAGGCAGTCTTGAGGACTGGTGATTTGGAACACTGTAAATGCTTGTCCTGGCTGGGTTGATCAGTGTGGTCATAGCTAAGCGGAGAAGTAGTAAATTGTTGGAAAGGAGAGGAAAGGAGCAGGAGGGTAGAAAGAACAGTGACCTCTTGATACTTTTGAGTCAAGGTTGCTTGATGTGTTTGCAAGGTTGGACCATGGTGGATGATCTCAAGGCTATGATAGCAGGCCAATCATTCAGGGAGGTGACTGACATAGAGAGCCTTGCCATCACATTATGTTTGCAACATTGTTGGTCTATTTGTCTGCCGCTCTTGCTGGTAATGCATCCAAAATTGGAAGCTTACTCATTGCTTGCCTGCTACTTTGCTCTGTTGCATGCAACTCCCAGACATAGTGCTTGCAGATGTATGATCATGTTCTCCATGCAGCAGGGAAGCCAGAGCTGTACACATGGAGGTCAGATGTGGCTAACTGAGCTGATTATTTCAACAGGAAAGAAGGATTGGGTCATCAACATGGGGATCATTGTTTCTAAAGACAGTTCTGAATAGGTGGTTACTATTAGATATATCAGGGTATATCTTGTCACTTGAGAATAACCTGTTTGAATGCATTTGCCGTGCCAGTGAAATCACATCGAATGCCACATCTCTTTGATAGAATTTCTCAGACCATCATAATGTGAAGGCCACTGCCTAATATTTGTCACAGCCATGATCTATACCTCATTGAAGGATTACTTCGGCATACATGCACTATCATCTTCATGAGTGGGTCATGGAGAGGTGTAGACTCTTTTGCTCAACTTGACACTTGTTCTCTGTCAATAGTGACTAAAAACCCAATGCTAAGGATTGATTGGGTCATTTCTGATGGTACTGAGAAAACTTGTGCCTTTAACAGATGGATGAGGGGAACTTGAAACACCTTTGTAACTTGGAATGTATCACTATGTTTGGTAGATATAATACCAGATACAATGAAGGTTGCAGTGTAAGGTGGTGAATGAAGGAACTGTATGTGGCACTAATAGATGATGTGACCTTCACAACAATGTACATACAAACAATTCATACCATGGTTTGCTTAATGGTTGATTGATAGCTGTCATGTTATGTTGATGCAAACATGAGAATATCCAGCATTAGGCACTAGCGTAGCCTGGGGATCCTTTCTGGGTACAGGGGTTGTGTAGTGCCAGTGTGTATTATATCTGATATTCCAAACCTATGCAAAGAGGATGAGAATCAGCCACAGTGACACAGAGCTACCAGCATACCTCACAGCCTTAACTGCTAAACTGTCATTGAAGCTGGGTGCCCAAAGTTGTCTTGAACAATAACAGGAAAGATGGCCATAAAGATTGACATATCTATTGATCTTCATGTGAATACCTTGCTTTCATTTGTTAAGAGTAGATACTGAGAATGAGTGAATTCCGAATGCAATTCCCTCAGGAGAATTCTCCTTTGTAATCACCAAACCCGGTTCCAAAGGCTGTCCATCTCTGAGAAGCTTGCTCGACCATACTTGGGAATAAGAGTAACATTCTGCAATTAGACATGTATTGGTGCATCAAACCACAATGAAGATATCACACAGCTTACAATAATTTTAAATAGAGTGCGTGGAAGGAGTCGTGGAATATGATAGAGCAAGAGGATGAGCATCTGTTGAAGGAAGGTCAGTTGGATGGCTGAGAACACAAGAACACACAAAGAACTCCGAAGTGTGGAAATGAATACGTTAGATGGTGATATGAGATATAGAGCTGTGGCGATGGAAATCAAATGTAGTGCTTGGATAAATCTGGGGGCCACTGTTAGAGAAGTCATGATTTCATCATCATCAGAGCTTGATGCCAGAATGTGCCAAAGCTCCTAAGTTGCTTTGTCATGTCCACCACCCTTGGTCAGCTTGTACTCCCAGATGTTCTCATCAACAGCCCCAAGAAGTGAGATCCAGCCAAGTCCCTATCTCTCAAAAATGCCTTCAATTACCAGCCTGGACTGCAGGCTCAGTCTCATCAGAAGGCATTTTTTTGGCCCAGGAGAGAACTGTGGTGTGTATTTTATGTTTCTGGTCATGCTTTGTCTGCTTACCAAGTCCTCACAGAGTCACCAAATGTGACATCCAGCCAAATTCAAATGAAATCCTGGAAGGAACCTTGGAGAAAGGACTCTTAACAGTGCATGGTCAGCCATCTGACTTGGCTCTTGATGTATCTTATATCAGAATCACTCTTGCAAGGTGGATGCCCTCTGCTTAACCTTTGGTGGTGCCTGAAGGCTGGCATTATCTGACCTTCAGGCTCAGGATTCAGGTCAGATGCTCATTTTTACATGTCCCTGGGAACAATGAGGCGACAGCTGGTATTGCGTCCCTGTTCCTAAACCACTTATGTGAGTGTCTTAGCTCTGTTATGTTACGGTACCATCAGTTATGAAATAGCATACATTCAAGCAGGTGCCAACAATATGCCTGTCTATCTGGAAAGTCAGCTGCCCTTACTTGCATATCAATTAGGATGATCTTGGTCTCGAGAATTCATGATCTTGGCATTCCTTTGCAGGGCATACAAATGTGCAAAGTCAGTTTGAGGTGATTTGCGCCTGTAGGAGCCAAAATCGTTACACCAATGACTCAGTTAACAGGGAACGAGCTATGGAAGTGGGGGACAGTGCAACAAAACACCTTCGGACAACTGAAGAAACAGTTGGCGGAGGACATGGTTTTAGCAATACCAATGGAGGGCAGCAAATTCCATGTGGAAGCAGATTCTAGTGAGGTGGCAATAGGTGCTGTTTTGCTGCAAGAACAGGATGGAAAGTGGAGACCAGTTGTGTTTTTATCAAAAGCACTCACAGTCATGGAACAGAATTACAAAATCTATGACAAAGAGCTGCTCACCATCATGCTCACTCTTGATGAATGGAGACATTACCTGATGGGAGCCGCTCAAGATTTTGAAATCTGGACAGATCATCAAAACCTTCAGTACTTCCAGAAGCCCCAGAAGCTTAACCGCCAACAAGCATGCTGGGTTACTGAGCTTACAGAGTATCACTTCTTGCTCCACCATAAGGCAGGCATGGCGAACAAGAAAGCTGACTTGCTCAGTTGAAGGGCAGACCATGAACAGAGGAAGGATGACAACAACAAAGTTGTGATCCTTAAACCTGAACATTTCTGATCAATGATTATGCCCATGATAGAGGAGGCACAGCAGAAGATCAGGAATGCTACTCGCAATCACTGCCTATGAGATAAAAATGTCCTCAGCTCTCTCAATCATGATCAAGGGATAACAATGAAGGAAGGACTGGTCTATTATGATAAGCAGATTTACATCTCTCAAGATCATACTTTATGAGGAGAAATTATTGTGCAATCTCACAATCACATCATGGCAGGACACCCAGGCATCAAAAAAACCAAGGAGCTCATATTATGTGACTATTGGTGGCCAAAGCTGAAAAGGGATGTAGAAAGATATGTATGTGCTTGCAAAACCTGTCAACAAACCAAGTCAAGCACCCAAGCTAAAGCTGCCCTACTCCATCCAAACAAAATCCCTTCTCAACCATGGACACACATCTCAGTAGATATGATCACTGGTCTACTGGACTGCAATGGCTATGACGCTATTATCATGATCATAGACCGCTTTTCCAAAGAAATCATCCCTATTGCCTGCAGCACAGAACTTTCATCAGAAGGATGGGCAAAAATTCTATAAGATGAAGTCTACACCAGACATGGGATGCCCCAGGTCATCATTTCAGATTGAGGACCCCAATTTGTCTCCAATTTCATGAAAGACTTATACAAGTTGCTCCAAATAAAGCTGAACATGTCAACAGGCTTCCATCCCCAAACCAATGGACAGATGGAGAGAGCTAATCAAGAGATTGAAAAATATCTCTGCATCTTCATTAAATTCCACCAGAATGATTGGGCAGAATGGCTTGCACTTGCTGCATTCCAGCACAACAACCAAACTCATTCTGCTACTGGGAAAAGTCCTTTTGAGGTCAATTTTGGGTACCATCCCTCAGTAATGCCAGACATTAGGCCATGAGCACCATTCAGAACCCCCACATCCAATGACTTTGCCTCTACCATGCAAAAAATCCATGCTGAAGCCAAATGCACCTTGGAAAAAGCTGCCAATCAAATGAAGGCCCAATATGACAAAAAGAGGCATACTGCAGTCAAATATGACATAGGCAACAAGGTATGGCTCGACACAACCAACCTTCACCTTCCATGACCAAAGAAGAAGCTCGCAGACAAGCGAATGGGCCCCTTTGAGGTTGTTGCCAAGAAAGGTGCATCTGCATACACCCTCAAGCTCCCTTCCAACTGGCAAATTCATCCTACCTTCAATGAGGCACTCTTAACCCCATACATTCCACCTGCATTCCCCAACCAAGAACAACCACCTCTGCCACTGCCTGATCTCATTGACGGTGCAGAATTCTACAAAGTCAAAAAGGTCCTTGACAGTAGACTTCGTAAAACTTGAGGAAGATGAGGGGAAGGACCAAATATGGTCACTGACTACTTTGTCAAATGAAAGGGTTATGGACCAGAATCAAACAGTTGAGTCAGGGAGGACAACATGGATGCAGAAGAAGCCACCACCAAATTCCTGGAAGAACATATCGACACCATCATCATAAAACCCACTTGAATTCTTGATGCCAAACCAGATCAAAAAGTGCAAGACTATTTCAGGTGGAAATACCTTGTCAAAACAGACTTTACCAAACCCAAGTGGTACCAGGAACAGGAGTTGATGCATCTTCAACCATTGATCAACAAATTCTGGATTACCCATGAAAACCCATTTGACAATGGATATGGAGGAGAGGCTTGGGAAATGAACCAACAGGATTTCCTGAACAATTGGAGCAGACCATAACAGCAGTCGGGATGCCTGCCCTAATGAGAGGGTAATGTTACGACTTATTCATTTTCTTTCTTTAAGCGCCTCAGCATCTATCTTATCTTCAGCACTTCTCTTATCTCATCTTATCTATAGGCACCAGGGACCAGTTGCCACAACTATACCAAACAACTCCCACACTGGTACTATGGCTCACAACCATTGTTCATCTTACTTGTGTTTCTGCTTCTTTCTTGCACCATGAACTTATATTTAGACATCTCACTTTAGTATTTAAGTAGCATAGCTCTCACTGTATATTCCCCAGCTTTGAGCTAAAGTTTATCTATACCAAACTCCTCTCCTCGCTCATCTGCGCCTAGACTAAGACGCTAGTCCATTGCTTCATTCACTCTGAGACTCAATGGTGACTGCCCAAACATGAGACAGCTGTTGTTTACTCTTGTTTGAAGTTTGGTCTAACACATCTTCTGTGGCTCAGACTTGGTTGGATAGTCATCTGGAATGTCTTCTAAGGCACAGACCTTTGCTACTGCAATTTCTTTCTGCTGGACAATCTGTTGCTATTTCATTACATCTTTGCCCTTGCTGTGGAACTGAATTTGATGTCTTCCTTGGCCGAGATGCCCTAAGTTTCTACAGAGAAGCACATGGACATGCTCAGTTCACAGCACAACGTGATGCTGTCAATTTATTATTCAGCCCAGATGTCTTTCTCCCTTCTTCAGTACCTCAATCCATACCTTCAGTTGTACCTGGTAGGATCTCCCCATTTTGGTTGAAATATATTTACTTATTTCATTTTTAGAGGAGCATGACAGTGGCAGCTATTGTTTGTGTTCCATTTGTTCCAGTGCAAATGTACCACCAAATTTCATTGCAGATGAAATTCAAGAAGAAAGACCCTTGATCACAGACATGGGCAATGCAGATGAGGATCAGCTCATGACATCAGGCAATAATAATTTTGCACTTTCTGTGGTTCAAGGGATGTTATTTGAATGAGCTATGATGGGAGCTAGGTGCCTGGTGTTTACTGAAGACAAAACATGTCTATCCTACATTGCTTCTCTGCATGGAATCACACTTCCTGCCACCGCCACTGTTATTGAATATCAGAGAGTCATCTTGAGCCACATTTTGCTTGGTCATTGCTTCAAACAACACTCCCTCGAGCAAACACATAATGTAGGTTTGAGGAATGATGTTTCAACATGTTTAAATATTGCAATGGGCTTCAAATCCATCGCTGACTTGTGTAGAAAAATGCTTGATTACATATTAACATATTCTGAACAAAGTGCACACTTAACATCATTGAAGCTAAAGGTAATATTGTCTGCATTTGGTGCAAACAGCACTTTGAAGTCTTGACCTGACAGATCTGATCTCCTTGAAGCTCTTCAAATGTTCTATGATGGATACTGTCTTTCGCACAACAGTGCTGAAGTTAATTGCTTACCTCATATACCTTGTGAAGTTTTGGTCACCATCACCAAATGTCACTGCCTAAAATTTAGTAATACTCTCACCATGGATTCATTGTGTATGTTAGTTCATGAACATTTGCATTCGGGAAGGTGTAAGGAGTATCTGTTGGCTTGTACTGTGGATCAACACTTCAAACAAAGCTCGTTAAATTCCATTCAAGGCAATATCCAGAGCCATGATTCCGACCCAGATCCCCAGCCTGTAGATAATGGCACAGATTTAAATCAAGACTTCTTAATTCTCAGTTTGAAAGCTGGCATCTCTAAGATGCTTAAAAAAATTTGTCTGCACGTCATACAACAACACAATCCCCCTATAGAAAGTGACCCAAAGAAGACTCCAAGCTTAAGAACTTTAAGGAAGACAATTGATCAAGGTCTTGAATGTCTTCATCAGGCAAAACACTTTGAGCAGTTTACTGTGGATCAAAATGTGCATCATGAAGATGATAGAACACAAAAAATAAGTCAATTCAAGGAGAAATTGGCATACATTCATAATACATGGCCAACAGTTGTGCCTCCTTCATTAAAAGAGAAGCTAATATCTGAATTTATGGAAGACACTGGGAATAATGCACTACTGTCTTTCACATGTGCATTGTGCTCTGGAAGGAAATAGGTGAAGGATTGTCGAAAGCTGTCCATATCTGATTATGATTGGATGCCTGTTCAATTATCACCAGACAACCCTGATGACATTGTGGTGTGGCCTGGAACAGACAAACCAGTACCTTTTCAAACTGGGCCATTGGTAGGTTTGATGATTGATCCATCAGGCTTGGAGAATGTGTTGTCTTTGGAGCCAACATTACTGAGCCGCAAAGCTTGTGCAAAGGATATTTAAAAAAATTGTGTTCCTCAACTTTTGCTTGTGAATAATACCTTTTTGGAGCATGTTCCTGATGAGCTGAAGGACCTCACCATAGTCAAAGAGAGTATGATATCACTATGTCATGCAAAATGCATAATTTTGCAGCTCAAAGAAGAAAATCGTACAATCAGCTTACCAACTATGCAGCAAGGAATCAAAGGCAACATAATTGTGTATCCTCAACAACCATCAAAAATCTCGACCATGTTACCACCATCTGTTGAAGAAATAACTTCTTCATTGTGCATATTATTTGTTGGTGCTCAAGTACTGTCCATGGAGTGGTTGTGAACCAAAGCCAAGCCATTGGCAGTAAATGGCCGTCATGTGAGAGCTGCGCTTCAATGGTTAAAGACACATAATCCCTTGTATAAAGATGTCACAATTAATGAAGATGTGCTTTCTTACCTTGATGCAAATCCTATGTTACCTTTTTCCATTCAACACATACCTGTATCCAATGAATCAGAAACAGTCACTTCTTGATATGATGCTCCCCATGAGACAACTCACAGAGGCATACTGAAACCAGATCCAAGTTCTGATGAAGTCCCATTTGAACGTGTTGTTATAACCAATGTTGATGTGACTGCTTCTTCCAATAAGTTGTGAGCCGCTGCTTTAAGCCATGTCAAATCAAAAGGAGGAGGTTATGTTGAACTTACATATGATCTGACACCTGTGAATGAGTTCAATAACCCTGAATTGTTTCCAATGATGTATCCAACTTTCTTTCCTTATAGTATAGGAGGTCTGGAAGATCATTCCCAAACTGTTCCTATATCATTTCAGAGCCATGTCAAGCACCTACTTAGCCTTAATGACACTTGATTCCAAAGACATTACACCTTCATGTTTTAAGATGGAAAATGTTACTGCATACCAGCTTGAAGGTTAAGAGAAAGAACTTTCCTGAAGTAGCAGAATGGTTTGGATCCATTTCCACAGAGGCTGTTGCAATGGTTGCTCAGCGCATAGCAGACAGTGATCTCACAACAGCAAAAAATCCTGAAGAAAAGTGTGTACTTGCATTAATGAAAGAAGTCAATTCCATCTCATCAGCCTTACCTGGGTCCTCTATGGCTCAAGTTGCAAAAAGAAATGAAGTGAAAGGTTTGATGGTTGATAAAGGATTGGCCAGCTTTTTTCTTACCATTAACTCTGCTGATATTTACAATCCTGTAGTCAAATTGTTAGCTGGTTCGGAAATAAATGTTGACAATATGTTACCTGAAGAAATACCCCATTATTGGGATCAGAGCATTCTAGTTGCACAAAATCCAACAATGGCAGCTACATTTTTTAATCAGTATATGAAAGCTTTCATAAAGACCATATTAGCATATGACCCCAGACAAGAGAACTTGGAAGGTGGTGCTTTGGGTGTAGTCAATGCTTATTATGGCTGTGTCAAAGCTCAAGGCAGAGGAACATTACATTGCCATATGATGGTCTGGCTTGAGGGATCTCTCAATCCAGACGAGATCAAAAACAGAATTATGCTCGATAATGATGTTGAATTCAGAGATCACTTACTTTCCTTGATGATACCATTACCAATGAAATTCCTCTGGAGCCTGATTCAGACATTGACATTCCTTCAGATGGTGTACATGCATGTACTGTAAGAGGAGTGCCACCAACTGTTGAGGAAAATTGTTGACTGACCACTGTTTAAAAAGATTTACACAATCTTGTGAAATATTGTCAACAACATTCTCATTTAAAGACATGTTTTAAATATTGCCATAAAAATGAATGGTTCTCACTGCATGATGGCTTCAATAAATGAGGCTTAAATATTAAGTTTGAAAATTATTTATTTTTATTATATTTGAGCCTAAAATAGGTAAAAGATTTTGCTCATATCTTTTCTATATTTATGAAATTTGCCTCAAAACTGCATGAAATCTCAAATATTGTAAAGATATTTTACTTATTTCTTTAGTATATTAAGCAGAAAATTGATTGAAAATAAATATCATTCGGACTCAATATTTAAGGCTCAATTATTGAAACCACCATGCAGTGTCTGTCAGTTTGATTTAGATCCTTCAAATTATCATGAACATTCATTGTTTGATTATGAGAAAGGAGAGCTATGCTTACAATGTTTAGATGGTCTCATCAATAACTTTAATCAGACCATGATTTGAGCAGTGTGTTGTAACATGGACATCAAGTTTATAGGATCAGGAGCATCAGCAAAAGCTATATTGTACTATATAACAGACTATATCACCAAGTCACAATCAAAAGTCCATGTTGTGTATGCTGCTTTGGAGTTATCAGTCAAGAAACTTAGAGAATTTCATCCTGAAGAGGACAAAATTATGGTCAGAGTGAAGTGTCTTCTCCAGTGGTGTGCATATGCCATGATCTCACATCAGGAATTATCCTCCCAACAAGTGGCTTTGTACCTAATGAACTATGAAGATCATTTCACTAGTCATACATTTCAGCATTTATATTGGACCAGCTATGAGTCATTTCTTAATGATGAACAACCTTTGCCAGAATGTCAGGTTCTATTTGTGAATAAAAACAACAATGAGCCTGAGGAGGTAGATGACATTCTGATGAATTTGAAGCCTATACAACCTGCAAATGCCATCATACAAACCGAAGATTCTGCTATTCCTAGTGATGCGCCTGTTGTTGACGATACTGTTGATGAGAATGAAGTCCTGGAGTCTGATGGCAACAGTGATAACGAAGAAGAGGTGTCAGATTCACCAAAGGTTGATGGAGACATTACCATTTCTATGAATGAGAAGGGTAAATTGTTTGCTCGTTCTTCTACTGTATGTGACTATCAATTATGTGGAGATTTTCTTCATGATCTGAATTTATGGGAGCACACAGCAAGAGTCAGTAAAGTTCAGACAATTCCATCTAAGAAATCCACATCAAACATCACTGTTGAATCAGACAATGAGGAGGATGATGTTGAAGAGGATCAATACAATTCTGAAGAAAAACTTGACAATGGTCCCATTGAAAACTTTGATTCAAACTATATATTTTCTTCTATAGAAGGAAGTAAATGGTCCAGCTTAGAAGATGCCCTAGCAGATTCTCATCATATCAGACCAAAGGCTAAATTTTCTGATGCACACCCAGATGTGGCCACCTTCCACCAAGTCTTAAGCGCACCATTGTCCCATAAGATACTGGTACTCTCTGGTGCTACTATCCCACATTGAGACTGGCCAGAAATCTATGCATGATACTGCTGCTTGATGTTGTTGTTGTTCCAACCGTGGTCCCATGCTCATGATTTATGAGCTGATAGACAAACATGGGAGAATGCATTTGAAGCTTTTCAACAGTCATGTTCTGTACAGATCTGTAAGGCCATAAACAACATGTAAATATTGCATGAATGTCATGACAGTAGGGACAATCATTTTGCCAAACAAAGGGCATGGAATAATGAAAGACCTGGAGGCTATTATAGAAATCAGCATGATTCCAATGATTTTAATGATGAGGAAAATACTCAGGAAGCCATTCTCAAACACATGCAATCATTGGAATCCATGGCTTCTGACAGACTCATCTATTCTCAAATGAATGTAGATGACTGTCTACACACTGCTGATTGGTGCGGTCTGTTTACTGTCCCTCAAGCATGATGTCCTCCTGGTTATGATTGGAAAGCCATTAGTTGTACAGAGTTAGTTGATCCAGATGACCCTGGAATGGATTTAGAAACAATTTGGTATGAAGAATATGAAAAACAAAAGGAAGCTCACAAAAACTGTGTGAAAGATAGTCAGATCTCAAAATCCTCAAAATCTAATCCACCTCAACTGCAAAAAAAACCCACTGTTGCTGATGGCAGCGCTTTACAACATGCCTTCAAGCACCCTGCCAACATTGACCCAAGCTTTTGTAGCGATATTCCTGTCATCTACCCTGAAAAAGATGTTAACATCCAGTCCATTATTGAACAATTAAATTTGAATACCAAGCAAGCTCGAGCATTCCAACTCATAGCTCTCCATAGCTTAGCATCAAAACCTGAACCTTTAAGAATGTTTTTAAGTGGGCCAGAGGGCACAGGGAAGTCTACTGTAATTAATGTGATATGTACCTACTTTACCTTGCATGGTCAGGAGCACCATTTCTGTCTGACATCATACACAGGTATTGTGGCTCACAATATATTGGGAATGACTCTGCATTCTGCTCTGATGTTGAACCAGAAGAGCAAACACTCAAACTTGTCTAAAACAAAGAATGATTTAGTGTCAATGTGGCAAGGAGTGGATTACCTTTTTATTGATGAGATTTCTATGGTTGGATGCAAAACCCTGGTTCAGATTCTGATGCCCTATTGATAGCAAAAGAAGATGAGAGCATATTTGGAGGGATGAAGATTATAGTTGCTGGCGATCTTGCTCAGTTACCTCCAGTCATTGATAATAAGCTTTTTATGCACATTAAGCATTTCTTATCCAGCAATCAACAACAAGTTATTGGAGAAATTCTTTGGTTGTGCATAGATACCGTTGTTGTTCTACATCAGGTCTGGAGACAACAAGGTGAGAGTAATACAGTGTTTGTGGACATGTTGGGTAGACTACGCACCAGAAGTTGTACTGCAGATGACTATGCAATGTTATCTTCCAGAGTTCTGAATACTAGTCAAAGACCAGACTGGACAGTGGAACTGTGGTCTATGACTCCTTTAATAGTTTCTCAGAATGATGTTAAAGACACATTTAATGAATGCTTGACCAGATCCTTCACTGAAAAGACAGGTCACAAACTACACTTTTATTATTGCATTGATATGCACAAGAACCTGCTGATAACCAACAATGGTCTTCATGAGCACCTATACTCATTAACCAGCAGCTCCACAAGCCAAAGACTTGGAGTATTGTCTTTAGTCATAGGGATGCCTGTCATGATTACTTCTAATTTCAATGTCGAGGTGGGAGTTGTCAACAGTTCCACTGGGACACTCAAGAAAATCTGTTACCATCAAGATGAACAACGTCGTAGAATAGCTTTGTCATGTGTTGTTGAAATCCCTGGCATGTTCAGCAATAAACTCACTGAACTTTCTGAGTGCCATGCTGCAGCAATCAAGGACACTGTTGATATGAATTTTAGACATCCCTATAGTGGGAAAAAATGTCATATTAGAAGAAGTCAATTACCTATTGTACCAGGCTTTGCATTCAAAGCCCAAGGTCAAACCATGCCCATAGTCATTGTAGATTTGAACAATTGCCGAGGCATCGAAACACCCTATGTCATGGTGTCCAGAGTACACTCTCTGGAAGGATTGCTTATATTACACCCATTCAAAATGGACATCATTACAAAGCGGCCCCCTGAAGAGTACAGGAAAGAGACAAAATGTTTGAACATGCTCTGATTGTTGACACTGTCCAAACATGGTAGTCCAGCAGAGAAAGAATCCATGGATGTAGAACTTCTACAATTTTTTATCACTGAACACAATCATGATCAATATGTATGTGGAGCTACCAATGCTCAGCAGATGGATAGAAGAAAGGTGGAACAGATACAGCAAGCCATGCATTTTGATAATGGGAGAGCAGGAGCATCACAAGGATGTTTGCAACATGTTGATGGAAAGAGACCCCAAAGAAAAAGGACACATCCTGCTGGCAAGCAATGCAATGTTGAAGAGCCGGTGCCAAAGCACTTGCAAAAATCAAAATAGATTATGCATCACCATACATAGCAGTTGGTTGTAATCTAAGCTCATGCATTAGGGCATACACAAAACGACTTTGAGGATGTCTGACAATGAATAAGTACACCTCCCTAATGAATTTCAGATGGAGATACTTTCATCTTGCAATCCATAAGTTGATGGGTTGCTCTTTAAGTCAATGAGGGCACCTTTATATATGAGTCTGAGAATGATAGTTTTCTTGTCATGTAACTCAATAATATGTTCAGGGACTCACTGTAAATCCTTCCAGTTTATTCTGTATGATTTTGCAAATGACTGTACCAATCATTCAAACTTTCTGTGTGCTACCACACAGTACTGCTTTTGTTTGTCCTTTGTCATGACCAACTGGTAAAGTCAGCATCACTGTTATTGTGTCTTTACTACAGAACATACCTTCAGAGTTACTCTGTTTGGTGGTAACACTCTGGTCACTGATCTTGTATGATAGAAGAGAATGCATGCTTGCAAGTCCAACCACTCTCTATGTTGCCCATTATTGTTACGATTTAACCACTTTTATTCTTTTTACTTACATAACCCGGGTCACCGGACCGACCGGACCGCTTATCGTGCAGACAACCGAGTAGTTGCTTTGACACTACGCACTACATGGCGTAGTAGCCCCCTCAGTAAGGGCACACTATCGCTTCGATATGGCATGCTTGAACTTCTATCTCTCACGAACAGTTTATACTTAGACCCTCATTTTAGTATTTAAGTAGCTAAGCTCTCGCTAGTTATACCCTAGCTTCAAGCTAATGTTTAATCTATACCGAAACTATCACTTAATTCTCTGCTAAGACTAAGGACTTAGCCTTTACTCTCAATCACTTAAGGAACTCAACGGTGACTGCCCGAACACGAGACAGCCGTTGTTTATCTTTGATTGAGGTTCGGGTCTAACAATTAGCTTGAAGCTTCCCCTGGTTCCTTAACCAGAACCTTCATGTTGACGACACTCCAGGCAATCTTAATTGCAGTCTTTTTTGGTGTCGGAACCGCCCTCTTTGCAGCAGCAGTAGTGCTAGCAGTATTGCATGAGTACGGACTATACCCTCGCCCTCGACAAAACCAAATACGCTACCCACCACCCGCTATAAACCATGTCTTCCCACAGCAGCCACCACCGATCCACTTCTACCCACCCCTACCTAGGCGAAGAACCGAGACAGTCGACGAGTACCCTCGCATCGTCAACGAGCGAACCATGCAAGATGACGTTCCTAGGGAAATGGAAGTCGGCATTCAAGAAGGAAGCACTGGAGACACTGCCAGAGCAAGGGACTCTCTTACACAGGATTCTGCAGCCGGCTCCACTGGCCATACCCCCCATCCCTATCGACCAGCTCCCGCCGCTAACGCAGCAGACCTGGCAAGATACCTTGTTCGACTCGGCCTGGGGGAGGTCAGCGA
Organism: Armillaria altimontana; assembly: GCA_022818075.1. Classification (NCBI taxonomy): domain Eukaryota; kingdom Fungi; phylum Basidiomycota; class Agaricomycetes; order Agaricales; family Physalacriaceae; genus Armillaria; species Armillaria altimontana. The sequence goes on from JAIWYR010000001.1 coordinate 5,362,328, forward strand.
TGGAGCAACTCCAGTTTCAAAGCAACCTGCCAGCGACCGTCTTGGGACTTCACCAACCGACTCCACGCTCAACCTTGCCGTCCTTTGGGACAACGTCAATCTTCCACCCACTGCCTTTTACCCCAGACGAGCAAATCCGTATCGACGAAGAACTCCAGAGCCGGAGCGTCTAAGGGAGCAGCCCATACAGATCACAGAGCAGCCTCCCACACCCCCAATCTCGCCCAGAGAGTCGACGCCAGAGTTCAAGCAGCGACCAGAGAGCTCGAGCCAGGCAAGACTCCGACCACCCCATCCACCATGAAGGAGGTACAGACGAGAGGAGAGCGTTGGGTATGACCCCGTCACCGGTCTCAACTCGGCCGACAGAAACTGGATTGACGACGCGTGGGCACGGTCAGACACCCCCCGGCCAACATACAGACCAGAGGAGAGCGTCGGTTATGATCCCCTCACCTTCCTCAACCAGCACGACAGGGAAAGGAGAAGATGAGAGGCAGAGCGAGCTGCAGCGTTCAGAGCGGTTGACGTCGCCGCGGGACGAATTAGCGAGGACGAGGACAGCGGCACCAGTACAGAGGTACTCCCCGAGGCAGAGCATGTCAACGGGAACCCCTGGGGAAGCCCTGCCGCCTCCTATTCCCCAACTCCCGAGCTTCGCGACACCCTACCAGCGGGTCACCCCGATCACCCCGATCACCATGCCACGGGCACTCTACCTCCTCGCAACGGGTAAATTGACCCGAATTCCTGAAATACTTCTCCACGCCCTGTTACTCAATTTATTTAATCATTTCCAAGAAGAGTTATTAGCGGATCAGGATTGGGCCAGAACCCCAGCCGGAATTGATTACGTGCACTTCGGATATAGCTATATCCTAAAGGAAGAAGCCAGGCACTTTGCCCATCAGGCTTACAACATGATCCATCTGGATCAACCCCTCCAGGTCCCCGCCCGTTACCAACGACCCGATTACTCTTACCCCGAACCAATGCCAGACAAGCCGCCAGTACCCCCACGACGAGCCGAGGTACCCATTTACCCGCAACAAGTACCGGCCTATACCTACCCGACCCCAAGTCACGTTTATCCCCGGGGATACGGACTGCCAGGCACACAAGCACCGCCCAGGCTCTTCGCTGCCGCAAACAATGATGCTGGCCTGCCAGACCCACCGCAGCAGCCAGTCCCCGGCCCTGTCCAGCCGGCAGCGCCCCCAGTAGTAAGGAGGTGGGCGCCACCACGATACCCCCCGCCGCCAGAACCACCAGAGCCACCCGCTCCCTGGGTTCTCGCCAAAGATAACCAAGGACCCTGGGCATCACTAAAGCCCGAAATGGTCAAAGTTCCTGAGAACTTCAATGGCAACTCCAACGACATCGCTCGGTTCTTTTCCCAGTGTGACATGTACTTCTCCGTATTCAACCAATACTTCCGACATCATCCGCATAAAGTCATCTTTTGTGCATCACGATTCGGAAAAGACGCTCAAGTCTGGTGGGAACTATGTGCAAGGGAACTCGGAAGGAACCCCGACGGAGATCAGCTGTACCCAGCGTATGAGAACTTTGTGGGCGAAGTCAGACGACGGTTCTGGAAGGACGCCAATGCGGAGATCAAGTTTGCACAGTGGGAACGACTGCGACAGAGCACCTTCCCTGACGGCGACTTGTTCTTCCAGCAGTTCGATTCACTTGCGTTCGAAGCAGGGGTGATCGGAATCGACCAGATGATGGTGGCACAAGTAAAGAAAGCGTGCCGCTCTTCCACCAAGGACATCATCTATGCGTCAGATGCCGATCCCCCACGTAACTATCCCGAGTGGAAACGTTGCATACTCCGCATCGATCACAACTGGAGGACAAAGAAAGCAGAGTCTAGTGGAGGGATTAAAGTGACGGACTGGAAGCAGCAGGCGAAGACAAATCCGCCATGGAAAGGAAACCAGCAGCAGCAGCAGGCCAGCACCCCGGAAAAGAAAACCGGAACTGGCACTACATATGGAGGTGGAGGGAAGCCCATGGACATCGACGCCCTACGCACCAAAGCAAAATGCTACGGATGCGGAGAGATCGGACACTTCAAGCGGGATTGTCCCAAGCACGCCAAAACCAAGGAAGAGCACTTACGATGGGTCGAATATTACTGGGACCACGTCGCGACAAAGGAGAAGACGGATTCAAAGATTGAAGAGGTAAAAGACAGGGCCAAGCAGTAAACGATTCGACTGCCTCGGCCAAGGACTTAGTTTCATCCGGTACGCACTTGTCGCCCGCTAGTCAGGCTCATTGTACTTCTGTAGTTTCAAACGTGCATTCGAATATACCATTTCATGACTTCACTACCGAGACAGAAACCAAGAAAGAATTGAAACAGGACGTCGGGATATCACCGACTAAGCGTTCGGCGAGTAACTCACCACGAGCGAAAGCGGCAAACGGAAAGGCACCCACCATAGTGCTACCTGTCATAACAGCACCTAATAAGCGACTGGATGGGACAGGGGAACAAGCACCTTCATTGAAGGGACACGCCCCCTCTGAAGCAGAGGAACCGGTTTCCCCTGAGGCGGCTCTACGGGGTCCCAGCCTCGCTGGGAGTTTTGAGGGAATAGCTTCAGCGAAACCTCCCCTGGTAAAAGAGAACACCGCGTGGCTACCCACAGCTATGGACGACCTGAACACCGTGCGCAGCGGGCGAACCCGACAAGAGGGCCCCAGGAGCGCGACCCAGCGCCAAGACAAAGACTGGGACCAGGTTGGCAGAGGCCCCGGGACAGGTGAGCGGAACGATTCGCATAGTCCCGAGGAGGAGGGTGAGGCTGTTCCGCATTCTGCTACGGTCCAAGTGCAGCCCGTCGTCGCTACCCGCGGCGACTCCTCGGTCAAGACGAACTTGCTGCTACAAACCAACACACCACCGGGCGATCCCAACGAAGACGCACATGTGGCAAGAACCGTTGGATGCGCAACGGCCCCGACCAAGGCAGCCGAACGGAAGGAAACTGCTAGCGCCCAGGCAGTAAAAAGGGGGCCCCAGGTACAGTTAGAGGAGATTCCCGACGAAGAAGATGATACGAGCTTCCGACGAAGTCAAGAAGCTAACCGAACCCCTTCTGTAGCCCCTGAGGTGACCCAGTCGACGGTAGCTGAACCAATAAGTTCCGGCGCGAAGACTGAGAAGGTCCCGCACGAGTGGTTAAAGCCGTTTGGAGCCGAATGGACATTACGCGGGATTAAAGATGCCAGAACAGAATCGGAGGCAAAAGCAATCCTAAAGAGCTGGATTCACAAAGCACGAGCAGAGGAAGTGGTGGATGAGTTGCTAGAAGGACTGAAGGGAGCCACGCGCATCAATGCACTAGAATGGATGGAGGAACTACGAGAGCCCAGACGCTATATCTGCCGAGTAAGCGGAAGCGAGAAAGCCCTAACAACCAACGTCAAGATCGAAATGCCCGGCCATACTCCCCGAATCCCCTCCTCAGCTTTAGTCGACAGTGGCTGTACCAGTAGCGCCATCAGCCGAGCGTTTGTCGAGAAACATAACATTCCTACCCACGCGACAGCAGCGCCCATTACCGTATATAATGCGGACGGATCAAAAAACAGTGCGGGACGGATCACCGCCTTCACTGAACTACGCATCATCATCGGAGATCACGCCGAGCGCATAGATCTAGCCATCACTGATTTAAAAGACCATGACATATTCCTAGGACATGATTGGCTAGTCAGGCACAACCCGTTGATCAATTGGCGAACCGGAAAGATGATGTTTGCCCGATGTCAATGTCGTCATACTCCGATCCCCTTACCAGATGCGGACCCGTATGACAAGTGGGATGAGGAGCTGGAGGAAGGCGATACGATCTTGGCGATAAGCTTTGAAGAAGCTATTCGCATCAGAGCAATGCGGCATGTGGCCAATGACCTAGCGGCCGAAGCGAACGCAAAAAAAGAAACCAAAACGTTTGAGGAAATGGTCCCCAAGTGGTGCAGAGACTTCAAAGATTTATTCGATAAAGAAAACTTTGATGATCTGCCGGAACCCAAACCATGGGACCATGCCATCGAGCTCATTCCCAATGTGAACGCCAATCTCGATTGCAAGGTATATCCACTTAACCGAGCGGAACAGGAAGAACTCAACAAGTTTCTTGACGAAAACTTGTCTAGTGGAAGGATACGCCCATCCAAGTCACCCATGGCTTTGCCCTTCTTCTTTGTCAAAAAGAAAGATGGCAAACTAAGGCCTGTCCAAGACTACCGGAAGCTCAACGAGATGACGATCAAAAACCGCTATCCTCTCCCCTTAATCTCCGAGCTCATGGATAAACTGCGCGGTGCCAAATACTTCTCCAAACTCGATGTACGATGGGGATATAATAACGTCCGAATCAAAACGGGAGATGAGTGGAAGGCAGCCTTCAGAACGAATCGTGGCTTGTATGAGCCAACGGTTATGTTCTTTGGGCTTACCAATTCGCCCGCCACCTTCCAATGGATGATGAATGATATCTTCAAGGATCTCATCGCATCAGGAAAGGTGACCATTTACCTGGACGACATCCTTATTATGTCCAAAACTAAAGAGGAGCATCGCCGCACCACAAGAGAGGTTTTGATGACTCTAAGGAAGCACAAGTTGTTCCTTAAAGCCGAAAAGTGCGAGTTCGAGGTCCTGGAAACGGAGTATCTAGGCATCATCATCAGCGAAGGAAGCATCCGCATGGACCTGGTCAAAATCAAAGGCATTGCCGACTGGCCGATACCTACCAAAAAGAAGGAACTCCAATCCTTCTTAGGATTCACCAATTTCTACCGACGATTCATAAAAAACTACAGCAAAATCATAAAACCTATGACTCAGTTAATGGGGAATGATCCATGGAAGTGGGGAGAGGCGCAGCAGGAGGCCTTTGAGCAATTAAAGAAGCAACTAGTGGAGGACGTCATACTCGCGATACCAACCAATGAAGGGAAATTCCGAGTAGAAGCCGATGCTAGTGAGGGAGCCATTGGCGCAGTTCTTTCCCAGGAACAGGATGGAAAATGGAGACCCGTATTGTTCCTTTCGAAGTCACTCTCGGTTACCGAACGTAACTATGAGATCTACGACAAGGAACTCCTCGCCATTATGCTCGCCCTTGAAGAGTGGAGACACTATCTCATGGGCACCTACCAAGACTTCGAAATCTGGACTGATCATCAAAATCTCCAGTACTTCCGAAAACCCCAGAAAGTAAACCGACGCCAAGCTCGATGGATCACTGAGTTGGCAGAATATCATTTCACCCTTCATCACAAAGCCGGCACTGCCAACAAAAAGGCTGACCTCCTCTCTCGGCGCACAGATCATGACCAGGGACAGGATGACAACGACCAAGTAGTAGTCCTGTCTCCGGAACACTTCAGAGCAATGATCATGCCAACCGTTGAAGAAACCCACCGAGACATACGAGTAGCCACAAAGAACAATCGTCTCTGGGATCAAGCCGTTGCGGGCTCTCTCGACCACGACCGAGGAATGAAAATGACAGACGGACTCATCTGGTACGACGGCAGGATCTATGTTCCACGAGATCATACCCTCTGCGGAGAAATCATCGCTCGATCCCACGACCACATCACCGCTGGACACCCAGGCATTGAGAAAACCAAAGAACTCATTCTAAGAGAGTTCTGGTGGCCGAAAATGAAGAAGGACATTGAAGCCTATGTACGAGCCTGCGAAACTTGTCAACGAGCGAAAAGCAGCAACCAAGCCAAGGCAGCACCATTACACCCCAACGAAATACCATCTCGCCCCTGGACCCACATTTCCGTGGACATGGTCACTGGATTGCCGCAGAGCAACGGACACGACGTGATCATCACAATCGTCAACCGTTTCTCAAAGGAAATCATCCCTGTCGCATGTTCCACGGAATTATCATCGGAAGGATGGGCAAAAATCCTTCGAGACAAAGTATATGCCAAGCATGGGATGCCCCAAGTCGTCATCTCAGATCGAGGAACCGTATTTGTGTCCAAGTTCATGAAGGACCTATACGATCTTCTCCAGATCAAGGGAAACGCCTCAACCGCCTACCACCCACAGACAGACGGACAGACCAAATGGGTGAATCAAGAAATTGAAAAATACCTTCGCATATTTGTCAATCACCTCCAAACCGACTGGGCAGAATGGCTCTCTCTCGCTGCATTCGCACACAATAATCGCAAACACTCCTCTACCGGCAAAAGTCCATTCGAAGTCAACTATGGCTTCAATCCAAACGTATTACCAGGAACCAAATCCACTACCCCTTTCCGCACCCCCGCTTCCGACACCTTTGTCTCCAAAATGCAAGAAATCCACACTGACGCCCAAAAATCACTCGAAAAGGCGGCGGCACAAATGAAAGCGCAATACGACAAGAACAAGCGCCCAGCCGTCGAGTATAAAGTAGGCGACAAGGTCTGGCTTGACACAACAAATCTCCACCTTCCCTGACCAAAAAAGAAACTTGACGACAAACGCACAGGTCCCTTCGAAATCAAGAACAAGAAGGGCACCTCCACGTACACTCTAAAATTACCCGCCAACTGGAAAATTCACCCTACCTTCAACGAGTCATTACTCACTCCATATAACCCGCTGGTGTTCCCTAATCAAGAACAACCGCCCCCGCCACTGCCAGACCTAGTAGACGGCGATGAACTTTATGAAGTCGAAAAGGTCTTGAACAGCAGACAGCGGAAGGTACGAGGGCGCCTTGGAGAACCATCGAGGATGACAACAGATTACTTTGTCAAATGGAAGGGTTATGGACCAGAGTCAAACAGTTGGGTACAGGAGGACGATATGGATGCCGACGAGTTGATCGAAGAATTCCTAGCGGAACACGTCGACAGGGTAAACACCAAAATCGTAACCCCGAACAAAGCCGTCACCATGATCCTAGATCACGAATACGATGGTGAAGGCGATGTTCGATACCTCGTCCAACGAGTGGATGGATTCCAAAAGTGGGTCTGCACCCTCAAACATTACAACTTCGAATGGCGCGAACTTCTACAAGACTACTGGAACAATGAATCAGACGACGGAGAACCACCAGTTGGAGATGAAGACCAAATTGATGATCCATATGGAGGAGAGGCTAGAGGAATGCACCAAGAAGACTTCCCCAATGACTGGAGTGGACCGTAACGGCAGTCGGGATGCCTGCCTTAAGAAGGGGGTAATGTTACGATTTAACCACTTTTATTCTTTTTACTTACATAACCCGGGTCACCGGACCGACCGGACCGCTTATCATGCAGACAACCGAGTAGTTGCTTCGACACTACGCACTACATGGCATAGTAGCCCCCTCAGTAAGGGCACACTATCGCTTCGATATGGCGTGCTTGAACTTCTATCTCTCACAAACAGTTTATACTTAGACCCTCATTTTAGTATTTAAGTAGCTAAGCTCTCGCTAGTTATACCCTAGCTTCGAGCTAACGTTTAATCTATACCGAAACTATCGCTTAATTCTCTGCTAAGACTAAGGACTTAGCCTTTACTCTCAATCACTTAAGGAACTCAACGGTGACTGCCCGAACGCGAGACAGCCGTTGTTTATCTTTGATTGAGGTTCGGGTCTAACAATTATGCTTGTATGCCATAGTAATGAAGAACTTTGTGGATGTCAAGCGCTATATATATGCTGCTAAACCATGTTTCGCAGAGGTGCATCATGCCTTGGAGCGACATTGAAGTTTTGGGAATGATTTCATTGGGGATAAAGAGTTGCATGGTTCCTACTAGGACCCAGGTGGATCCGTGGAAAGACCCAGGTCCGGGTTTTCAATTTATTAAAAACTCAGACCCGTAGGTTAACAGGTCCAGGTCCCTAAACAGGTCCGGGTCAAAGAATTCTGAGACGGTTCTACCCATGGGTGACCCACCTGGGACCTGTGCACACTTCATAGATAAAATCTGTGAGCTCTGGGAGGACTGAGAGGTCAAATAAACATGAAAAACCCACAAAAAGACATGTAAATTCGGTTCAATACAGGTATAATTACTCAGGGAGTTGTTGGATCAATGATCAAAGGTCATATTCGAATTCCACAATGCAGAAATACCCTAGACAACCCTTCAAACAATCTATGGGGTATGTCTGTGAACTAGGAAATAAGGGGTAAAAGACTGCAAGATATAACAAAGTAGCTCTGGATGCCTCCTGTGCCTCAGAATCGACTCTGTATATTGATCGGTGGCTATAATCAAATTCTACACTATTGAAAACATATAAATGCCCACCGACGTCTTCAATTTAGCAAATGTGTAGCTTGTTGCAATAAATTGTGAAAGATCAAGAAAATGGAGAAAAGGCTTCGGTCACTTACCATGGCTCGAGATCATTCCCAATTTATGATCGGATGCCATAATAAAATTCTACGACCTCAAAAACACTTTACCACTGATGCAAATAAAATTTATATGATGATGTGCACTCAGAAAGAAATAGATAAATAAATGAAGCTAATATAATGATAGTTTCTGATGGCTATTTTGGACCAGGGAGATGTCCGATCAAAAATCTGATAAGATATTCGGATTCAGCGACCTCGAAAACCCCCATAGACATATGCTATATGTATAAAACCTATGTGCACCCATAGCAAACCTGGGACCCACACCTATAACACCTGGGTTTTTAAGACCCAGGTCCAGGTACAGGTCCCGGGTCAGGCATTTTGGTACCTAGGACCCAGCAGGTGAGGTCCAGGTGCACCCGGGTAGGGAACTGTGCAACTCTTTAATTGGGGAAGGAAGAACATAGCATGCATGACAACAGTTTGACAGGTCACACTACTGACATCACAGCTTCCATGATCCTTCCTGCAGACCACCTCATCCACATGAAACTGTCAATTCATATTCAGATGCAGCAAAGAACCCATACATTTTTCTATACAATGATAATGAAATGAACTTTGCTAAACTTACTCATTGGGTATGTTGGTAATGCATCACTCTCTCCAATCTCTTCCTGCACATTCAAGTCAAATTGAAATACAGAATTTTATGGTCATGAGGCATACTAATCGTACAAGTACATATATAAGATTTGCTACTTATGTGGACATATGGAATAACATATCTGAGATTGTGTCAATGTCTGTACTGCTTTGCATGCACACAGTAATGTTTGTTCCTTTGAAATGGACATGCCTCTTTTTTGGAGGGGGCACTATAGTTTCCCCATTTTCTACCGAGTGCTTCTCAATAACTTTCAATGTCTAAGTTTGGATGAGAGAATGTATGTGAGGTCAGTGAATTGTAAATAACAAACCTTGGAGCCTGTCCTGTCCATCACAACAACAGAGTCCAACCTGACCATAAAGCAGACTCAATTGTTCAACTTAAGTATTCAGAAGCACATGCCAATGTCGACAATGTGACCAGGGCATAGCATCATCGGATTCATGTCTGAGATAGAGCTATGTAAAGCATCAGTATGCAGAGCTTCCAACATTTGATGTACTGCTTACATTGATCCATCTGTTTCCTTCTCCCATTTCATGAATGCCACCACATTGTCTTCTGTGTATTGATGAGTGCCTCGGCATAAAAATCTCGAAGTATGTCATTTTCATCCACAACATGATAATCAATGACTGGACATTTTGTTTGCATAGTCGGGGTCAAGAGTCAAGTCTCTGCACAAATGGTGTCCATGTCGTCAATTCAAGTGCAATAATATGTCAATGGTTTCTTGTCAAATCTGCTCATGAAGTAGTGTATAGCTTCTATAGCCTGGATAGCATCATTGAACTTGCAGTCGTTGCTGCATCCTCCTATCAGAAAGGATTGAACAAGATCGTTTAATCTTGGCCTGCAGATTTGTCAATCCATTGTCATGCCCGCAGCGTGTCTAAGGGTGTAATTTTGCGGATTCACATACCTTACACGTTAGCAAAGCAGAAGCACAGAGAGCGGCCTAACAGTGCAAATGGCATGCGAAGGAGCAAGGTCACTGAGGTTGAAAGCTCTATGATAGAAAAAGAAGCAACGGAACTAAAACATAAGGACTTTGTTGTTGCACTGTACCTTACGGGCATGCATGGCAATAAGGCCAAAGAGCAAGCTCGCTCACGCAAATATCCATCTGCAATAGAAAATTCAACTTTCAGTGGGATGCGCTTGTACGCAGGCTGGGACTAATTTAGATAACTATGTGTCTGTAATCTATGACGTGTGGTCCCTGGAGATCCAGAGAAAAGATATCATGCATGGTGGTAATCAAAAGAACCCTGGGCATGGCCTAGAAACAGACTTCGGCCGATGGGAATAGCGAGCGCGCTCGAAATCCGAAGCATTCCTTGGTTACCGAGTCTAGAATATGACGCTGTCACCTTCAGAGCAGAACCAAAAGCCGAATATGAAGTGTGATCAGTGATCAAGGATTAAGCAGCTATTGAGTACAAGTCAGCGAGCTACTCTGCTGCTAGGGCGAGCGACGTCAACATCGCTTAGCTCTTTGAGGATACTAAAAGGAGGACCAAGCAGCACTCTGCCAAGAGTGTTGTAACAGTTCGGACGAAGAATTATTGGCCGACAAAGAATTTAACTTACTAAAGGACCGTTTGTAATGATCAATCTCCTGTAGTATAAGTAGGTAGAATTGCGCATAGTAAAACAAGATACCTACCCCCCACATACAGTAATAAAGTTTCAGTTTGGATCTGGACTTGTTGTGACACGTAAGAGTTAGTAGCTTCGAGTCTCAGCTAGAATGCAAGTTTAGCAAGCTCACAGAGAAATAGAACAAGAGAAACATTTTGGATACAAACTATGGTTTACTTGAGATACAAAAGAGATTCAGCGGCAGTGATGCTGCGCCCATCTTAAGAGTTTGCTGCAATAGATCTGAGAGAAAGCTCTGTTCCTTTTTTTTGGTTCAGTGTAAGGGAGAAATTGAGTTGTGTCGGCCTCTGTGTAGGTCTTGAGTTGGTTTGCAAGGGAATCAGCCAGATTGGGCTGTTCTAGCAGTTGCACAGTGATGAGCCTCCAGGCTCTGTACACTCAGAATTCGTGGATTTTACCTGCTAATTAACGTTGCCGTCCCTCCGGCGGCCTTTCAGTAAACCAATAATTCCACACACGGCAATACCACTTTCACCCTACAGCAACCACTCATCACATGCTTTGTTATCCATCCCATCTTGTCATACATCATAATTGCCATACTTCATCATGGCAAGGCACCCTTGATCGACCATCACCCCAATATGGAATTGACGCATCACTCAGAAGCACCCAGTAGATGCACTCATTGATCACTTAATGAAAATGACATGATTGACACGAGTACCCTCCCAGCTATGGCAATTGCAGCTACGGCAACTACAGGCCATGTTGACTAAGGCTGTTACTTCGCCAAGGCCTCAAGAAAATGTTACCCCACGTGTACTCCTCAGTACGACGACTGTCGCTCAAGTAATCTGCAGCTAAACAGCACCTAACAATCCGTGCATCGCTTAAAGACCCCATACGGTTCACGTCCATACACAGCAACGTCGACAAGTTGCTGTTACTTTAGAAGACCAAGGACCATATGTTTCCTATGATTTTTACAAATCCAAGGCCTTACAACCTTACTAAGTCTCGCATATTTACTCTATTTATAAATTCGTACTTGTAGTATAAAAACTAGCTAGAAAACATAGTTCAAAGGGAGGTTGATCTCTAGTTGACCCCAGACTACATCAATTATCGTCACGCACTAGTCTATCACCAGTAAACCATGTTTATTCACTGTTCTACGGCAGTATACTGTTTACCCCAGCATATTCTCAACTGCACATTGACTCTTGAGTTCACCAGAGTTATTCCATGGTTTTTAACTGTGAAGAGTCCTTTGCTACATGCTCTTCGCTCTTAACACTATTGGTACACACTCATACTGTGCCAATACGTGATCGCCATGCCATACCTCACCCCCGTTATCTTTTATAGGCCGTCATCGTTTCACTTTCACACCATTGGAGTTTTTACAGTTTCTCTTTTGCCATTGTTATCATCACCCACTTGGGTAGTCTCCAAGTAGACTTAGGATCAGTATAGGACCAGTTTCAGCCAGTTTTTGTAGTATCAGTCCCCCGAGTGGACTTGAAGGTTAGTTTTGACATAGGATAGGATCGTTTCAGTACCAGACCAGTTTCGACATCGACACCGCACCATCGCACTGTATAGAACCAGTATCACCACCAGTTTTCATAGTTCCCCATTTTCTTTTGCCAGTCCACCCTCAGCACCTCGTTCCACGTTTTCTTTCGCCACACGCCGTCGCCACTCTGTTTTCTCATCACCTTGCTCACTCATAGACTATTGCTGACTGTGTAGTCTATCTTCCATCGTTCACCCCACCCAGATTACCGTTGCGCGATGTTTTCTAGCCTCGTCTCGCATTTTCGCATACAGATCCATGGTATTCATGTCATACCTGCTTCAGTTCCCTCTCACTTCGAGAGAACTCTACTGGCTTATAGCCTTAGCATCTAGTACTCGACTACCAAGCAGTACTACTTCGCAGACTTAAAGTCGCAGTGTATTCTTGCATATAGAGGAATTGATCTACTGCATGGAGGTGCCCCGAACCACTCGCACACATGATCACCTTGATTGCCGTGCTACTACGTTAATTACCCAATCTCATTCCCAGTTGGTGTTGCCGTTGCCACGGAAGTTTTAGGCCCATCAACGGAGTGTGACAGGTGTGCACAGTTGGACCTTGCAGCACCGTTGTTAGAGCGAGCACACTGTGTGTGATGACTTGTGGGGATGGTTTTTGAGAGTAATTGTGACTTGATTGGAAGTGCCAAGGGCCTCTAATCGTGACAAGTTTGGGAGTCAGGTTTAGCAACTAAGAGACAGGCAACGTCGCGCATGGATTAGATCTAGCGGCGGGTAGTACTTAGCGAGCTCACTGACTGAATTTAGTCATTTTGCGGATCTGCGAATCCATGTGTTTTGGCTATAGAAATATCCTTTGCCTTGAGGGTTGCGTGGTTCACCATGCTCTCTTGTAAAAAGCTTCCAGGAGATAGAGAATTTGAGAACGGCTTGAGAAAAATATGTTGCTATGTGTATCGCTCTAGCGAGCTCGCTGAGAGAAATTGGGATATTGTTGGCATGCAATTGGAATTAAATCCCTTGCTCCTCTCCGCACTTAAGGAGATTGTGTGTAGGTGTGTTTAGTGGGATTGAGTGTAGGTTTTAGTGTGTTCATGCTAGGCTGTGCTCAGTTTCATGGGTGCCCACCACCAGCCTCGTCACCATAAACAACTAGAAGTTTTCCACTCATGAGTTTTTGCTCCCAGATCCTACCACTGGGGGAACACATCCTTCTAGAAGAACTCCCTCAACTTGTAAAACAACTTCTTCTTCAGTGTCTGACCATATGAGATAGTTATACTTGTCTGAGCATTTTGTGTCAATGCAGAAATGGCCATTGATCACATTCTCGTCTTTGTATGTGTTACAATTTATTCTTTTTCCTTATCTAAGTGCCTCTTATCTTATCTAATCTTCGGCGCTTAGCTTATCTTATCTTTAGATCCACGACTCCATGGAGTCTTCACCTTGCGACACAGTCACACTCGTCAGAGTGGAGTACTACTCCCAGATCACCGGGTACTTGCTGATTCACTTTCTAACACGGTGCATTCATTATTAGACCCTCGGACTTAGTATATAAGTAGCGTACTCAAAGCTGTATATTCCCTAGCTTTGAGCTAAAGTTTATTCATACCGAAACACTTAAAACTCTCGAGCTAAAGCCTTAGTCTTGGCAACTTAACTGCATGGGAACTTAGCAGTGACTGTTCGAACGCGAAACAGCTGACTAATTATCTCAGTTAAGAGGTCGGGTCTAACAGTATGTCTGAAGCTGCTGTTTGATGTTGACTGATATACCATTCAGAAGTCAAATATTGTCCACAGCTGAAAATGATGAAATTAGTGGATAAACATTGTGGTGAAATCCATGGTCATACCTGAAGCTGTCTCTGTGAGAAGAGTTTTCACATGATCAATATCCACTTGTGGGATCTGAGAAAGAGGCATTTTGCATTTTCTCTACTCTATTCCAAGAGCATTTTATCATAATGCAACTGATCATCTCACTACTTCCTTGGCGGATGTATCAACTTCATATGTCATACCAATTCTCAGGTGATAACTTATAACCACACATGATTTCCTGACAATTTGAATAGGTCACTGCATTCAGTGTTGGATTAAAGTGCATATTTTGTTATGTGCTATGTTGTGATCACCAACTAAAACAATGTTTCTGTACAGCTGTTTTCTGCTCATTAAAAGTTGACACTACTTTGCAGATGTAATTCATCCCAGGGCAGATGGATGTCAGTATCACTGGATGCACTTGCGGAAATGACACAATACTACACAATCTGTGATAATGTCTTCACAATCAACCTAATTTCATCAACGTCATATTATTCAGCCCCATTCTGCCATTGTTCCACCAATCAAATCACTCACAAACCGCCAGTAAGAACTGTACAAATGACAGCCAACTTGTGTACTCATGACTACAGAATGACGTGCAAGGTCTCAAACTCTAGCAATGACAGGTTATAAAGTGTTGGCTTGCTGCAATATCAGTTTCCCAACAACATGCCTTACACTAATCCCACTACTTCGAAGAAAAACAAGTTCGTATTGTCTCCATTTCTGAGCATACTTACCAACATCCTTCAGTTCCAGACAAACCCACACAGAAAAGAGGTCAGCAGATGATATGACTATGCCCTTGTCCTGCTCCAAGCACATCAAGATCACTGGTGGAGAGCCTGACAGGTACTCCTCATCTTTTTTCACACTGTGTGTTTCTAATTCCTGTGCAGCGAAAACATCAGTGACAAGACAATCTCTGAAGAAGACAAGTTCACTATCTATTCTTCCTGACAATGTCAAATTCAATTGTTTGATAGTTTGACAAATGATGTGCCTACCAATGCTGCAGCAGTGTCCAGCACTGACACCAACCCTTCAAAACCCTTGCAAGAACTGAGGTAATGTATTGTCCCTCCACATTTGGATATGAACTGACAAATTCAAAGTATCACAAATGTCCCTGCCAATGACAATGATAATGTAGCCAACGCTCCCACTGCGACCAGTGCAAATGTCTCCAATCAAGGTGTGAATGCTACTGTTATTAATTCAGAGGAGAACAAGGAAAATGTGCATGAGGGTGGACCTATGACCAACAGCTCTGCAACTGAGACTTTGCTTCCTGCCAACTCTCAGATGTTTGTGCTTACATGCTGTCTCTTTCATAATTCAGCTCATGGTTCATGTAGTGTGGTGCCCCAAGTCATCTTCCCATTCTTCAAGCAACTCCTCACTAACATGAAAACTATTCCTATCCTTCCACACATGAAAGAACTCAGTGTATCCTATGGAGACCCTGATCCTTGCACCATCATTCCATTCATTTTAGCTGACCAATTTGCTGCAAACAAGGAAAAGGTGAAGTGAGTATCCTGATTGCAGATACATTCATTGAACTGACACATCAATACAGACATCTTTTGAACTTTGCTTTCAATGCTGAAGGCCACAATATGCAGAATTTATTTAGCACTGTTACTCACTGTTACAAGTACCTCATCGTTAATCCCAAGAATGATGGCAGGAAGATCGTGAAAATGAAGGACAGCAAGGATACTACCTTCTTTGTCATCAGCAAGATGACCTTCTGCAACCTGGCAACCGGAGAATACAACAAAGAAATCGATATCCAGCCCATGGGCTGACAATAGCCTCGTTGCATCACAGTATTGGCACAAATCTTGAAGTTCAATGAGCCTGTTGTGGGCACATACAAAGAAGGGATTACTTTCTCCACTTACCGCAAGCCTGGTGATGGTACATGCAATATTTATCTCCATTGACGTGTGTCATAATGTGTCATTGAAGGTCAAAAAGAGCCCACCATCAGGAAAATCCCCATTGATGGCATTCATCATGGTCTCCGTAAGTTCATTACTCTTTTTTGTGTATATTAACACTTATAAATATCTTCAAAAAAGCTATTTGGGCCTGGAATTTAGAAGGTGCTTTTCCTGTACAATGTTTTGCACAACACTAATTTTCAACATGATTATAGTTCTAATGTATTTGGGACAAGAGGCCTTTGTGTTGACCAACTATCTGAAGTTGCAGTGCTCCAAGGAATTCACTGAGGATGCGTTCATCCTCATGGCATTCACCATAGGAGGCTACTGAACTCATGATGACTCTGAATGTGTGTCCTTAAATGTGCAATTTGTCATTGGTCTCAAAGATCAATTGGCTAGCAATGTCAGAGAAGCCACTGACAAGGTTTTGAAGGAATTGGGAGACGAGACTCCTATCAGAGTGGATGACATCACTCCCATGAAACCCTCTGCTGAAGGTGTCAAGGCTGTCGATGTTATGAACATTTCAGGAGGTCTGATGATGTAAACCCAGTCTCAATGGTCTAATTTCCCCCTGATCTCAAGCCAACCATGTACAATAGCTCATGAATTAGTTGGCAATGTATTATTATTGTTTGTCTCCTTGTCTCATTGGTGATATAAGCTGCCCCCTGTACTTCTCTAGGTCTTGTCATGAATGCCATCAGCATCAACACTTCCTCCTCATGTGCCACCTTTTCAAACCTTTGAGCTTTTTTTAACGCTCCTGAGGTAGTGCAATTGCTACTCAATTACTTCAATTGTCAGTCTCTGGTGGTTGTTTCTCACACCAACTCCTTTTTCCATGACCACATTCAGTTGCTCATTGGCCACTGCCTACAATGCACCCTCACAGACTATATTCCTGAAGAACCCCTCTTGCAGTTTTTTACATTGTTGGATACTACAGGAGCTGCTATCAGTGGATCTGTGGTGCTAAAGACATTGACGGCTTCATGTCAATGGAAGCCAGCTGATCTCAACATAATTATTCCCCACTTCCATACTGATAAATGGATGACTTTCTTTCACACTTACAGGTGTCAAGTGTTCACTCCAACTCCTGCCACCAAGTATACAATGCCCCTAATGTTTACTAGAAGTGTGGACACCCTGTGGCACTGGGAAAAGGTATGTAATCTTTTGGCTCATGAATACTAACTGCTGAATATCAATTCAGAAGGGTACAATCAATTTTACAGAGAGCATAGACCTTTCCCTCTTCCCCACTATTCTTGGCTCAGTGACAACCAGCCAGATGAACTTCATCACCTTGAGTCATGTTTACTGCCAGTATCCTTCCCTTACAGTGGAAAACACAGTTCTGAACACATTTAACGCCGTTCCATACCAAAATTGCTGTACTCCACTTTCAGATGATCAATGGCAAAGTCTCAGTCATCAAGGTCTATTTCTGAGAGAGGATGGCACAGGTGGCAATTGTCCATGCACTGATGAATGTCCGGTCATAAGGAGAGCCATCAATGGATTCCGGGGAATCAGTGTCTTTCAATGGGGTGGTTATGAATTCATGAAAATGGAGGCCGACTGCATCAACTCATACAATTGTCACTACGTCTGGCAACTAGGCCGTCAATGTAGGAACTCCCACTGCATGAATTTCGGCAGCGAAAACATTGTGGACTGTACCACTGATTCAGATTCATCTATGATCTCACATGGTTGATGCAATGTACTTGTATTCCATAAATTAAGTATTACTTAAAAGTATGGGTTGCTGCCATTGCATGCGCTGCATCAGGATAAGTCTCCAAAACAAAGGGGGGACTACATTTCCCCAGATAATAAGTCTTCATGATAGTAAGTGTTTGCAAGAACAGCAGGAATACATTGCAGACATCAAAAGAGGGGCTACCTTTTACCACTCAAATATGAATCATTGTAAACTGAAAATAAAGTGTCTTATATCATGCACTCATGTTCACTGATTCTGAAATCATTACGTCCTCAACAATGAGCATTGAAGCTCCTAGGTCGTCCCTACTGGCAATGATGGCCAAATGATCATCTATTGCACCTTGTGTGTCTAACAGTTCCCATGTTCAGTAATATTTGTCCATGTCCTGGATTTCTTGTGTGAACACTGACAAACCGACGTGAGTGATGAAGAAAGTTAACATTGGCAAATCGCCCTGCTGTTTATCAATGAATATCTTTACATTCACTCATTTAATTTTGATGCAGTCTTATTTTCAAACAAATGACTAGTGCTCCTATGTAGGCTATTCCTCTCAATCAATCTTGGCAATCATGATTGATCTAGCATGGAATGATGTCAATCTTATGAGTGTGAACAGCAAATAACTACAGTAGTCAGTACCAAGTACACTGTAAAACAGTATAATACTAACACACCTTGAATATTTGGCTTGTGCCCTGAGAAACATGTTTCATAAGTGAAACCTCTAACCTGACAGGATACATCTGGGATTCATCCAGGATGTCCTCTGCTCTGGCCACCGCACTACCAGGCTCGTCAAGATTGTCTTCCCAATCTTTCAGATATTTGACCTCCTGTACTAACAATTAATCAAGAGCACTAGCATTGATGTCTGCACTTACAATGACAAGTGGGTCTACATATATCAATATGTTCTTCTTTGCTTGGCCATAAATCCAGCTACATGACATACACTGTCAAATATTCAGTGCTGGGTGAATACTAGAGTGAATAGTTGGTGTACCTCATCTTGATCTTTAAAGAACAACCCCTGCAAATGTTTACTTGTGCATTGAAAATGATTTGACCACTAATACTGTCACCAGGGGGTCCCAATCTCATCCAATTCTCATTCTGCAAGCCCAAGAACTATAATATAGGTTGTCAATGCCTCAAGGAGCCTAACATGGGACTGAAATAAAACTCACCAAAAAATTACTAGTGACACACATGCCATACTGAAGGCTACCCAACAACATCGCATGATACGGCTTTCCCAAGTCTGAATCCAAGTACAGCCATGATGTGCCTATGTCTTTCTCAAGGTAGACATTGCATTCATACAGCAACCAATTGATCTGTCAACCAGGACTGATGTAGTAGCCCTTGATGATGTTGTCAATGCTGAGACAGGGGTCTGTGATAGCCATGTTCATGACTCTTTGTTCTTGCTAGGCTCCAAATTTTAAGTCCAATTCCAATACTACATCATTATCTAGTGTAGCTGCTTTTCTCGATAGCCCTGAATTGAAATTGAATATTGATGGCCATCTTTTGCCATGACTCATACCTTGTTAGACATTCTGTAACCCAACCAATGTCATCCTCTTCAAATTCTTCAACCACATGCTCTCCAATGTTGCAATCCCAATACATTTTCATGACCAGCATGTCACCCTTTGAAGACACGCCCACCTTCTGCAACACCCGATTTTTAATGCCTGGAATGTCAAGGTTGTTTGGAACAAAGTATGCCATGTACCTTAATCTGAGTTCTTTCCACCCAAGTGTAACATCCAAAATTCCTCCCCATGTGGTCAATGACAACACTCATGCTTGTGTGTCTAAATCATCAATAGTATGTAATTCCTTCGCTGACTCAATCAATGATACTGGGACAATGTGGGCCTTCTTGCATCCTGTCCCAAAGAACATGCCGCAAAACAATGGTGAGTCCTATGGCATTCAATCACCTGAACCAATTCATCAAAGTATAACTCACCTTCTGCATGATTGTACAGACTCAAAAATGGACAGTAGAATCCAAGCATCTGCTGGACTCCATTACAATTCATAATCTGTCCACCACCTGTAAATACAAAGAGGCATACTCAGACATCTGAACACTACACCTCACATGCCAACCAAAGAACAGGCCCAGATCTGTGACACTGCCAAATGCATTTACAAAGACACTGTCAGTTCACTCTGTCCATTCCTCCATTCATAATTTAATGTCATATTTCCAGCCCCATCACTTGTATGCTGATGGATTATTGTACCCCATCAAATCTCCTGTACAGCAATTTTTTATTCCTGTCCCCATGATTCCCACTTGTGATCCACCTTGATCGATCAATGACTATGATCTTTCCCACTGGGTAAAGTTGTCCTTAAAGACCCATCCAATCATGAATAAAGACAGACAACAGACCATCATTGAGACCTTTGATGCTAATCCAGGACAGAAATATGCAATTTATTTTGAAGATCAACCAAAATTCTTGTATGAAAATAACTTGATCAAAGGCCTGTTTCACCTTGACTGGTTCGGCCTGATTCTAGTTCTGAAACTCACCTCTGATCCAAAGATGTATCTGTTAACGGATGTGCTCACCAGCAAGGTTGAAGACATCAACATCATGCTAAAAAAGTAGATCTCTACCTCTACTTCTGCATCACATACTCAATGATTATAGTGTAATAAAGAAAAAGATGATCTCACAATGTCTCATCAATACTTAAATGTCTGCAGTAATAAATTATGCATACAAACACTATGACTACTCCATCCTCTCCTGATATGACCAAAATACAAGAACTCCTTACCATACTGCTCCAATATGGCCCCATCACCAACCTTGTCACTCTGTCCCACATTTGTAGAGATTTCTGTTATACTGCAAAGCAAATCATTCACATGCGACTTCAGAAATGTCTGGCACCCTTCATTCCTGCAGACAACCTCAAACTGTTCCTGCATTTTCTTAAATTGTCAAGATCTGTGATTGTAGGGTCCATCACACTCATGGTCATGTCTCCCAATGCCAGACAATGGTGCCTGGAGGATTTGAATATAGTTGCGCCTCTTGGCAGGGCCAACCAGTGAGGCCACTTTTTCGACACTGCAGGATTCATTAGACACCCTGTTCTCAATAATGGCACATACAGATTCACCACCATTAACTGGAACTTTGCTGCTTCTGTCTCCTGATTCAGGGCACCCAATTCTGTGTATGACTCACCATCCTGTGTTCATTCTTGCATATCTTACATGGACAAAAACACTGTCATCATCATCAAGAGTGCCAATGACTCAATCTTGTTACCTATCCTCAGCTCACTAACCACAGCTCAAATAAACTTCGTCACCCACAATCAGATCTTTTGTTGCTACCCTACTCTCACCATCAACTGACTCGCCATCAGGTCCTACCAGGGCAACCCCAATTATTGTGCTGCCAGTCAAAGAATGCCAACACATAGACAAATATTAGGTCTCAAATTGAAAAACATCCACCTCTTATTGGGAACAGCCACACTCGTCGGAAAATGCAGCTTGTCCTGCACAACAATCACTACAGTGTACTACCGGTCCTTGGGACACAACAATGATAATCCCTGAATAGTGCTACATTAAATTAGTCCTGAGGCCTGAATCTTTTTAAGACAATACTAGGACATCTTAAAAGCAAGGACATGTAAGTATTCTGTGGACAAACAAAGATGTCCAGCAGAATAAATTCAATCTTTGTAGCAGGTCCCAAATGGCTCATTATGGGTCCTTGGGACACCTGTGACACTGTGTGATACAGCTCACAGAAACACCGGATCGATCTTTCCGAGGCCTATTTGATGTCACGCTTGTGGCTCAAATGTGCCCCATCTGACAAATCACAGTCTGGAGGGACAAGTTTCCACACAAATCCTTGGCTATAAGGTGAAAAGTTATAGCCAATTGGATGACATACTCAAATGCAACATTAGTTTGGCTGTAAATTGTGTTGTAAACCACTAGTCTTTGAATAAAGGTTGTCTCTTGCCAAATTGAGCATTTTTTCATGTATCACAATCTCTACCTCACGCAATTCTCAATCGTTCAGCCTGAAACTTTTGGAGGATGTTCAAAATATACAAAGGAAGATCCATGTCAAATTTGATGTGAATCCATCTATAGGGACTGAAGCTATTTCCATCTGTCCCAAGGAACTATGATGTCCCAAGGACCGGTAGTACACTGTAGATGCTTCCATGGTTTCAGAGGCATTGGAATTTTTCATTGGGCAGTATCCAACTCAAAGGCGGATGAAAATGACAAAGTACTGCTGGATGCATATTTGGGATATGAATGGTCACTGGGGTCAGCATGTATGAATTCAGAATGTGAAAATTATTTATAGCTAGTTCGTACTGTGTACTTAAAGTCAAATACTGTAATTGCATACAAATTGTACTCTCCAAAATGGCAACCGCATCCCAAACTGCTTTGAACACCATAAACCAACCACCAGACATGCTTGGGATGATGTCTACCAGCCCATCTTCATCACTACTTGCTTCCACATCCACTCAATTGGATCCCCATGTTGAAAACTCTCCCAGTTGGGATGCAAATGTAATTTTGCCAACATTACAAGATCTACTACAGCCCAGCTTGGAAGATGTAAAACCCAATATAGTCCAACACAAGTTAGCCATAACTGTGCATACATGACATTGATGTTACCAGAAAGTATTAACACATCTTTATATAGATCGCTGCTTTGTCTGGGGAAGAGAAGACCTTTAAAATTAAGCAAATGACTAAGCTGGATAAAATGCTGTGCTACTTTGCTTCTTCATATGACAAGAAACCATCCACATTCAAGTTTAGTAACCCCCTTCTATATCATTTACGATGCATTGCTAACATCCATGCCCTGACAGGTTCATATACAATGGTCAAAGAATTGATCCAGAATGGACACCAGAAATGTATGAAATGGAGGATGAAGGTCTGTGGCCTGGTATGAGGATAACACGTGACTCTCACTCCCACCTAAATATAGATGTTATTGATGCTATGATCGAACATTTGTATATCTGTGGATTACAACTTCTAACTGACATGTCAATAGAGGTCGGAGGCTCACCATAAACTATCTTGTTCAACATGGTCATGGCCTTAAGTATGATGCTAGTGAATGAGATCATCTTCTGATGCTTCAGCATGATATTTAACATGGGCAAACACCTATATTTGTATACTACAGAGAATAAGTGGATGAAAAGTTGTATGCTATAAATAGCTGCAGTTTTTTAAAAAAAAGTTCCCATAGCAGAATGAACAGAGAGATACTTCATCTATTTGTGGATAGCAAATACAAACTCATGTTTCTTTAAAGCTTTGGGAATCTAGTAAAGGTATCTTACTCAAGAAGCAGACTCTGATGTAACTGCATCTATTCTTTGCAATGACACAGTCTTCTGATGGGTCCCTGATGTGACTAAGACTGTCACCAGTCACAAACCTGCCCATCCACTGTTGCCACACAAGCTTCCTTTCCTACCCTACCCAACTGTGTCCTCTTTTCTCTAGTAATGACTCTCCCCCCTCCTGTCTCTGCAAACAGAAATTTAGACATTTGGACTCAGGATTTCATGGTAAATAAGTTCCTCCTGCCTCAACAATAGCCTGAGTGTAAACTTATGTCATTGTTTGTAGAATGTAATGTGAATCTACACTTAGTTACATGCTGTGTACTAAGCACAATCACACCTCAAATCACTGTATCCCCCTCCATGATATTCCTGTGTAAGTAAAACAAACCCTGTACACATCATTCATATGTTCAGGCCACTTTTGCAGTTGTCAGAAATCACTGGCACAGTCCCAATATGGACATGTGCTGACACCCCTGTGTTGATGGCTGAAAAACGAACAAAATTTAGGCGGAGTTTGAATTTGCTGAGATGCCAGCACCTGACAGAGCCCCTGCCCAATATGATGCTCATGTGAGAGTTCAATCTGTTGGTACTGGCATTTGCCATTGGAATTTCAGTTTGCCAAACTCAGAACCAGCTAAGGTTCCGGAACCAGTTTCTTTGAAACCCAAACCGGTATGGTACAGTACCAACTGATACTGCCATTTTGGGTCCTACACAATCAGTGCCCATACAGAGGCCCATGAACCCTCATCATGCACTGCAAGATAGACATTGTTGGCCCAAATGTGACAAAAAAAAAACAGAAAAAATCACCAAAATTGCTGTTTTTTTTTTCCTTAACTCCCAATGACATGAATGATACTGATTTTTCAAACTTCCATAGGTTTTCCTGACTTTTAACCACATTCACTATTACCCCCCACTAGTCATCATTGAAATACATGGCAATGCCTCGTTGCTGTTGAAACACCTGCTGTGGTGTTTGTGCATTCCAGGAGTTGTATATGCCTGATCGAAACACATCCAATCAACACAGAACAACATTGACACCTTAAGAATATGCACCTTTGCCTTTAAATTTCTTTGCAACTTTCACCAACACTTCGATGACATGCCTAGCAATGTCATTAACAACAATCCACCTGGTTTCCTTCCTTTGCCTCACCTTCATGCAGAGCAAAACACTTTTTTCAAGTTCATATCAATGATCACTAAGGTACATGTGGGCATTTCTATCATTGTATAAATGGCAATACTTACTGAAGATTTGAAAGGAATAGCTTGAGGACAAGATTTTCTGTGGCAAGGAGAGGCAGTGATGGCCTATGATGGCAGTAGAGAATTGGTTGCATGACACCATGAGCTTCTTTAATGGCAATGATGGTAGCCTCAAACACAAGAATTACAGTACATATTATTTTCTACCTAATGTACAGTATCTACCAACTTGCTACCTATGACCATTGTAGTCTTCACTTGAACTCCAAACACCCACCGAAGATTGCTGACATCAAAATAAAATATATCAGCTTGAGTAGGCCAAACAAGTAAGGTAGCAGGCTTTGCCACTTGCCAGCACTATTTGTTATACTTCATGGTTGCCTATCAAAACTTGGGTCTAAATGCTTGGAAAGCAGCATAGGTGGAGAAGAAGTACCACTGTCATTATGTTCTTCTTGAAAATATTCTTGAAGAGTTGATATAGCTCACTCTAATACTTAATTCAGACTCAAATAAGATCAAATTTTTTTCTTTGCCCACTGAATTTGCCATGTGACTGTGACAGTCACACTTAGTCATTCCCACATGGAACCCATCACCTGTGGATTTCATCTACCTTATATAAGTAGCTAGTGGATGGTGAATTGATTATTCTTACCTTTTACCCCCAAACCCATAAGTGTGAACTCTTACCATTAGACCTGTGTCAGGTAAGAGAGTGTTATGACCTTGGATCTTGGAGGCTAGGAACACTAGTATTCATTCCTCACACATAGCAATCTACACCACAGATGTCCAACATCAATGTCAGCTAGTTTGCTAGTAATCTGACTGAACTTGAAGTGTCATCCTATGTCCAGAATCTACACACACTTCACAGGTCTAAACTGATATCCCAAAAATGCTATTTTTGGCTATGCAATGTATGCATGTGTACTAGTCTCCAGATTTTTTCTTGCTCCTCAAAATGCTCTAGAGGTATCTTCTGTCAGATTTTGTTATCAAAGAAGTATACTAGTCTAATTTCAAGCCAATAATGATCATCTTGAACTGAACTTGGTCAACTGAATAAACTTTGACATAAGTCCTAACACCTCACACAGGTCTATAAACTGACATCAGGCTGAACTTGTTACATAATACCTCACCCTGGCTGAACTTATAGTTGAAACGGTACAATATTAACAACAGCCACATATACCATTGCCCAGATGATAGTCATCAGGATCTTCAGGAAAAGAGACTGTATAATCTTGTGTTGGCAGTGTTACTAATAGATGTATGCCTTGGATTCAGTAGATGCTTTCACATCAATCAAGATACCCATTAATCAAAAGGTGTGCTTAGATAGCTACAGTAGATGTCATGTTATTATAATAGCCCAGACCTTAATTTAGAACCATACTTGTAATTGAAATTTAGGAGAGCTTTCAACATTTGATAGGTAATTATTCTAAGACTAAAATATCTCCACAAGACAAATTTGAAGTCATACACTTTCAGTTGTGCCTGTTCTGTAAGATCCTGAGAAGCTCTGGTCACTGGGGTTGTCAGAGCCAGTACTATTTTCCCCCATTGGTCGAAAGCTAATGTTTATGTGTGATAATGGTCTAGAATCAGTTGACTCCTCATCACTAGAGCTGGATGTCAGACTGGCTGCCACACGTAGCACCAGGAGTGTTGGAGCAATATCCTGCCATATGAAGAGGAAGCAATCAGCCACTGAACAAGACTTAACTCAGAGATCTTTACCCTAATGTATGCTGCAACAATATCTGCATAATAGGCAGCCACCAAATTCATGCCCACAAGTGCCAGGTACACAATCAGCACCAGTGTATAAATTGTGCAGGACTCAATGAGAGCAGAAATTATGTTTCGGAAGAGAAATAACCTATATGCCAAGCGGATGATTTGATACACAATTAAAAGTGTACAAATGAGGTTTGTTGCAAGTGAGAGCAAGGCATATATCAATGACCAGTCAATATTTTGTTCAAAATCTCCATTCTTGCTGATATCAGCTGTGGAATTGAGGAAGCCACTGAGTATTTGCATAGTTTTCATGACTAAAACATTGAGTGCATAGCATATCTAAAGATAAATAACAAGACTAACTTGTTGCAGCTGTAGCACAAATAATTGGAAGCAAAACAACTTTCCACTGACGATCCCAGAGCTCCCAGCAACGCCATATCTAAAGCATATCAGTTATTCTTGATTGACAGGACTAGATAGGCTGACATACAATAGTGACATCAACAAGAAATGTGGTACTACCACCAGCAATACCACCAATGAGATACCATGCTCTCAACCATGGGCCATCATCCATCAATGCTGAGAACATGCTGTAATAATTATCACCATACTTGATGAATGCACGAGACATAAATGCCCAATCTATCACAAATGATATTGTTGCAATCATGTAAAGCATGGTGATGATAGTACGTAGGAATGTACCATGTAACTGCTTTGTAGAAGTGACTTGTATTGAGAGTTTAACTAATCTCCTCTGATGAGGATCAGAAATAAACCTACATGTAGTCCATAAAGTGACTGCTATGATGCCAGTGTATATACCTGCAAAAGGAATATTTAACAGAGGCACTTCAGGTACAGGGACAGGATAAACTTACCATGTAAGAAGGATTCCAGAATCCTAGTGTTTAGATACATAGCAAGTGTGTCAAAAATGATCCTCTTATCATCTTGGGAAAGGTCAGGTGGTGGAATCTCCATGGTAAGTGTAGGTGGAAGGCAGATATGAGCAAAGAGGCATGTTTGTTGCTTCATATACCCCACTTCCAGCCACAGATTCTAATCCAAGGTCATGATAAAGATTGGAACAGATAATCTATTGCCAGTGAGACCATCACAGCAAACATGGACACTAAAGAAACCAAAAAGGCCTGTGGCCCCTGTTTCAAGTGAAATGATTTTGACCATGCAACTATTCTTGATATGTGATTGGTACTGCTTATTGGCAATGGAATGTCAGAGAAATGTTGATGCACTAAAACTACAGAAAGGAAGGAGGAATCAGATGAATGCACATATACTGAGACAGGGATTGAATTGAACCTATTTCATCCATCTTGGTCCATGTGGACCCTTTCACAAAATGAAGAGTTTTGTGCCGTTTCCTAGTAGGTACAGTAAAAGATATGTGTCAAGACACCATCTGAAAATGAGTCAGTGGCCATTTTGATGATGAAGTTAGATGCTAAAGCACTCCAGTGATCTGCAAACCAATATAGAGCTCAATAGAAATGGCCCTGATCTGAGCTTGGAAGATCAATCAAGTTCCTAATGAATCCAGCACTAGATGAAGAAGCATCCCATTGATTGTACTGCCAAAGGAGCTCCAACATCTACAAGGGACATTACTTGACTAGATGAAGAATCTCACCTCGACAACTTGATCACTGACCAATTTCAATGTTCCAATGACAAGGAATGGGTTAAGAGTCTGGCAACATGTTCCAAGGACTCAGCTGATTATCACCAAACAAATGGAAGCACAAGGTAGAGAGAAAAAGAAGCAGATGTGTTGTATTGTGACAGAGTTCCCAAACAGATCTGTGACATTGCAGCCATTGAAGCTCTTGCAACCATAGAGACGAGTGGTCATCTGGTCATCAGCCATCTAGGACCTTCCAAGTCATCACTTGTGATGGGATACCAAAGCCCAGTGCAGTAAGCTCAACAATTTGTCATTAGGCCGAATGATCCTGGACCATCACAGCGCGCATACACGAATCTCTGATGATACATAACATACAAGTGTCAATGCAATGACAAAAAGAAAGTCAGTTCTTATTTGAACAGGATAGTGTTTGAAGACCTTGCTTAATTGAGTCCTTTGTCAATGAGAACATGGATACCCATAGTAGTAACTACAAGAAAAATTGAAATACTAGGCCAAACCAGAAAGGCGCAACATCCAAATGGAATCCAGAATAGAAGGCCATATTCTTGTATCCAGTCAAGTACATAGGGTGGAAGATCTAGCAATGATCTCGTATCAGTAATATAGATGTCAAAGAAGTGGGTTCATCACCTTGCCTACAACATGGCGCTTGTTGTTCGAAGCCTGGAGTTGACATTTGCGTCTTTGATGACTGACCAGTTTCGATCTTCCAATGACAAGGTTATGCATTGAGAGATTATCAACTCAACAACTAGGTCGATTATCACAAAAGAATTAGAAGCAGGGAGCAACAAGAAAAAGAAGCAGACGCGTCATAACAATGCGACAAGTTTCCCAAACAAAACTGTGACATTGCAGTCATTGAGCTCCTGGGTCATCTGATCGTCGGCCTATCTGCCGCCCTGCAAGTTGTCACTTGAAACGTGATATCGAAACTCACTCCAGTAGGGCCCAGCAATTGATCGTTAGCCCAAATGATTCCGGACCATCGCAGCACGGGATACACAAATCTCACTGATGCCGACCATACACACGTGTGAGTTTCAACAAAATTTCATTTCTTATCCGACGAGGACAGCATTTGAAGACCCCATTTAATTGGAATCTTTGTTAGATTTACAGAAGCAATAGAAATAGTTGGCCGAACTGCAACGGCGCAGCTCCCGCACAGCATCCAAATGGAATCCAGAATAGAGGACTGTATTCTTGTATCCGGTCAGGTGCATGATCTAGCAATGATCTCGTATCAGTAACATAAATGACATAGAAGTAGGCTCATCACCTTGAAGACGACAGGTAGCCTCAAAGTCAGACTGGCGCTTGTCGTTCGAACCCCGGAACCGACGTTTGGGCCTTAATAATCATAGTCTTGATAAAAGTAGGACCCTAATCACGAAGGTCAGCATGAATTTACACCCTAGCGAAGCAAACGAAATGATCAGAGATCTTGGGGGGGAAATCGTCTCATCGGGTATGTGATACCCTCTGAAGTAGCAAATATAGAAGATAACATCATGCGAGAAGGGGACCAAGGGAAAGGAAGTATTGCATACCTCAAAATAATGAAGTTCATTATAGCCATCAGAGATCTAAAAGCAACATTGTCAGCTACATCCAAGAATATCATAAACAGACAGGATAATGTCAGGAATAGAAATTACGGATGCAACAACTTTGCGCATCCAGCCCAATGGGGCCATCAAATGACAGGGGAATGTGCGCTTCATCAACTAATAGTTTTGTAGACTCACATTTACAGAAGGAAGAACAAGAGCATCGTAAGTGAAGGAATCTATGCTGGGCAAGAGCAGTGTGGCACGAAACGTTCGAGCTCGGGGGTATATTCAAGAGTCATGCCACATCTGACCATAGAGTCAGCGACCTGTAGCTTTCGAAGGAAGCCAGCATAGTGTACCTCTGTAGCATCCACATCACATCCATGTCTGGCATTCCTCAGCGATGGTATTGTAAAAGATGGGAATGCTTGTCACGATATACAACGGAGAAGACAATTGAAATTGGAGTGACATGGTTACCGGTCCAGGTATGAATCAATCAGTCAGCATTTTCATGGATACGTATACACATCATCATTGTTACGGTCCCACATGCCGACCCAGACTGGGTAGACACTGTTGATTATTTAGAGTGATGCACAATCAAGATGTAGATGACAGGGTAAAGATCAGATATATCCTGATAAAACAAAACTCCTACGAAGATGCTGGCACTCATGCTATTCTTCTTTGTCACGTCTCCGGCTGTCATAACGATAGACGAACAAACACGTCGACTACCTCCCAAGCCTTTCCAGTTCAGACACGCTCAACGCATACTCTGTAAACAGATATCAGATCATTATTGTTGAGGAAGAACAATAGTATATGAAGTGGGGGGCCATCGCACATGTGGCAAGTCCGAGTCCTCAGTTATTTTTGGGACACACGAAGTTCAGATCAAAAAAATAAGAGCATCAATGCTTAAATTTTGGATATAGATAAGACATAAGATATCCCCATGTAAATACCAAGTCTTATCGCAATCAGCGATAAGATAGAGACTTGACTCAGAATTGCCAGTTATTGAATTCTCGCTGTATGTACACAATAGTCGCAGCATGCTTGTCACCATGATGCAACAATGACACTGCTGAGTGATCGTGTAGGTATCCTTCATTGAAAAATGTACCATTGTCAGCGGCACCATCTTGGAACCACAAAAGACCGTGCTTGTCAACAAACCTTGCGACAAAATGACCGCTTCCAAAGTACATTATACCAACAAGATCATACATATGCAGTTCTTGATTGATGGTGATGGATACCACTGTGTCAATGGAAGCGGGTGGGGCATTCCCTATGTCAATGCACATAATAGCAGGAGCCACAACAAATTTGGAGACTATCACGAGGTTGTTGACAGCAAAAAGGCAACAGACTATCACCTGGCAAGTAAACCTCAGGTGAGACACGAGATACTTTCAACAGATAGGATGGAATACTGACCTTTCAACAACAGGACAGTTGGCTCCCTAACGCGTCTGTGATAAGTGTTGACGGAGAGAGGACATGGCGGCTGGTGGAGATGGATAGCAACAATCAACTGGAAGAGGTGGTGTTCAAGACACAGGGAATAGTGGCCAAAAAGGATCTGCCCCCTATCACAGACGCACCGGCATGAGTAAAGACCGTTCACAACAAAACTACCATCACTCACCAAACTTACAGGAAAGACAACTACATGTTCCTGCAACAGCACATTCGAATAACTGGCATGGGAGGCGAAGCATTCAAGGAAACAACAGACTCGATAATGGAGGCCCAGCTGATTTTTGAACAACAGTTTGCAGACGGTGCCTGGGAAAGATGGATGCCCGATAACATGGAAGACTATATAGCCTTGGACATTAACAACAGGTACTTCAAAACCATGAAGGCTCACCCTCAGGAACAGCCCGAGTTTGAACCGGGCATTGACCCTAGTGGAATACTCGCTGCTGCTTGTGCCAAGAGAAATCTCGTTCACACAGAGGACAACAAAGTTAGATTCTACACGAGCAAGGTAGACGAAGAGGGGGAGAGGAGGTGAGTACGATGCAAAGCGCAGATGGAAGCTGACCAAACAAACATACAGATTCATCACGGCAGAACCTCAAATATTCCATGTCGGCGACATAGTGGAAATACAACTCTCCATCGTGGCGGTATCAATGAGAAAATTGCAGCGAAAGATGAATTTGAAACTGAGAACCATTGCAATGTTAGATGAAAGCTTTATGAAGGTAAGCCATGATGCACCAAGAACCAATGAAGACACTGACACATACATAGGAGCATGCTCGAGCCATACACCAAAACATGTTGACGGACAAGGCTGAGAAAAAAGGGAAGAACATGGGGGGAGGGGAAGAGCAGAGGAACCTGAAACGGAAAGTAGGATACTGAACGGCAGTATGTATCCTTAGTTTAAACAGAGCGAAGCACAGGACATGTCCACCAGTGATGCAAAGAAAGACATAAGGTAGAACCAAAGAGAACAAAGTCAGGGAGCATCAATGCCTGGAGCATGATTGGCAGAGAGAAGTTTTTTGTCTCCTACTCTTGCATCAGCAGTATCATTGAGCAATGGCTCTAGAACAAAGACCGTACCACTGTAGGATAGTGTAACAGCAAGTGTTGCCATGGCAGGCTGGGGTTTGTACATTTTTTTGTGCGAGAATCGTCGATTTTGGTCTCATGCATATGCACTCGCGCTGATATTAGCTTATGCAAAGCAAGCTGTACGTTAGAGTGTCCACTGCCTTCATTTCTACCGGAATACACAGTCAGTCGTCAATATTAGACAGAGTATTAAAGGTATTTTGGGTCGCCTATCCTGCCAATCAGAAAGTCGCCATTGTTGATAGCAATCTTCTGGTGCTCTTCCGCCAGCCTATTTGGTGACTGCATAACCTCCTCTGTCGTTAGGGTCCAGTGCTAAATGAGAATAAGAATATGAAAAAAAGGATAAAAGACGGCTCACCTCCAATGCATCGCGACTGCCTCCTTTGCCCCGATATCCTTGGAGATATGCAGGCTATCCTGTGAAGCACATTGTATAGTCGACATGAACCACCTTGGCTCGTATGCCCTGGGAATACATGAGATGGCAAAACATAAATGAGAACCGCATGTACCCAATAGTAATCATCGCGAGATCAAAACTGTCAAAACTGTCCCAATCTCCTTGCATGCAGGACACACTGGTATCTCCGCCTAATCCTTTGCGTCTTTGACAGTTAGGTATCCAGTATCACCAGATTATCAGCGAAGTATACTTTCTTTCCCTCACCCTCAACAAACCACTCTGCCGGTGAAGTGCTGCGCAGAAGGGCAAGTCACTTTGAAGGATGTGCCGGGTATCTCTACATGCTGTGCATGCCACCAGTCAAGTACATGTGCGTGTTCATTGGGTGTCCCGATCCATTCGAAGTGCTTTCGGGTGCGGAGCAGAGCGAAGATGTGTGGTGGGCGAGTTCGTTTGAAGAGCATGGATAAAGTGTGGTCATTGAAGCTAAGAAAAATTAGTAGCTGGGGGAGCTTGGCACTAATAAGAACGTCACCGACAGCTTAATCTGATAATGGACTACTCACCAAGATGACTACTGTATCGACCTCTGGAATATCTCTAGTCTTGCATGGTGGCTCTGTGCACCTCTTCGGGCCGAGAAACTCGCTAGGCGAGCATCTAGTGCTAAACACAGGGACAAACAGTATAGTATCCTAGCGCCTCTCCCTAGGGAAGCCACAAACGGTAGGTCGACGAGGAAGAAAGCATGGCCAAACCATATCACCTTGATTGCTCCTCTGTACCCTGCACTGGTGTCCTCACAGCAATCAGAGTCATTCCAACTTTAGGCATATCGGTGAACAACGATTACATAAACTTTAGGCTGGAAGACTGACCAGACTGACCAGGCTGGAAGACTGACCAGGCTGGGTGACTATCTATTGCTGGGTCAAACAATACCCTCGAGCCCTTTGCGACAAGCAAACAAGCATGACCACGTTGCTTTGCTGTTTGTCAATGCATCTGCCACGCTCCACGTAAGTGTCCTAAGAGGAACCTGACTTGAGGTTTGCAGTGAAGAAAATCGGCAACCTACCCAATGATCGATGATCAGTGGCAAAATCCCATGAGTTTCATGGTTGAAACACACACCATATTCAGTACATCCATCTTCTCATTTTTCCTCTAGCTTCACCGTGTAGCCCTAAGTCTGGAATCACGCTTGCTAGTCTTTGAACAATGTGCTGGGTATCTCCACATGACAAGCATCCCAACAGCCGAGTGCGTACGATTGATCCTTAGTTATGCCTAACATAGCGAGGATGTGCGGTGGGTAGGTGTGTTTGAAGTGGGTAAATTAGACTAAGGATGCATGTCTATGCCAGAAGAGAGTTAGAGAGTGATGGGATTAGGGAAGACGGCACGTACTGGTCATAATTATCAAGCTTACAAATTATCAGCCATGCCTAAGGGTGCGTACTGCTCGTAACGACTACGTTAACAGGAACATCAGCCACGGGTTAGTATGATAGTGAGCTACTCACTGAAATGGTCCCTTATCCGCCTCTGGTTCATCATCAGTCTTGCACAGCAGCTCGGGGTGTACCTCTTTTGTTCGAAAAGCTTGCTAGGTAACCATCCTGGGTTGAACAGAGCCCTCACATCTCTCTCGACAACGAAAAAAGCATGGCCTAGCCATGTCGTCTTGATCTTACCTTGATGCTCCTCCTCCGTACCACGTGTTGGTGTCCTAACACAAATCCAGGTCATTGCCACTTAATGTGGGGCGGGCTGTTGCACATGACATGAGTGGGGTATCAAGGAGTTACTGGTTAGTGAAGAAAGAACAAGAGCAAAAAGACGCACCATCATCAACCTCTTTTCACGCTCAGTGTCTGCAACCATACTGGCCTTGTCAGAAATCCGATGTGCTGGACAACTCTCCTTCCTCACTGGAGTGGAAGATGGAAAATATAGACGTGGGTTAGACAACGCTCTGTCGTTGAGCTGTTCCGATAGAAAGGAGCAGGACTCATGCCCTGGTTCTGTACATGGTTGGAGGGAATTTGTGGCAATGATTTTTTTGTTCCCATGATGTGATGAATAAGCAAGGGGCGAAATAAAGCATGAGGTGAGCCAAAGGGGAAACCTTGGGGAATCACCAACAAACACAGCCACAAGAAAAAGCTCAGGTTGCAAAGACCGAATCCTGTATACACAGGACTCGGAACCAGCCGAAAGTCCCAGCACGCTGCAAGTCAGTTTCGTGTCCGAGCAGACCAGCAGAGGCACGCATTCGAGGAATGTCGGGGACAAGACAAAGAGGGATAAAACGTCAGACAAGAATAATCAACCAATCATGTAATTAGAGGGCCTTGGCAGCATGTGCTCTATTTCAAGACACAACCATGCGTCCTTTCCCACAAATGACAATTTATTAAACAGTCAGATCTCTCAGACAAAACAAGCCCAACCGTTGCCCAGAATTCTTCACTAAACCGTTGAAGAGACTCTGTGCGCGCAAGCTAGAAATGCAACAGCGTCGAAGACACTGATCACACCCACACCCAACACTACACACACAAACCCTCAAGTTCGTGGGGGATTCTGATGCGATAGAAGCAGAATGAATTAGAACAACGGGATCCTCAGAATATACGATATACGCGTATAGCGATAGCGCGCAGTAACTATCTAGATCTCTCAAAGTCCGAAGGCTTTTAATAACAAGAGGAGCGACGTCCGTCGCTGGGCCTCAAGGCAAGATGCAATATAACACACGCAACGTCGAGAGACGTACACAAAACCCTCAAGAAGTCTCGAGCGACACACGGGGTGACCTCAAACGACTCGAATTGCACTACACACCACTCAAAGCTTCGCACTCTAAGCCGAAACACTTCACAAGACCGTCCACTAAAGCCACAGGATTCAAACCTACGCGCTCAAGCTTCCAAACCGATCGTAGATCCACAGGGTTCTAACCTATGCGATCCAGAGACACACAAAAACCTTATAACACCGTCCGACAAGCCAAAGGGTTTGAACCTCTGCCACCTGTAGTGCCTCGCGTCGCAAGAAACCCTCAGAGCACAAGAGCGCGTCCACAATGACACTAAACTCCTCTTCTCAGGTTAGAGCTCAAGTCACCCAACCAATTAACAGTCACACAAGTGCCGCGTTAGCTTTCTATGCCTCGCGCGCGACTCAATTCACTCAATATGATATCAATCCTAGGTATATTCTCTCGCTCGAAGTTACAAACTAATCCTGATGCTACGGCGTCAAGCTGGAGGCTTGCGCGCGACTACAACGGGGGTCCGAAACTTATACACTACTATTACACTGCGCTATTTATCTATTTTACGTCCTACAAATTCGTACCACCCCATATAGTATTATTTAAGCTGCGGGGTACCTTCGCCTGCGACCCGCGCATGTTGCAATCATCCCACCATAGCTTGGCGCTGTCTCCGGAGTCTGGCCATGGTCCAGATCCTGTCTCTGAGTGTCACGGCATTGGTTACCAAGGCTATTACCCGCGTAGTGACATCGGTTGCCATCTCCTCGGAGTTATAGTCTACCCTGCGACTCTTATCTCGCTTCCTGGTATTCTCTTAGGGAATTCTATTGTAGTGAGGTCAACATGCTTCTTGTCTAGGCCTCGCGCGCTTCGGCCGAAGCCCCGGGACTTCGGATTTACTTGAGTTCTGACATCACAAAGTCTAGAACTCTAAGCTCCGGGCCTGCCGGGCCTTGTGCGTCATAGATCACTGTTACGCGAAGTCTTAATTATCTCCCAAGCGTGTCCTTTTCTATTATTAGCGCGCGTATGCTTTGCCGTGTCAGAGAACTCGGTGTCAAACACTGGGACTTTATACCTAGTACGGCCTTTCTAGTACCATTCTCAAGTTAAGCCATGCGCTCCACCCAGCTTTACTCTGGTAATATCATTACTGGCATTATACACACTGCGCTCTGTTGTTTTTATCATTGCCTTGGTATCTGGACCTTATTGCCTGTACTCATTGGCACAATTCGCAAAATTACACGCGTGAATGCACATAGAGCGTGTCACCGTGTGTCGAGCGTTTTCTTGTTTATTATTAATATAGGTTTCTTGGGGCATCTATAATGGTCGGAGGCTATAGGCGCCGGAGAATCTCAATCCCTGAAGGAGCATTTACACGTGCGTTGTATCCATGAGGTTGCGAGAGCATCGATAATTGACACAATGTACAGGTGGTTTCGAGCTCGTCGTCTGCGTTTTGGTTGTTGGAGCCGCCGCCATGAAGTCAATTAGCGAGTCCTTTGATGGTGCGAGCAGTTCGCTAGTATTCGTCTGACATTGTTCACTAACAGAATAACTAGGCTTGGCAGCTCAGACAAATTTCGTCCCGTTTTCGTCCCTCGAATGAGTAGACTCCCTTGTCGCCGTGGAGGGGGCCAAGATATACCTCGCAGGAGTTGTCTTTGACCATCTATGGCCATCTCGACAATTAGGGCTATCTGTTCCAACGTCGTGAGTTTCTCTACCAAAGCTCGGTGTAACCACCAATTTGTCTTGCGTTCGCCGATCTGTTGCGTCCTATGTTCCTTTTTTCCGGTTCTCTCCATGCATGTCATAGATTTCAAGCTGACGACGGTCTATAGATATTCTGTGCTTTGCTTCGAGGTAGGCTATTGCGTTTTGATCGGTCGATTCTTTTGCGCATGATGCTATATCTTTTATATTTGCTATTTCAGAGGACGTACGTCCTATGAGACCATTCTTCCACCAAGATCTCTGATTCGTTTAACTTGCTCACCTCGTTTGAAAATCGTCCTGTGTTAACATCAGCGTACAGGTCTTATGTCCGTCAAGATGGGTCCATTTGGCGCCATCGTAGGCGTTTCTATCGTTCTTGAGGATCTCGAGAACGCCATGGATCTTATCCCGGCCTTCTGTGTCTCTGACTAGGCGCGGTCTTTCAGTATATCATGCTATCAAATAATCGCAAACCCTGAATTCCCGCATGTGGATGTCCAGTCAAAGCAGAGATGACTGAAACATGTAAGCATCTAGAGGGTGACATTCGGTATTGTACTGACAAAGTATTCTTACAGGTTCGCGGAAGTTGTTTTCCAGCAATTTGACGATGCGCGATTGATCCGGATCGAAGTACGTAGCCTCCGGTTCACCGATTTCATCCTACTCAATATCCCTAGGTTTCATCGTTAATCACATACTCATCACATGTACTAATGATGCTGCAATTGAACATATCAACACTTGGCTTTGTTTCTTTCAATCAAAACCTTCGGGACCGAGCCATATGCTCTCGGATTTTCAGCATCAATGATAAAACTGCCTAGTTGTAGAAAGCTTACAATCATCATCACGCCTAGGCCGTGAAGCATGCGTGCTTATCATGTATCCGGGAGGTTCCATCTCGCAAAACTCAGCTTTCTTGCCTCGTGATGTCAACACGTCGTGCCCGGTGACTATTCATGCCCCTGCCCTATAGTTATCGAAGCTCACTCCTGGCTTTCTGGTTCAGTAACCTTACTGATCCATGCCGATTCTGCTTCAATGCTCAGTATTTCAAACCGGAGACGAGCGTTTATCCTTTTGCCCGCATCAACGCCGAACGACATCTGTGCGTTATCGACACGAATGCCTCGAGTTCGTCCTCACATGGAGTAGCGTCTTCATCCACATGTGGTAGACCGTCTGCCTCGTGGTGAAAGGCTTGGCTCAAAGCCACTGAACAGAATAAAGCCCTCCGCCTGCAGAGGCAATGGCATCGTCAGCGCAATGTTCTACCTTTCTACAGCACTCTTGGCCTTCGCTAGTGTCGCCTCTGCGACCAAGTCTCTCGTCACCTCTACCTCTGGTCAGTTTTTCTCTACTCCGTAGCGCATCTCGTCCACTGACGAAGTCGCCTTTCCAGCCCCGCCAAGCCTCTCAGACGTCTCTGCTCTCGAGGTAGTGACGACTGTTGTCAACAGCGGCGACGAAACCGTCAAACTCCCCAACGACCCTCGCACCGTTCTCAGCTCATGGGCTACGGAATCCTTCACTGTCGTCAACTCGGCCGGAATTTCGGCCGACTTCACGGGTGTCGCTGTACGCTACATCCCTTCGGTCACCGCCAAGAAGGGCGCCGACCACGCGTTCACTGTCCTAGCACCCGGAGAGTGTTTCTGTCACGCACGAGCTGGGAAACTTCTTCAACTTCACCAACGCTGGTGAGAGTACATACACTATCACACCTCTGTCCACCATCCAAGCCGTGGAGGATGATGGTACTCTCACCACCATCGGTACTCACGTCACTCCCGCCTCTGTTGTACTCCGGCCAGCTTTCGTCTTTGTCGAAGCTCTCCTCCTCGTCCCTTGGTGGAGCTGCCGATGGCCGCTCCAGCGTGCACTCCCTCAGCAAACGTGCAAGCTACACATCCTGCTCTACATCCCGACAGAGCATCAACGCCCAGGCGATCTCTGACAGCTCCGATATAGCCCAGGCTAGTAGTATCGACCATTTGGAAGCTAACCCGAGTGGGTCGGCTACTCAGACGACCTGGTACGGCACATTTGCGACCAGCCGGTATAGGGGAACGTTGAGTGCCTTCGAGGTATGTCACTGATTTTGTCTTTCTTGCTGAATTGTCTGACGATAAGCAGGGCCTCGCCACGGCACCTGCTTCGTGGACGTACGATTGTTCCTGCACTGATTCGGACACGTACGCGTATGTGTATCCAACGACCTACGGAAAGGCGTATCTGTGTGGGTACTACTGGCAGTGCCCTGCTACGGGGTCGGGCAGCCGGGCCGAGTACGTCTTTTTCCTTGGCGCTGTCTTACTGGTTACTGATGATGAATAGTGTACGATCATCCACAAGGGAACGTACTCCCCTCAGATTTTGGGGACTGATGATTTTGCATATGGTATGTCGATGCTTCGTATATATCTGCATCAACTCATCGTTCGTAGGGAGACGGCGTGCAAGTCCCTAGCAAAGTCGAATCTTGCCCGAGCATATTTGAATGCTGAGTGCGTTTTGCGTTTATCTTTCTTTGGTTCTACGCTGACGCGACCCCTTCCACCATCACCATCGCCTCGCCTCTTCGATTCCCTTTCCTTGTTGCTCACGCTTATCCATTGTAACACCCATTGTCCTTGGCAGCTTCAGGGATCTTCAGGTGATGAATAACGACTCTTGGTTTTCAATATATTCGTATCGCGCAAGGTGTCTCTTCCTTTCCTCCGTCGTATCATGAGATGAACCAAGAAACTCGACGAGTATGAAGTAGCGTCCCTCAAGCCACAATGATGGCCCTATCTGATGTAGTTGAAAGCAAACGGAGTCTATGCTTGATATCGCAGCCAGGGATGACGGAACCAGAAAGAAATCTGTACAGGTGCGTCTATTCCTCGCTTCTTGCGGATTGTTTCTGACACTTTCGGAGGTTATTAGCAGGTTCCAATGACTCTCGCCAAGTAGACCCTATGTCCGATGAAGGAAGGGAAGGGCCACAGCATGTTCAGACTCTAGATCTGATCATTTATTCAAAAAGACTGTGGTAGTCCGATCGTTAGTGTGTATGCCTATATATTGTTTGCAGTACCGTGCTGATCAGTCCCAGGCTAGAACAACTGCTTGTTAATTCCGAGAAATGTCAGCTTCGCTCGCAGCAGCAATAGTACTACACAAATTCATGCTCTCCGTATTTTGTTGGCAGGGAAGCGAGCAACGAAAGTCAGTTGTAGTAGGTCGCGTTGACATAGTATGGAGCTGGATAAGCAGGTGTAGGTGGGTGCTGCATCATCGTTCTTATTTTATAGCGTTGACCTCATCAGCCTGTTTGCAGACGTCTAACGTCAAGGAAGACACTTCTCTGAGAAGATCAGCGTCCCTTCCACTACGGCAGGTCGCTGCACTACACGGAAGACGGCACGAGCAATCTTCGGCCTTGAATATATCAGTGAGCAAGACCTGCTCGGGCACTTTCCTTTCGGTAATGGTTTTCCCTCGACAGTACCCTCATTACTCCCACACATTATCCAGATCATCTTCTATCACGGTGATTTTGGCAGATGGGAGAAGTTTCGTTGCGTATGGTGAGGTAAAAGAGGTTTGTCCTGCTAATCATGTTTAACGGAAAAGCGACATTGTATTTACATGATCGTAGATGGGCTTCACGGCGACTAGACGACCACCACGGGAATACTCCCAAGCACTGTCTTTATAACAGCTGACTTTGGGCGTTTAGCTCTGATGGCCGCTTAGCGCTGAGAGGTAATACCGCTGGTTCCATGTCACCGTGATTGATACTCATCTTCTTCACACAGATCTGGGTAAATAAATGCGGGCATCTGCGGTCTTCGTAAGCTCATGTTCTCCGAGGAGGATCCTATACTAGGCTAACGATGGATATACGCAGGTTTGCATTAATATAACACGGTGCCCAGTAAGCAAATACGGGCCTCTGCTCGAACCTTGCTTCAACGCCTTTGAAAATAATCACTTGAGGATATATTGGGCACGCTTGCTGTAAGGACGATACTTTGCGAGCACCATTTTTGGATTCGACGCAGAGGATAGTGTTGTGAAAGGCTGTCAGTATTTTCAATAGTATGTCTCCTCCCGTGCTTTCTCTAAGTTGTTATTAAACGCCCTATTCGTCCTATTCAGGATGTCAAAGGTCACCGAGACAGACACTACTTGGCCAGCCTTGCATATTTTGGATGTCATTGGCAGTGCGTACTGTTGTATGTGATATTTTTGATATATTTGAAGAGTAGGTGGCCTTTTGAAATGCGTGAAGATGAATATTGACTCAGAACGAAAGTAGTATCTCTGAGCGAATGTGAATGTGAATTCATTGGTGTTACTTATAAGCCAAAGGATTCACAGGACGTATGAGTTCACTGCGCGTCTGTTGTTTGATTCCGTCGATAACCAATTTTTATAGCGACACATTTTCGTCAGCGTACGACTTGTCGCCAACACTGACAGCCGCGTGATTTCTGTGACAGAGGAGGCACACATAACGGAAGGAATGGATCACATTAATCCCATCAGCCTCACCGACGCTGAATACCAATGAAAATATTCTGAGAACGTTCATCTGAACTCCACGACCGGGCATAAGAGCATCTCCCTGTCCCTGTGACGACCAACGTTCTAGACAGTAATTCAAGACTGGCTTGAAAGTAGACGAGGGAAAACATACGATTGAAAATATGAAACGAGCATTATGCTCTCCGGCTTCAAAAGTCACGTAGAGCGAGTGACAAGGTGTTTGTGAAGCATCGTCCTTGCAATGCCCTTTAATAATCATTCTCCATGGCCGTTCCGACAGACGCTTGCGGTCTGCTTGCTAGATTCCGTGTGACATCGATGCGAACCTATGTATCCAATGATAGATTAGTATAGAACTCGAACGTGCGAACACCGCAAGCAGATGGCCGATATGTACCACATCCATTACGACGGACCTGTACGAAGAAGACGAGCATCAACCACGAAGATGAGGAACCACCGACATACCTCTCAGCGCCAAGCAGTCATCAGGCTCAGGCGCCCAAAGCTGTTGTAAAAAACAACGGGAAATCCGCCGTACAGCTAGATATCGATTTCCACATATTCCATTGCTTCATGTCATTGAACATAATACTGAAAAGGGACCATCGTCAATCGCAATTCTGAAATAGTTGCGGAGAACCTCCTTCGATTCCCTTACCAAGTCCTATTCCGAACGGCTTCCATCTCTCAGAAGCTTGTTTGACGACGTTCGAGAGCAGTAATAATAACTTTGTTCGGTTAATTTTATTGGTGCATCAGCCCACGAGGAAGATAACCCCACGAAGTACGCCGGCGTGCGGGCAGAGTGATTTTTATCGTAGAGCAGAAGGAAGAGGATCTGCTGAAGAGGAGTCAGTTAAGGGCAGACAGTTATCGAAAGGGACGTGTGCCATGTGAGATCACTGGCATTGGTTGGATCATGACCCTGGGTAGCGTATCTATAAGACAGTAATCCGCTGGTGCGAGAAAGAAGAATGGGTTCGAGAATCTAGTTGTGGGATTTGGGAGCGCGAACCAGGACCATTGTCATGACTTGCCAAAGATACAGAGAGAATTGATTCACAAAAACGCGTGCAGAACGCGTAAAATGGGCGCGATAGAGAAGAGAGTAGCAAAGTCATGGCATGGTAGCGTTGAAGGGAGGAGTTCGGGCCGAAAAGTGACTCGCGTGTCTTACGTCATCATTAGTCTTTTCCTTCGTCCTGTTCGCCTTACTTGTACCTTCAACTACCCTCACACTTCCCATACACAATGCCATGGCAAGCGGCGTCTATTTCGTTGGTCTAGCGCTGCGACCGCTCCCCCAACAGCTATACTCAGCAAACGCTCTCGCCAATTCTACCCTTGTCCGAGTCACAAAGCTGCAAATGAAGGAAGGGCGTGCTTGAACGATCCTTTCGACAAAGAGTCTCTATCATAGTCCGACTACTATGGTAAATATTCTAAAAGTCACAACTGCTAGTATTGCCGTGCTGATTAGTTTCTAGAATAGCTTGTTAAAAACGGCCGACTTGGTTCTCGCTGCGGCCAGTGCAGCCGCCAATCTCGCACAACGACTTTGCGATGCTCTCATATGTTGTAAAAGACTCTCGGTATTACTTCTGGGTGTTCATGCGCAACGATCATGATAGGGAGTACTGAGGAAGGCGGGTGCGTTCATTTTTCTCCGCTGTGTCTATTTTCACTTCGCTCTGTGTTCTCCAGGCGACTCGTACTGCCCTGAACCATCCCTGCTTCACGAGAGCTGCCACCAGAGACTGCCATTCACCAAGGGCGAAAACAACATAAAGCCGGAAGAGGATACTAGTGCGTCACGGTCCAGGATACACAGCCGACTTCGTCTATTCTCCTTGCACATTTGACATATAACAGCTCGCGGAAGGATTCCCGCACAATACTCCACCTCCCCTCTCGCCAATTCACAGAGACCAAAAAGGCAGGCCCTCGAGCCTTCCATCGTCGCATTGATATGGCTATTTGGCTGAGTAACTCGTCACAATAATGCATCCAGCCTCTTCCCCACAGTTTCCAACATATCCGTCTCAGCCCGTTCTCATCGATCCCATCGCACAATATCCTCTTTGTACCCTCATCGGATCCTGATTTACGGAGACGCCGTCTTCTCAGCCTGCCATTAGCGGATCCAAAGCTTGTTTGTGGGCGGCTGCGTAGCTATTGAATG
This sequence comes from Armillaria altimontana, assembly GCA_022818075.1. Taxonomy (NCBI): domain Eukaryota; kingdom Fungi; phylum Basidiomycota; class Agaricomycetes; order Agaricales; family Physalacriaceae; genus Armillaria; species Armillaria altimontana. Next base: position 5,405,910 of record JAIWYR010000001.1, read on the forward strand.
CCAGAATACCAAAGAAATATACGGTAAGCCTTGTATATTACGTTCGAGCTCAACGATAGTGATCTGAGGGCATCATGCTTTAGAAGGCCGTTCAAAGGCTTTGATTTCGGACTGTTCAAGCTCAAGGCGTACCCATTCGGTTCTAAAAATTCAAAATTTTCATCTGGCCCTACGATATTCGTGTGGAATGTCCCGTAGGATTGCGGGGAATTGTATCTTCCTCAAACAACGCCTCAGTGTGCCCCTCTATTGTTGCTGAGGTTGGCGACACTCATGATCCGTATGCTGAAAAAGACGGCGAGGGCTGCGGAATTGCTTTTCGACGCTCGGACGTATCACTATGTTCGGTAGAGATGATGCCAAATATAGTGACGGTCGTGGTGTAGGGTGATGAACAAAAGAACCTTATGCTGCGCTAATAGATTATGTGACTTTTACAACAATGTACATACAAAAAAAATTCGTAACACGGTTCTCTTGAAGATTAGCTGCTAGGTGTTACGTTGCCGCAACGTTGCATATATCGAGCGCTCTGGGGGACTCGGGCGCGGGGGTCGCGTATTGCCGGCATGTATCATATTCATTACTACAGGTCTATGCAAAGAAGATCAGTCTCAGTCGCAGCGAGATAGAACTACCGACATACCCGACAGCGTTAATCCGTGATCAACGTTAGGCGCGCCAAAAATTGTCGTGAACAACAACGGGAAAGTCCGCCATAAAGCCAGATGTATCTATCGTGAATACACTGCCTCCGCCTGCCAAGCACGAATAGTGAGATCGAACTATTTTCAAGTGCGACTCTCGAGGGAGAAGCACACCGCTGCACCTGCCAAACCCGATTCTAATTTCTGAGGGCCTTCTATCTTTCAGAAGCCGCTCCAGCATGCTGCATGTATGAGAGCAACACTCTTCGATTAGACGCGCACCGGTGCGCCACCCCATTAGGAAAATACCCACCACCTGCGCCGACGAGGAAGAGTGCATCTAGAAGGAACGATCATGTATGTTAGAGCAGAAGGGTGAGCGTCTGTTGAAGGAAGATCACTGGTCAGTCGAGTCTTGACGCCCAGTGAAAAGCCCGTGATTTGGGAGCGATTGGTATCCAGTGCGGTGGGTTCCTGTCGTGTACAAACGCAGATCGAGTTTGCTTTGAACCAAGTTGACAATGGCGAAAGCAGCCGAAAGCAAGCCGAAACTTGCCAAATTAGTCAAGCGGCCCATCTCAAAGCCATAGGCATTTCTAAGTGCATTTGCGCGCATACTCCTAGAAGCATTTCTACATCATTCACCTAAGTCAACGCGCGTTTATGTTGCTACCAGAATGCCGGCCTTTCCCATGTGCTGCCCATGTTTCCGGGCCTCATGTTTCCGATTCTGTGTCACAAAATGTGACATTTGCCCTTTCTTCCTTACCATCACGTCGTTTCTCTCATGTACCCCTTCCACTGCCTCCATGGACGGTCTCTACGAATATCAATCACCTGCGCGTACAACAGCTAAGTCGCATCGACCTGGCGTTCTTCAAGGCGACTCGGGTACAGCTCCCTACCATCCTTGCCATCGCCAAAATTACTTCACCTGGTAGATGAAGCGACCTCCCGGTCTGATGATGTTGCATATATGCGGGTTTGGCGAAGAGGTGGCGCGGTGTGGATGGGTCCTGGCTAATCGGTGTGTGATTCGTTCAATTTATCGTCCCACGTTGAACAGAAACCCTTTGTCAGGACATCGTTACAAACCATGCCAGGAATCTCCTTTGAACAATTCACAATCTGTCCGCCTCGCGCATAGGGCATGCATGCGACTGAGCTTTACTGAGTTGGCTTTTGATTCAATAACCCCTTCTATACTCATACCGCGTACCGTAATAGATTGGAATTCCCTGCGCTTCTGTCACCAACTGACGACGTGGTCTGTGATAATCTCTCCTTCTTCGAAACCCTGTGTCTAATCTTCCGTGTAGTGACTGCATTATCCAAAGGTATCGGCGAACATATGGAGTATTACTACGGGCCGCAGCAAGGTGGGACGAGCTCGTGATGGGACAATCGGAGGAGTAGGGGTTCGCCCAGTAGGTAGTGAACGTAGCCACAGAATGTGCCGTAGTGTACAGCAATAGATCAGAATCGACTGCAATTGCTCCCAAACACTATCATGGGCCCTGGTATATTGGGGCTAATTTAAGCCTGTAACCGTAAGCGCACATAATGGATACAAATAGAAAATTTTCGTGTATTTGGACAAACATAGATTATTTCCACTACGATCACAAATAATCTATGGTAATCGCCCCCAAATCACGGGCTTTTCACTGGGCTTGACGACTTGTAACAAGAACTTCCCGGATTGCATACGCGCACATGGAACAGCATTGCGAGACATAGTTTATGACGACGGAAATCGAATATCTATGAATATAGCTCTTGGAGAAATCTAGGACATCGTTGGCGAGAATAGTCTCGCGGTCATGATGCCATGATGTCATTGACATCAGAACTCCATACCGGAATGTGCCGAAGCTCAAAAAGTAGTTTCGTTCAAGTTTCGTTACATCCACCATCCTCGGTTTTCTCGTACTTCCGGAGTTTCTCATCAACGCCAAGTGACATCCCTAACTCTCGACCACGCCTTCGATTGCCGGCCTCGGACTGCAGGCTCAGTCTCATCGGAACCCATTCTTTTGGCCCACGAGAGTACCCAGTGGTACGTGTTTTATGCTCCTAATCACGCTTTGTCTGCTTACCGCGTCTTTGCAAAGTCATAGAAAATCTGGAGGACATGGCGACACCAGAATAGTCCGGCAGCCATGATGTCATCGTCATCAGAACTTGATGCCGAAATGTGCCGAAGATAAAACCTAGCTCCGTCACGTCCACCACCATTTGGTTGTCTCGTACTCCCGGATTATCTGACCAACGCCCACAAGGAGTTACGGCTCAGTCTGAATCGGAACGCATTGTTTTGACCCACGAGAGTACCGCAGTGTGTATCAGGTAGCCACCTTGCGGACTGAATGGAGAATGAGAGGCAGAGACGACTTGCTTATTTCAAGCTTGGAGAGACAGATGTGGGGAGTCATGATGTCATCATCATCAGAAGTTGATGCCGAAATGTGCCGAAAACTGCCTTCGTCACGATCTGATCAAAGCCCCCAAGAAGCGCCATCCAGCGAAATACCCTACCTCTCGAACACGCCTTCGAATGCCGGCCACGAGCTGCAGGCTACCGGCTAAGTTTCATCGGAAGGCATTCTTTTGGCCCAGGAGAGCACCGCAGTGTGTATTTCATGCTTCTGGTCATGCTTTGGGTGCTTACCACGTCTTCGCAAAGTCATTGAATCCGTCGTCGAGCGGATTCGCAATGAGATCTTGGAAGGAACTTCGGAGAAAAGTCTCCCGGGTACGGTCCCCTGCCATCTGCATGGGGTATCTTCAGCTTGAATCACTCTTGCCCAGAGAACCAGGTGCGTGACCTCCACTTAATCTTTGGACGTCCGGGGTTATCTAACTTCTATGTTCAAAATTCCAGTCGCGTCACTTTCAGACATCCTCGCTATACAATGCTGTTCAACGATAAGGCAACAGATATCGCTGTATCCATATATCTAACCCACGTCTGTGAGCATCATGGCTCCATTAGGTTGCGGCACAATTGCTAATAGAAACGGCAAGCATTCACACCGGCGCCGAAATTATGCCAGTCTATGTCGAAAGTCGGCTGCCCCTACAACAACTTCCTGATACCTTTGCATATTGACGAGGATGATTTCGTGTTTCGCCACAGGCTATACAAAATGAATGCAGTCATTTTGAGATCATTCGCGCGTGTATAAGGTAAACCGTATCCCCGTTGGGCACTGTCATCGAACAGAGCAGGCGACGCAGAGATCTGTGAGTCCTGCTCCATTTTTCTTGGTTTTAAAGTGTTGATTCGTCCATCTCTTACAGACACCCAGTCGTGGGATACACGCTTTACAATCGGCGGTACGAGCAACCTCTGGATACAACAACGTCGATGAAGAATGTCCGCTTGAGTACGTTCAGTTCCATAATTCTCGTGCCTCAACCGACTTCTTTTCCGCAGACTCTCTTCTTCTCTAGCTCATCGTACATCACAGTGACTGCTGTGAGATGGGAGTTGTTCGGAATGGCGCTCACGCTCGTCTTCTTTACAAAGGTCCCGAGTAACGGACATACTCCTAGATCGCCTATTTATAGTCTTCGTACGTTCGAGTCCCTATTCATGCATCATGCCTGCAGTGCTATGTTGGAATGCAGATTTACACCAATGCAACACGAGCCTTGGTCATCGGCTGGAATTTTGTTTGAACAGCAGTGAAGGATGATCATTGAAGGAGGAATGAATCTGCTTGCCGCAAAGAAACAAATTCTCGGGCACATTTTGGGAGAATTGGAAGACGAATTCAGATCCGTTGTTCACGGATTCAACGTACCATCTTCAATTGTTCTTACTGCTGTTGTTGAGCGTAACGTTTACAACTTCGACAGGCGCAGGAACGGAGACGTGATTTTCACAGCACCAAATGTATCTGTATGTCGTTGGCATCATGTACTCATGTACGTGTGATCATTTATATATCACAAAGAGCGGCCTGCAGATGAACATTGACGCGGACGTCTGGCCTGGCATTGTGAATCTGGCAATAACCCGAACTTAGAGCATGTTTTTGCGAACTGGTCGTCGAACTGTCAGGTATTTCCATTCAGATCGGTATGTTTGGAGAACATGACAGTAGGAAAGTAGGTACTCAACGGGCTAATCGGACAGATATTCATTGTTAATTCAAGAAAGAGTGGCTGGCGCTTCCCGACCCAGATCGGGACGATTTCAAATTTCAACTGTTCAATCTTCCTTCTTCTTCCCTTCCCTCACTGGCACGTCCTTTCTCTGAATACGATGCGTCCACCGACGTACCGCTGAGTGGGAGGTACCGAACAAACGGTCGTCAGGTCAAGAGGTGCTTGAAGGAGGCCGTGGAAGCTTTCCTGGATATGTCGCTGGATATTATGCTCTCCGAAACTGGATATATGCGCCTTTTTGCCTAGTTTATTGTTCAGACCAGCAGATCCTCTGGGCATATTGTGCCGGGCACGTCATTCGAAGACTTTCCGGCGTGTTCTGATGTGTAAGTCTTCTGAACTAGCCTGCGAGGAGAGACATTGAAGGACTCCCTTCGGCCAGCTTTGGTTTCGTCCTAGTATGTCAGGCATGTCTGTTTCATTTGTATGCTTTTCGCTGCTCATAGATCTGCTATAAGGCTTCAGCAGAAATACCGGAACTTCTTCTCATGACGCACATATGCACTGTCGTTACAGTTGGTCCCAATATCTTCGTTCATCGAAAGGCGGCTTATATTATCGTCATAGCACGCTCTCCATGGCTAATCTCAAACGCATTCCAGAATACGTTCGAACTGATGCTGGGACGCTGATAGTAACGACCCTCATGGCAACATCGCCCTCGAGTGTGCCTTGCAATCGTCGTTGCGTTTTATGGTCCTCTGATTACTTTCTAGAACGCGTGGGCAAACGTCTTCCCGGAGAATCCTGTCTGATACGAGACTGAGGAGATATTCCAGGCTCGGCTCGGCTCGGCACCGAACATGAGCGCCACACACTTATACATTCAAGATCAAGTTCTGCGATGCGCTTGCAATCGGTAAGTCTTTGTTTTGCCATTCTCATTTCTTCGCGTTCCTTATGGGTCTTCGTAGGGTGTATCCGAGTGCTGTTCTTGGCTCTCGCGAATGCCAATCGGTCGGAACCTGGAGATCGAGAAGCTGAAAAGAGATCATCTTGAAGCGTGAGCTCATTCCGCTATCGCCAAAGGTTATTGCTCATTTCCATACCAGGATATGACAGAAACTTGTGGACCTAGGATGCGGAGCAGAGTTAATCATTATGCATAGTATCGGCGTTTTCGCAAATTATAGCTTTGCGAATCAAGCTCGGCCTCTTACTGATCGCAGTATATTGTTTTCCAACGTGCCGGATATATACTTTAACATGAGTTTATCTCAGTCTGGACGAACACACGAGTAAAGCTTTGAAGTACGTGGAAAAGGTGAAGGACGTTCGCCTGAATCGGGAACACCGTGTAATTCTTCAAACTGGGAGGAAAGTTGCAACTCTCTGGCTCTGAGCACGCCTTTCCCTCCCATGCTCCACTTCTTCTGCCTCCCTCCCATCCAAAGATCATCCACTTGTCGTCCAGTGAAACTATCACGCCAGGTCATTTCGGTCGAAACCTTTGATTTATCGTTTTGTGTCACCTAAGCCTGCGTTGTCGGAAGAACGTGCCGGTGCCTATCAGGCTTGTCTTTTCCCTCAAGACCGTCTCGCATACTATCGCTCCAAGACGGTGAGCTCCTGGGGATTGGAACCATGGAGTACGAACCTCCTAGAATCCAGCGACCATGCCTACGAACTCGTCAAATGATCTCATCGCCTGCGGGACCAGGACGACGCCATCAAGGATCATATTTACCAATTCGAATCCTCCACAAGCACCCTAGGGAAAAGTATGAACACGAGGGAGGGCGGCAGGTCCTACATTTGCGCTTTACAAGTGGAGACTTTTTAAATTTCCGTTTCGTCCATCCATCCCTGCATATACTGATGTGCCATCATTCTATAAGGCAAAACATACCCTCGCACGGCACTACAGCTGCGCGAAGACTACGTCAATCTCATCGACACTGATACCTTCCAGTAGGACGACTCTTTCGTCCTGGAGTCGGTGCTCGACGGTGGCATATTCTTGAGCCTGCTTGGACCAACCGTGCGAGTCCTTTCAATGTAGGTATGGCAGTTTGGTCACGTTCGACACACTGATTGAATACGTCGAAAGATGACGTGGATATTGTTGCTTGTAAGCATGGACTTTGAACGACATCCCTTGTGAACATCGAGCATAATCAACGTCTTGATTTGGATTTCTCCTATTATAATGACAGGCCACGAGTCGTTTCCTTCCTTGCCATACCCCAGATAGACTACCTCTCGAGCCTCCTGCAGAAAGGTGCGCCTAATTACTTTTTATCATTCATTTCTCATACTTGATATTACCAGCCGTCAAGAAACAGTGGTCCAGTGTTTATTCTCCCCTATCGTTCAAGCACAGCTATAACAGACGTCTGCCGTTTGAATCCTAAGCGCCTTGGCATATTGATGTAAACCTGTGTTCCGACGTTAGCCTCGCCTAAGATACTCACTGGAGAACTCGAACATATGATGTCCGAAGAGTGCAGATATGCACATAATAACAGAGTTCGTTCGGAGGGAGCCAAACGCGAGTTTACACTTCGTGATACTCGCCAGACAGGGCACTCATAATGTTGTGATAAGTTTTGTACTACGATCAGACTCTTATTTTCGAACAGAAAACACGCACGTAGTCAATTAACCGGGGGCTTATCCGTAAGATTTTACTAGTTTTCACGCACTTTCCAATAGTCGTTCGCGTAGAAAGACGAGATTTGTCTGCACTTGTAGCCCCAAAAGGCCCAGGGGCCAGTATCATCCAGGGTCTTGATTGCCTGGTCGCGAGAATCCGGTTGTCAGATTTGGGAGCGTGAGCAGGGACCATTGTCACACTTGCGGTGCATACAGAGAGATTCCGTCCACGAAAACGCGTGCAGAACGCGTAAACGGGCGCGACAGAGAGCAAAGTCGGAAAGTCATGGCGTGGTGGTGTTGAAGGAAGGAGTTCGGGCCGAAGAGTGACTGGCGTGCCTTACGTCATCATTGCTCTTTGCCTTCCAGTTTGTCATATTTTTCATACTTTCAGTTGGCCCCACACTTCCTAAATTCTATGCGACGTCTATTGCGTTTTGTCTGGCCCTATGATTACTCCCTGTACTCAGCTGTGACCTTTATCCAAGTCACCGAGCTGCAATGGAAGGATGGGCGCGCTTGGCGATCCAAAGGGACTCTTTCTTAGTCCAATTTCTACGTGAATATGCTCAAATACTGCTAGCAGTCCCGTGCTGATTAGTTTCCCAGGTACTTGTTAATATCGGCCGATTCTTTGCCACCCAGTGCACCGGTCGATGATTCGACAGCGACTCTGAGATGCTATTACTCGCCGTAAAACGTTCTCGGTATGACTTCGGGGTCTGTTAATACGCGAAGATAATGGTAGGGATCATCGAGCGAGTGTATCGGGTACGTTCATTGTTCATCGCTGCGTTCATTTCCACTGAGCTGTGTTCACTAGGCGTCTTATAATGGTGCCAGCACATCCCGATCCAGGAATACCTTAGGCCTGCAAAGCATCCACACCGGCTATAACTATTCTCCTTGGCCGTTTGTCATAGACAGCTTGCGAAAAGATTCTCCTCCGATCTTCCACCTCCCGTCTCGCCAATTTTACAGACCGAAAAGACGCCTCCTATCATCCCATTAAAATTGCTCTTTTTGGCCGAGTAACTCGCCACGTTACTGCACCCAGCTCATCGCCACATTTTTTCTTATCTCATTCGCATCCAACCATCGCACAATATCATTTTTGTACGTTGATTGGATCCCGATTTTTGGAGATGGTGTCTTCTAGGCCTGCTATTGACGGATCTAAGGCTTCTTTTTGGGCGGCTGTGTGGTGCTTGGATGTTAGCGTCCCAATGAAGCGCTCAGTAAGCCTTATTTGTCATGTTCCAGCTGGACGACAATGTTCTGAGGACATCACAGTTTAGAAAGGCCTTCTTCGACGGCCTTCATCGTGGACAGTTGAAGGCGCTGAAGATACGTTGGATGATGGTGGGTACTCATTCCGTTCTTCAAATTCAATCCTCTCATCTGGCCCTAAGATATTCGATCGATGCAGGCAATTCTATGTGAATTTAACGATGTACAGAATGTCGCGTACAGTGGAACGTGGCTGATAGGGATTTTCCTCCCGCCCAATGGTCTCCTCTGTTGGTGCTGAGATTGGCGAGACTTATGGTCCGTATGCGAACGAAGACAGCGAGGCCTCCGACGGGCCAACCCGCTCTCTCGCTACACACTGGTTGGGCGTCACTTCTTGCAGTCGTTGATAAGAAAATCCGAGAGTACGAGACGACCAAGGCGGTGGACGGCACATTTCGGCATCAAGTTCTTTATTCTAGCAAACGATGTGCTGTAGTGTCCCACAGATTTATTCGAGAGAAATATTCACAAATCTTCGATTTCTGCCGCCATAACACTGATATATCTCGTAACGTGTTCCGAAGTGTGTGTATCCACACCTTGGGGTTCTCGTTCTCAGCCGTAGACTGATCTTCCTTAAGCAGGCGTTCATCCTCCCACTACAGCAGGTGCGATGGCTCCGCGCTATTCAGAGTCAGCGTAGATGGTGGGGTGCTGACCCAACGGTACGCGTCTAATCGAAGATCTTTACTTTTATTGCTCCCGAAAATGCTCGAGCGGCTTCTGAAAGATGGAGGGCGTCTGTTCTCTGGTTTGGCAAGTACAACGGAGGATTCTCTCCGGTACATAACTGTTCGTTCTCACTATTCATGCTGAACGAAGAAAAACGTGTTTACAAGGAGATCGACAGATGTCTTACTCTACGAAACCTCCACGGAGACTTGCGGATGCTTTTTTTGGGCGCATGACTCTGATAAGGGTTTAGCGCTGGGAGGTAAGTATTTCGGCAGTTCCAGGGTATGGTGATACTCATCTTAGCACAGGCCCCGAGTAATGGATGCAACGTTGTACGGTATTCGTACATTTGAATTCTTCCTGTGGCGATACCGTTAGGCTAATAGTGGATATACGCAGGTCTGCATCAGTGCAACATGGCTCATAGCGATGAAACCGTGTGCTTTGCCTGAATGATAGCGGGATGAATGGATCTGCTTGCTGCAAAGACGTTACTGTGCGAACAGGATTAGCAGATGGATGTTGGTCCAGGTATGCTATTCGCGCATTCAGCAAACTGGAGAGCACACGTCATTCAATAGCATGTCTTTTCCCGTCTTGTCAGGTTATTCCTTATTGAATGTACCCTAAACGCCACAGGAACAGATACTATTTCTATCAGTGAAAGGTGTATTTTGAACGGCGTCGTGTGCGAGGCTGTACTGAAACGGACATGTAGAATTCTGCCGTAAAACTAAACATATCTATCGTGAATACACTTCTTTCGCTCGTCAAGCATGAGTACTGGGGAAGAACTATTCGAATGCGCGATTCAATGGGGAGAAACCCTGCCAAACCCGATTCCGAAGGCCTTCCATCTCTCAGAAGCTGCTCCAGCGTGTTTGGGAGCAATAAAGAGTAACGTTCTTCCATTAGACGCGTACCGGTGCGTCAGCCCGCCTGCCAGCTACATCGCTTGTGAACATTCAGCAGTGCGTGCAGAATGAGCCAACATATACTTTCGAGCAGAAGGAAGAGCATCTGTTGAAGGACGGCGAGTCCAGTCCAGACGGCTTAGAACAAGGACTTCGCCGAGGATTGCATATATGTACTTTGGAACCTGGTACCAGATATAGTTTATGGCGATGGAAATCGAATATTTATGAAAATAGCTCTTGAGTCTCACAGTCATGATGTCATCGTCATCAGAACTTGATGCCGGAATAGGCCGAAGCTCAAAAGTCGCCTCGTCACGACCACCACCCTGGGTCGTCTCGTACTCCCGGATTTTCTGATCAACGCCCGCACAGAGTGTCCAAGGTCCCTACCTCTCGAAAGCGCCTTTGATTGCCGGACACGGACTGCGGGCTAAGTCTTATCGTAGTACCGCAGTGAGTATTTTCCTGGTCGCGCTTTGTCTGCTTACCACGTCACACGGAATGCGCCGTCCAGCGGATTTCAAATCGCGTCTTAGAAGGAAGCTTGTCGAAAGGACTCCCGTTCATGATCCCTTGATTGTGGCCATCTGACTTGGCGTTTGTTGTATCCCCATCCTGAATCATTCTCGCAAGGAGGGCCAGGTGCGTTCCCACCACTCAACTTTAGCGGACATAAGGGCCAATGTTATCTGACCTTTATGCTCAGGATTCGGGTCGCGTGCGCACGCTCGTATGTGCCGATACAATGATGTAAGTGTCATGGCTCCACTAGGTTGCCGTAACATCCAAACAAGCACCGAAAATATGCCTCTATATCTCAAGTCGGCTGGCCCTACAAGGACTTCCTGATATCTCTGTGTATCAATTAGAATGATCTTCCTCCCGAAAATTCGGTTTTCTTTCCCTTTTCAGGCCATACAAATGAACAAAATAGGTTTGAGATTATTCGCGCGTGTAGGAGGGAAATCGTTTCCTAGTTGTGTTGTAGGGAGCAAGCTACGTAGAGGTCTGTGAGTCCAGCTTCATTTTTCTTGTTTTCAAGTCTTGATTCGTCAATCTTTTACAAACCGTGACACCGGGGCGTGGGACACAGGCTTTACATTCAATATTGTCTTTTCCTCGCTGCGGAGGGTCGCCACGCTACAAGGAAGAAGGTACGAGCAACCTCTGGATACAGAGATCTGGATGAGGAACGTCCGCTTGAGTACGTTCATTTCGATAGTTCTCTTCCCTCGGCTGACTTCTTTTTCGTAGAACCTCTTCCTCCATAGCTCATCGACCATCATACATCACAGTGGTTTCTGCAAGTGGGAGCTGTTCGGAGTGGCGCTTAGCGGGTCCTGTACGGAGATTCTGTTGAATTGGTGAAGAAGTTCCTACTGACGATGGGTTATCTGTCTTCAATAACGAGCAATGTATTCAGATACCAATCATCTGATATATTTAGCTTTACTGCGACGGTGGCTTAGCCTTGAGGGGTATGCCGGCGGTGCCTTTTGCCATGATTGATACTAATCTTCTTTGCAAAGGTCCTGAGTAATGGACATACTATGATATCGCATATTTATGGTCTTCGTATCATACGAGGAGTCTCATCCTATTCTCAGTGGCATCATGTGATGATTCAGGCGACTCTCACCGAGGACGAGGATGAAGCAACGGCTCTCAAGCTGCATTTGATACTGTACCTGTGTCACCAAGAAATCTGCACGGATGCATCGATTCCTCATTTTGGGCTGATTATTTTCTAACACACTCGGATGTTATAAATATGTTCGTTTGTGAGTATGGAGTATCCTCGATTCGTTCAAAAAATCCATCACTCACATCGCAGCACAATCATATCAGATGAGCCCACCCGACACAATTGGCATCAGCCTGTAAAACAAAGAGCACTTTGCAGCGTGCAAAGGAACCCCCGACGTCGACGCTCGTAGAACTGTTTATCTGTACGCCATCTTCTGTCCCTCTTTCTATTTTACAGCAGCTGATTGTTTCTCATAAATACATAGGGAGGGATTACTGATCACCCGATATAGCGACATTGGCTGATCACGTACGTTTCCATGGCTGGCGTGCCGGAGGAGGACCGATCTCTGGAGGCGCTGATTGACGCCTCGAAAGTCCGAGTGGTGATCAAATCTTTGAAAGACCTGGTGAAGGAGAGGGTAACGCAGGCGATTGTAGGATGCACCAAGCTCCCTTTGCTACAGGAGAGGATAGAGGTTTTCCCGAAAGGCGGAAGGAGCGACAGTGCATGGCTCTTCCGTGCATATCTCCTGATAAAAATCCCGGTGCATCGCATAGCTTTGACCCGTCTGCTGACGTCGTGTCATGAGCTAGCCATTGAACGCGGGAGATGGATGAGGGGGACGCGAACTACGGATGTAATACCCATGCAGTTTCGGATCTGCCGGCTGTGCACGGAAGACATAGAAGACAAACTCCATGTACTGTTCCTGTGTGCACACCCTGATTTGGAAGGGATGCGACACGCTTTCCTCGCCGATGTCTGGAGGCTGTAACCTGCTCTCAAAAACAGGGCAAGAACGCCTCTGGAACTACTCCACCTCATAATGGGCTACCATGATCTGCTCCCGAGCCTTGGGAAGTACGTGTTTGATGTGCTTCGTCGCGTAGGGGAGGAGTCCCTGTATATTGACCCTAGCATTTGTCTACAATAGTAGATGTATAATTTTCATTAGAACGTAGAATACTTTAATCACACCTCTGACGCTAGTCCTGAGAGGCCGCACCCTGCGGGGGCTACGCTGAATCAGTTTGGCCTAGAGAGTGTTCGGTACCGTAGCACGATATTGTGTAGTACGGACTCTGGTCAGCTTCCTTCTTAGGGACATAAGGACCAGAATAAATATCCCTCCCTCCCATCAGCAGATTGGGAAAAAAGTTTCCAGGGCTTGCCGCAACCACGGTCCGGCGGAATTCTTATTCGTCTTATCAAGGCCTTACAAGTCCATATAACCGGGGCACAATGTTGTGTCCCTTTCACATGCTATTAGAACTTCGCAGAATAATAAATTAGCCTTCAAGATTACATAGAATTATTTCCAGCTCGTATATCACAACTATAATCTGAATAAAATGTAGTCTCGCTTCTGCAGACTGATTGTATTTGACTCTTAAAAGCTTAGGTGCCCAAAATGACGACATTTAAGTAAATATTTAAATATACTACAGTCTACAAGCCAGAAAACCCCATATCTATGACGTCGAGACGGTATTTCGACCTCTACCGGTCCATCAGAATTGGCATCTTCTTCGGAAAGCCCCTCACCATCGTCGTCATCACCTTCCTCTGAATGTTCTTCCACGGTGGCTTCTTCGTCTCATCTGTTCAATATTGGTCCCTGATTTATGTCGAAGCCTGCCTAAATTTATCTCGACCCGTATTTGGATACTGGCTTCACTGCGGTTCCTGCGAAGTGTGTCCTTCGGATGTAGTACTACACTAGTGAATTTTCTTAGAATTTTCAGCTATGACTCGGCCCACTTCAGCAGGAATGCTGCAGTAAGGGAGAAGAATTAAGAGAACTAAGATGAGAATTGGATGAGGAGCGAGACACAGTATATGGCATGACAAAACGAGCATCCGAGTCGGAGATCTCGCGATCACCACTACCAGATCAATGCAGAACGTGTCATCCCATGTGATGCACCGTGACGTGACGCCGCGCGTTTTTAACTCTTTTTCCTTCTTGGCCTTCTTGTTTCCTTCTCGTCACAGAGCGCATCGCATCGATTCATCCCATGCGGCTTTCTCCGCATTGTCCATGCTTTAGACGCTGACCCTAAAAGACAGGTTTGCCTCTAGACCTAATCTTCTCCGATGCGGATTTTTTTCTTCCGAGTCGGAGGAGGAAGTGATCGTGTTGAAGGGTACTCAAGTCAAGTTAGTCACCCATCATAGTCAGTAAGTTAATCTCTTGGAATCGGCTCCGTATAGCATCTTAGAGAATTTTTTAAGCCGTTAAGGTGCAACCGCGCCCATCCAATGTCCCCCTTTGATTAGTGGTCTGGAGTGCCATGTAATCGGGTGAGTACGTCTGGCATCAACAAGTAGAATGATTCTTCCGTGTCTTGCAGGGATGTGCACTGATATCCCTTCTCCTAGCCGTGTTTTCAAAGCCGAAGAATTCACCTATCCCAAGTCATTTAGACCCTTTCCTGACGGCAGCTCAGGAAAGCGATCGGCAGCAAAGAGGGAGAGACGAGGACAACAGGACATTTGTATAGACTGCATTGTTTACATAAAAGTACCTGTATTCTGTTTACGGCGACGATAATAAATTTACTGTTTCAAGTTTCTATGTCTCCAAGAGTGAAAATATTCGTAGTATATGATGTGGGCCCCCAGCCACCTGAGAAGATAGAAATTACAAACTAATTTTGCGATGGTGATTATGTTATACCTGTGTATGGCGCCAAATAATTGTATTAACACCTTTCGAAGCCTGATAGGCATTACCGACATCACAAATACTCACAATAATACATGCAGATTGCTATTCCTCCACGCTTCATATGGGCGTATAAGGCTGCCGCAATTATTTCGGACATTGTTGTGCATTTCGAGCGGCGAGCCTTGCCAAGGGCCTATACGGCCATATAAATTTTTGTCCAATTCGCTGATGTCTTATCTCGACCGACCGCTACTCAATAGACCCTCTTCGTCCGGAGCTCCACACAGATACGTACCTTCTGTTCATGGTTATCGACGCACGCTGCGGGAAGTCGTGATTATTGGCCAATACTTCAGTAGTCGTCTTATGATTCTTATCTCATTGCCCTCGAATCGTCATTGCTTTCGATCCTGCTCGAGTGGCTTCCGAGAGATGCAAGTCATTCGGACTCGGGCTTGACAGAATTCTCCGCGGTAAATTATGGTTCGTTCTCACCGTCCATGTTTAATGAAAGAAATATATTCAGAAGGTGATCGATAGATATGTCTAATTTTACGATGGTTTGAAGACCACCAAGGGGATTTTCCCATGGTATTTGACGATAATCTCAGGGACTATAACTCTGATAACGGTTGGGCGCTATGAGGTATTCCGGCATTTCCAGGTCGCCGAGATGATACTCATGTTTTTAGCACAGATCCCGAGTTATTGATGCAATGACCGTGTATGGCGTTGCTTGAAAGTCGTCGGATTCAAAGGAATGTGCCTCTGGCCACCTGACTCTCGACACAAGCATCTCTTCCTTTCGCACTCCCTTCGTGTGCCTGGTCAGACTTTGGAAATGAGAAATAGTGTGTACAGTTTTTCTCTGTTGTTTCGAGGACTCAGGAGAGCAATGTTAGCACCATTGAAAATCATAGGCCGATCTCTTTTGCGCTACATCAAGTTGATATGGGAACGTCTGCGCTCCATCTTTTCGACCCTATCTACAACGAAGGGTTCATCTCCTAATAAGGTCTCCATTTCATATCACAATACGAACGTAATTGCAGCTTCAGAGTCTCAAGAGGAGATACTTCACTCGAACGGTAGCTCTACTGCAATGAATGATGGGACCATCTCGGAAATGATACCTGCGTCGTTACCTAACTTGGGAGCAGAATCTCATTCAAACTCATTGGTGATGGGTTCTCAGAGTAGTTCTGTGGATTCCGATGATACCTCGGGTGACTCTGACACAGCATCTTATGATTTGGAAGTTGACCTTCCGACCCCATGTTTGTTGCCAGAGGTAAGTCAGTCTGCAAGTGCACAATGGCAACTTGATAACATATTTTGAGGATATCACATTTCCTGAAGCTAAAATCTCAGCCTTCACTGAGATTGGCCAAGCGGAATCTTCCATAGTAGTTCCTTTGCAACGGTCCTACACCGGTCGAAGTCCCGTTATACCATCCTCCCTCGCCGACACTCCCTGTGCAACCCTCGGCATTCAGGGGGTCTTAGATAGACTGAACGAAACACTTAGAACGTCATACACTCTCAACACCCCATCTCTCCTCTTCATTCTTGATGACTGCATTAAGGAGAAGTACGACTTTGGGACTGCATATGGCCGGCTTCGTGGGATATGGTACACTGATGACTGGAGCAACATCGGAGATAAACTCCGCAGACGTGAAGAGGAGGACAGGAAGAGGCGGCAAGAAGCACTGATGGTAAACTGTATTGTCGACCCGAGATTGCCACCTCGACGTGTCTGGGACCTGTACAGCAATCGGGTGGTACCATGGTGGGCCAAGGATGCTGAACGACCATGGGGATATGGCCAGCCAATATCACATGCATGGGTGGATGAGCAAGATTGCATGGATGTGTGGACACCTATCAATAGGAAGGAGTGGCCCGTGCCCATCCCAAAGGATGCCAGTCTCGACCTCATCAGGATTGAGATGCTGAATCTGGGACTGCAGTACACATGGTTGGATGTCCTCTGTTTGAGACAGAAAGGGGGACTGAGGGAGGATCTTCGCATAGAGGAGTGGAAGCTGGATGTGCCCACAATCGGGTGGGTGTATGATGCTTCTTCTAAGGTGGTGATATACCTGAGTGGGCTGGGGCTGCCTTTGAGTGTGAAAGAGCACGACTTGGACAGTGATCGATGTTGGTTTAGACGTGCATGGACACTCCAGGAGATAGATGAAGAGGGGGTCATCGCCGGGGATACATCAGATGGACCATTGCATGCAAAGCCAATAGACGAGGATGGAAACTATGAGACTGAACTGCTGACAAGGTTTCACAAGCAGTTAGGGTCGACACGAAGTTTTTTGGATTTATCTGGTCAATTGGCAGAAATGCGTAACCGAGTTTCGACCAATCCCGTTGACAAAGTCGCAGGACTTGCATTCCCTCTGTGGCCCGAGAGGATACCAGCATACCAAGAGAGCGAGTCTCTTGAAGATGCATGGACGGCACTTGTGAATGCAATGTCCTCTGGGATGCGGGTGTACTTCCTCTTGTTGTATCCCAGTGTAGGACTCGGAGGCAAGAAATGGAGACCAACGTGGGAGCAGGTCATGACGGAGCCTCTGCCAGTGGACCGTTGCTGTAATGGACTTGTTCTACGTGATGACGAGACGGATGAGGACTCGTTTGAATGGCTTTGCATCGAAAACGTGCGTGTTTGTGGATTGGATGTGGATTTGGCAGAAGGAGTAGATCGATGCGGACAGTTGGTTGTTGAAGGCGCAGACGAGATACCCCACACCTTTACAATCCGCGCCACCCATCAAATCCCGATACCCGAGGGCGCCTATACACTACTTGGTAGCGGTGCAAACTCAGATGACGACGGAATACTGCGACAATATTGGGCTGTTGGACGTCGACTGCCCTGCCAGAGATTTGAGAAAGTGTCAGTGGTTGTGATGGATGACTGGAAAGATTTAAACAGGCTGAAAGGTCTGCATATTGATACAGAGTCTCGAAATATTCTTGTTTGATTTGACTATTGAAAATATGAAATGAGCACTATGCTTTCTGGTTTTCAAAAGTCATGTAGAAGGAACGGAAAGCTGTTTACTAAGTATCATCGTCGCAACGCCCTCCAATAATGATTCTGCACTGCCATTCCGGCAGATACTTGCGGTTCGCTTGTTAGGCTCCGTATTATGTTGATGCCAGCCTGTGTATATTCATTGTTAGTCTAGCGTATTGCAGAACTCGAACGAACAAAGACCACACACAGATGGCCTATACGTATCACAGAAGGTGAGCATCAACCATGGCGATGTGGAACCACCGACATACCTCTCAGCGCTACGCAGTCATCAGACTTAGGTGCCAAAGCTGTTGTAAAAAGCGACGGTAAATCCGCCATAAAGCTAGATATTGATCTCCTTGCTTCATGGCATTGAACATAATGCTGGAAGATGCCATCGTCAATGGCAATTTCTTAAAATTCTTGCGGAGAACCTCCTTCTTTTCCCTTACCAAGTACGATTTCCGAACGGCTTCCATCACGCAGAAGCTTGTTTGACTACGTTCGAGAGCAAATAGAGTAACATTGTTCGATTAAACATTTACCGGTGCATCAGCCCACAAGGAGGATACCCCACGAAATATGCCGGCAGCGAAAAGAGCGATTTTGTATGGTAGAGCAGAAGGAAGAGGACCTGCCGAGAGAAGTCAGTGAAGGGCAGACAATTATCAAAAGGGACGTGTGCCATGCAAGATCAATGGTATCGGGTGGATGGTGACCCTTCTTCGGTAGCATATCTATAAGACAATAGTCAGCTGACACGAGAGAGAAGATGAACGGACGCACATGCACAGGAATATGTGCTTTAACCGGCGGTACGTTTTGGTTACGTTGGTTCAAATGCCACGGATAACTTGTTCCTTCTACACGCCTCCCTTGATTGTCGTAGTTGCGCTCATGTCTGGGGCATTTAAATAACAAGAACTGCGAGAGAATAAATGGCTTCGAAGTGTTGGCGATGAGATTCTTGAGCATACGAAATGACGTGAAGATCTTCGGGAGGTGAACAGATACTCAACAAGAAATGAAGAATGGACCCACCTGTGAATATTTCTTCTGATAGGTCCCCTCGGACTGCAAGCAGCAAAGCGCGGACTCGTGCACCCGTTATTATATCATACACCGTCATCGTGAAACTAGGGTACCTTCTTGACCATCAGTGTCGGTACCGACGTCCCTAATCCGACCAAGTAATGCGGCGTGGCCGGAGTACTGAGGGTGTGCCGGTAAAAATGAGAGACTTCGGATTATACGAAGATAACTGAAAGCTATCAAATTCTAGGGAATAGACGTACTGTATAATCTTTGATGCGGAGCATCGAAGGGCGCGTAAAAACATGACGAATTGAAAATTTCTGGCAGGTAGTACATCGCCGTTGTGGGTTTCTCGGTTTTTTCAGTGTCGCACCTTGTTTCGGCGTGCTACACCTTGGCGGGCGTAAACCTGGGTTCCGACGTCATGCGAAGTGAAAGTCTTCGGGAGGTTAACAGATAATAAGCAAGAAATGAAGAATAGACCCACCTGTGAATATTTTTTCCCCACTGGCCGCAAAGCGCAGACTCGTGCACACATTTTCAACTACGTCGTACACTCCCATCATGAAATTACGATACTGTCTTGACCATCGGTCTCGGTACTGACATCCTTGATTCATCCAGTAATGCGGCATGGCTGGGATATTGACGGCGTGCCAGTCAAGATAAGAGACTTCGAATGATACGAAGATGAGCGGAACCTTAAAGAAGAAGCGCACTGGATACTTTCTTGACGCCGGAACTTCCAAAAGCGCGTAATAAGACAAAAATATCTTGCAGGTAGTATATCACTGTTGTGGCTTTCTCGGTGCTGTCAATGTCGTACATTGTACTGGCGTGCGACACCGTGGTGGGCATAGACCTGTGCTCCGACATTAGCCTAGCTCACTGGCAAGAGTATCACTGGAGAACTCTAACATATGAATTCCGAAGATTCCCGACATGTACAACCATCCATTGCACCGGACCTGGACCAAGATGAAGAATATGGTCAGGTACGGTGCATCGACTTTGAACTAGTTCATACGCGACTGATGATTCGCAGCAAATTGATCCGCTCATAGGGAGCCAAATGCGAAGTTATGCCTCGCGATTCTCGCTGCACAGGTCAATCACAACGCTGTGATAAGTTCTGTACGATCAGAATCTTGTCTTGGAAGAGAGAAGCACGCATTAGTTTAAAGTGGGTATTTAACTAACCGGTGACTTATCCGCATGAGTTCGCTGGTGTTCATAAATTTTCACATTGTCGTTCGTGTAGAAAGACGGGATCTATCTGCACTTGTAGCGCGAAAAGGTCCAGTATCATCCAGGGTTGCTTGGGTTCGAGAATCTGGTTGTGAGATTTGGGAGCGTGAGACAGGACCATTGTCATGACCTGCTAAAGATACGGAGAGAATTGATCCACAAAAACGCGACAAGAACGCGTAAAATGGGGGCGATAGAGAAGAAAGTCGCAAAGTCATGGCATGGTGGCGTTGATGGGAGGAGTTCGGGCCGAAGAGTGACTGGTGTGTCTTACGTCATCATTGGTCTTTTCCTTCGTCCTGTTTGCCGTTCGCCTTGTACCTTCAACTGCCCTCACGCTACCTAAATGCACTGCCTTGGCAAGTGGCGTCTATTTGATTCCGTCTAGCACTGCGACCGCTCCCCCAACAGCTGTACTCAGCAAACGCTCTCGCCAATTCTACCCTTGTCTGAGTCACGAAGCTGCAAATGAAGGAAGGGCGTGCTTGAACGATCCTTTCGACAAAAAGTCTCAATCATAGTCCGACTACTATGGTGAATATGCTAAGAGTCATAACTGCTAGTATTGCCGTCCTGATTAGTTTCTAGAATAGCTTATTAAAACTTAAAAACGGCCGACTTAGTTCTCGCTACGGCCAGTGCAGCGGCCGATGATCGCACAACGATTTTGCGGCGGTGTTCCCATATGCTGTAAAACACTCTCGGTATCACTTCTGGGTGTGTTCATGCGCGACGATCATGATAGGGAGCCCTGAGGAAGGCGGGTGCGTTCATTTTTCTCCGCTGTGTCTATTTTCACTTAGCTCTATGTTCTCCAGGCATCTTGTACTACACTGAACCATCTCTGCTTCTTGACAGCTGCTGCTAGAGGCTGCCATTCACCCATGGCGAAAATACCGTAAAGCCGCCAGAGGGATACCAGCGTGTCACCATCCAGGGATACGCAACCAACTACGTCTATTATTCTTTCACGTTTCACATACAACAACTCGCGGAAGGATTCGCGCACAATATTCCTCCTCCCCTCAAGCCTCCCATCGTCACATTGATATGGCCATTTGGCTGAGTAACTCATCTCAATAATGCATCCGGCCTCGTCGCCACAGTTTCCAATATAACTGTCTTAGCTCATTCTCATCAATCCCATCGCACGATATCCTCTTTGTACGCTCATCGGATCGTTTACGGAGACGCCGTCTACCAAGTCTCCCGGTAACGGATCCAAGGCATGTTTGTGGGCGGCTGCGTGGCTCCTGGACGCCAGAATACCAAAGAAGTGGTCAGTAAGCCTTGTTTATTATTTTCCAGCTCTACGAGAATGTTCTAATGACATCAAACTCTAGAAAGCCGTCTTGGCAGGCGTTCATCGCGGACAGTCAAATGTGTTAAACATATGAAGGACGACGGTGGGTATTCATTCTGTTCTTCAAATTCAATCCTCTCATATGGTCCTAAGATATTCGATTGACGAAACCCATTTTCTGCAAGTAAAAGGATGTAGGAAATGACCCGCATGCCGGACGTTGGCTGGCAGGGATTCGCGACAACGTCTCCGCTTGTTGCTGAGACTGGGCGATACCCATGATCCGGATACAAAAGAAGACAGCGAGGACTTCGTCCTTCGGTCGGAATCGCTCTCGATGCAGTGACGGGATGTCACTTCTTTCGGGCGTCGATGAGAAACTCTGGGGAGTACAAGACTCCCAAAGTGGTGGACATAATCAATTGGCACATTTCGGCGCTAAGTTCTGCTAGACCGCATTCTGGCCAACGATGTCCCCCTGATTTATCCAAGAGCAATTTCCACAAATGTACTATTTCGTCGCCGTAACATAATCTCTTGCATCACGGCCCAAAGTGCGCGTATCCGAACCTCGGGATTCTTCCTTCAGCGGGCGCTCTTCCTCCCGCTCTAACGTATGCGACGGCTCCGCGTTATTCAGAGTCGGCATAAGTGGTGGGGTGCTGACGGGCTGGTACGTATCTAATTAAAGCTCTTTACTCTTATTGCTCCCGAAAAGGCTCGAGCGGCTTCTAAGAGATGGAAGGCGTTCGTAATTGGGTGTCGCATGTATAATGGAGGGTTTTCTGCTATTCATAACATTTTGTTCTCACTATTCGTGTTGACAAAGAAACCAATGTGTTTACCAGGAGATCTACAGATAAGTCTTGCTCTACGATGATTCAAAGACCGCCACGAGGGTTTTCCGGTGGTTTTTTGAGCGCATAACTCTGATAAGGCTTTAGCGCTGGGATGTCAGTATTCCAGCAGTTCCAAGTCGCCGTAATGATACTCATCTGCTTATCGCAGGTCACGAGTAGTTGATGTGTATGGTATTCGTAAGATGAAATTGTCCCTGCGGCGATACGATGTCAGACTAATAGCCGATGTACACAGGTCTAGGTCAATACAACACGGCGCCTAGCGATGAAATTGTGAGCTTTGCTTGAATGGTAGCGAAGAATTGGAGGATGGGTGGATGTTAATTGCGCTACTGTGTGAGCGGGACTGGCGGGCGAATGCGGCCTTTGTTCATGGAATCAGCAAACCGGAGAGCACACGTCCTTTCATGGCATGTTTTTTTCTCGTCTTTTCGTCCGGCTTCATTATTGAATGTGTTCCCAACCCCTCAGGAACAGATGCTATTCCTTTGAGTGAAAGGTGTATTTCTGAATGGATCAAATACTATCAGAATCGCGTGGCTGCGCGGCAAAATAGTTTACATCTTTGGCAAAGCGACATGGGAACGAACTACAGACTTTATAGTATTATATACTCTGAAATACCCACAGGAATAAGCAAACACGTAAGTGAGTACCTACGAGAAGTCAAAACGACGACTGACTTTTGATGCCACGAAAAGCCCGATATCTCACATATACTCGCGTACTTCAAGATCGTTGATGTGTGTTGAAGGTTATAGCACGAAGCTATAGCATCGTCAAAGCAATGGACGGAAGGGAGAAGCGGCGGATAGGTTTGTACCGTCTCGATCAACGGGAAACAGAGTCGTTCTGTGGGAGCCAGATTCAAATTCATGCATTGACGTCAGGTAACTAAAATGTTCTGATAAACTTTAGAGGATCAGTATCTGTTTTGGACGATAAAAACACGCACTCGTCGTCCCGCATTTTCCACAGCGAGTACCAGGATCAAATGTCCCGAGCTGAGAAGAATAATAGTAATAAATTCTTGAGAAGCACGACCAAGATAGAACCATTCGTTCGTGATGCTATTCTGGCCTTGAGTCGGCCGAGTCATGAAAATCGAAACCAAAAATTGAAAGCTCTGTGGCGCGGCAGCGGCAGTTCCCGTGATCCGACCTGACCCTGCTTCGTCGCGTACCACGACCTTAACTTGGGTCAGACTTGCTCTGAGCTACTATATTTCCCAGTAGGAACAACGTTCGATTCTCTTTAGGGCAATGGCCTGTCTAAAAACAATATGACACGAACGGATGCCAAGTCGCGATTTTAACTCTTGGTAACCATCTTATCTGATCCTGAACTTGTCTTTTCATCAATATTCGGCAGGGCAGTGATGAATTCCCGTTTCTCCAACTTAAGTATCTGAACCAGGACCGGTTCGCCTGTCACCTCAGCCTTTTCAAAGCAACGCTTATGTACTAGATGTCGGAAACCCTTACACTGGCTACGCGAAACTTCGGACACGTTACTAGGCCAAGACAAGCTGTGACGGCAGTGCAGATATTCACTGTAATGATGGTTGCGTCACTTCCGTACGCTCTCTTGATAGCTGATATCAATCTGTATCTGATCCCGCCTCGAAGCCCGAATCGAAGAAATATGATTGTCGCACATCGCGACCGATATCCGGTCGTTGTATGTGATACCGCCTCGCTCTCTTCGACAATTCTTCACCCGCGATGCTGGCCATTCCATTATCCTTGTGAGCTTCGGTATTGTTCTTTCTCCAAATGATCTCTGAAACAGATACCTGAAGCATTCTTTTTGCGTCATATGCCGCATCATGGCAGTTCCAGCTCAACAGCACAGTTGTGGTCAATGCCTCTACCAGCGTTACATGGTCGAGGGAGGCAGACGATAGCATGACAGTCGGTTTCGGTTTCCGTCTGAGACAGCCTGACGTGCTTCCTTCGAGCGAGACTATCCCGTATTGGTGTCAATTCGGGGGTGTTAAGGAGACTGGGGGCACTTTTTTTGTGCAGTTTTCTACCGCAGGGTGCGTGTTCTGTTATGATCCTTACCTGATATCTAACGAAGTCATAGATCATATATTTCTGAAGCGATGCAACTCACGGCACTCCAAGCGTTCGTTTTGAAACTTAGTTGTCTTTCCTTCCTTGACTCCGTTCACAGGACGAACTCATCGAGCGATATTCTCGGTTCTAGCAGTGTAATTAGCGTTCAAGCGGCTGACTCACAAGCACCGTCTGCTCAGTGAGTGCTCAATGCGGACTCCGTGACTCTTCGTAGAACGAGACAACCTTCCAGAGACGTCGTCACTCTCAATTTCGTCGCTGCTAAAGCTGTGCAAGAGTGAAGATCTTTCGCCTACCCGTCGCGGACTCGAGAGCTCATACATTCTTTCCCGCAGATCAAACCCTCAAACGTTTGTCACAATAAATGTTAGGGTTTCATCGGCGTCCTAATAACCCTCAGGACATCGACGACGACATCTGCTTCACCTACCACATCTAGTCCTCATACTACTACACGAAGCATGTGAGTTTCCTCCTTTCCCAAAAATAAAACATGAGCCTTATCATTCTCAGCGTACCAATACCAACCGACACTTTGATACCGTCGCAAGTATTTTTCATTCTATGAGGGAAGCGAGTATTTGATCTTGAACAGATCCTCACCATCGGCAAGCGCGTCTAACAATACTGCCATCATTGCCGGAAGCGTATGCGGTGCTCTCGGGATAGTCGCGATCATCACGGGCGTCGGTATTTGGTTATATCGCAGAAGGAAACACAGAGACGGCACCTCGCATCAATCATCCCCAGGACGGGAACAGTACTACTCTGCCGCTCCGCATCCATATACGATCACAACAACATCGACACCGGCCGTAACAACGCGATCCACACCAACTGCATCGGATTTCCCTCGTAAAGCACTGACAATACGCCAGGCGCTATTACGGGACCGTGCGGAGGGCCTGCGTGCGCAGGTAGCCACCCTGCGGACTGAGGGACAGCTAATAGAGGAGAATGAGCGGCAGAGACGGCTAATTTCGAGTTTGGAGAGACAGATGAGACATTTGAGAGAGCAGCAGGGGTCGGCGTGGGCTCTCGGGTATACGGACGAGCCTCCGCCGTCGTATGTGTCGGGTTCAAGTAGTGGGTTGTATTGAGCTTTTCTGGGAATCGAATTGGTGTATTACAGTAGACGGGATAGGAAGTTACCTGCGCCCGAACGTAAATAATTTGTATCTATATCCACGTTTTAGTTAAAGGGAAAGTGTTTTGGAAAGCAAAATAAGAAACATGCAAGGCGGTACATCTTATTCTTATACAGTCGTATTACTGCCAGATCCATTCGTTGAGAGTCCCTTGTCTGCTTCGCTCGGTAGACAGTTGTTGGGAATGAATACAAAATTGAAGGGTTAGTAATACATATCATAATTTGACGCCTAGGTAAAATTTGAAACTCGAAGCGTCTCTCCGTTGACTCCACTAGCAATCCACCAGACAGCTACAATGTGGCATGCCCTCATGCGAGCATTTGCTTCGAAGCGCGATTATTAGTTGTAACCTCTGGCTTTCTTGTGTTTTCCGGCGGTTTCATTGTTCGAAGCTCACTCGCCATTTTTCTTTGCTCGAATCTCTTTTTCACAGGACGAACTTGTCAGATGATATTCTCGAATCTCGATGACTCGCAAATACCTTCTGTTCAACGAGTGCCAAAATGATTATCAGCGATTGCCCTTATATCCAGATTCCTGTCCATAGACACCCTCACCCTCAATTTCATCGCTGCCAAACCTGCGCAAGAGTGAGGATCATTCCGCATCGAACGCAGACTCCGAAGCTTATGCATATATGGACTAGTCTGAGCATTCGTACTCGTTCGAAGACTCGAGTAGTAGGCTCGCGAACTATTCTGGAATTGAATTTCTGTATTACAGTAAACGTGATGGGACATGTCGTGGTTGGTTTATCGATAGTATGTCTCAGTTATGTATCTCTTTCATGCGCCTCAATTACAACGAAACATCAAACGAGACCACAAAGGTTACGTAGAATTTCACCTTAGTGTTACACAGTCCATAGAGCCCCTCAGTAGAATAGCGTTACAGCGAGCAGCGGTATAGACGTACATAGCTGTAGAATACTATACCCCCGCCTCTTCAACGCCCGTTACAAGGCGTGTTGCAGGTCACCGATCTAGATCATCATCATCCGCCTCAAAGCTCTGAAGTAGGACAAGGCTGCGAATTGACGGTCGATAAGAATTGATAGAACGAATACTAGTAATACATGCCAAGTCTTAAACCAAACTATATCTAAACTACCTACGCCGGCAAACTCTTCGCCCGAACAAACATTCCTCCTCCAAAGTACTTGCAATTAGCCTCCTGCGAATGATTGCCTACGCGCTCGATGTACTCTTTGTTGCTAATCTCCACAATATCTGAAATGTCATTCAAATGGAATTCGGTGGAGTTACTACCAACCTCCTGCCCGTCATCCGATGCTTTGTAGACCATCATTTCTTCCCCCAGCCATTGACCATACTCAGAACCTTTCTCTCCCAGGATCACAGGAACTAGGGAGACAGTAAAATACTGACTGAGCTTCTCGTAGATGATAGCGTCAACGCCTTTTAGATATTCCTTGCGAATGCTCGCCTGGCGGTAGAGATGGCGTAGCGGGATGCCTACTTCTTCCGTACCGCCAGCAATGATCTTTTGGATTTCGTCGACAAGGACTGAGAGAGAGGCCTCGTTTGAGAAACCTGAAGCTGGTTATCATAAGGTTTTTTTGCCGAAGTCCAAGCGCGATTTACCGCTAACGTTGTCGAGATTCGAATCGTAATCGTCAAAGTCATCGTCTGGATCGTCTTGTTCAAGGGAAACGAAGACGTCGTATTGGAGTATCAATCGCACTCCTTCCGTTACGGGCTCGACTTTATGCTCGACGTCCGTATAGAAAGCTGCCGCTGTGAGGCTGGGCAGGTTATTGGTTTCACGTTCAGATCTTGATTCAGATGAGCTGTCGGACTCGGAACACTTTCGATCAGTAAAAGATGTAACTTTGGGGTGCATGTTAACGGTCATATCTTGCCCGTTGTGGCGAAGGAGAAGCGAGCCACCTTCCCAAGAGGTGTTCAGTGCGACGAGGACGGTTGCATGATGGTTCTCCCCGTGTGTCGAGTCGCGGTGCCAGTCAAAGTGCCCGCCCTTGTCGTACATTGCGAGCTTGTACAGCTTGACTTCTACACGCCTTCCGATGAACAAAGTTGTTTCTACGACGTTCGTTAGGTCCGAAGTGAGGGAGTGGAAGGTATTTGCGTAGTAGGTCGAATTCGAATCATCGGGACGAGAATTCCATTTCAGATCTTCCCCGCGAACCTCGCGGCCGTCACGATACTTCAGATCTGTGACTGTCTGATCGCCTTTTCCGAAGGAGGAGGGCTGACTTTGAGAGTGGATGGCATCGATGTTTGGCGAACCAAGGGTGCCAAAAGAGGCTTCGTTGGAACCCATGAACCCGTATTTGCTCAAGGAGGATTTGAGATTGAAGGAAACGATTGAATTTGAGACTACATTGTTCAAAGCTCTGGCGACAGGAGTATTGCGCTTTAAATCCAGACCTCTGCGTTGTCTGGTCAGCCTTTTGAGGTGCTTCTGGATACGAAGGTATGTTATGATAGGATGCTCTGCTTCTTGAGAAGTCGACATTCTGACGTGAAATATGGATATGATGGATGCAAGAAGTAAGACCTGGACTCGAAAGGGGCATGTTCCACATTTTCCCGCTCATGTGGCTGTATTGGGCGTAAACCTCATCAGTTTCCGACTGCAGTTCGATAGGAAAATTCGCTGACACAGTGATAATTGGCTCCATGCCTTATTTCAACGCTCTTGTGACAAACGAAGATTCGGCGACTACAGCGGTGCCTAACCAGCATTCTCAGTCCGGATGCTAGTACAAATTCAAGTTCACTCACACGGTTATTAATTTCCGAGCTACTAGTAGTACATAACCTGATACATTTCATCTTTAGCTCTACGTTGTGTTCGCCAAAAGTGTAAGCGAGTTATTGACTTTTCCTGCACGCTTCCTTTGGACTCGTCCTCACTGGCTCTCGTTGGAGTCGCTCCGTCGCTATATAACCTGCTTAGTCTTGGGAGATGTAAGTTTCAAAAATTTGCAAGGAGAAGACCAGCACTTGTCTTCGTGCGACGTTGGTAGTTGAGTGGCTGGTTCGCAGAGAAGAGGATATTCAATCTCCGCAGGCCGTTCGGACCTTCCGTCACTCACGGCATTAACGGTTCTGTGCCTTTGACGTCGGAGATTAAAGTATATCTTTATGCCGGCTTATGCCGATTTTACAACGTCACAGAGGCCATCACTTTGCCATCACTGATGCACAAAGCATATGCCTATAGCGGGGCCCCGGGAGGTCGTAGAGTAATTATACCTACAACGAGTGCTCTGGTATCATCAATATCCAGTCCCATTCGTCCTTATGTATAGTATTGCAATGTGCTCCTCCAAGCAAACTCAAAGTCACTTTCTTTAGAACCAGTCTTTAATGGGGTTTTTGAAACGACTCTCCATATTCCCCGAGGAGCCACCTTTCGCGGAGCCAGTCTTTAGGTTCTGTTCCATCCTAATTTCATCCAGTGACTCCTAGTCAATACAGCGTTATCCCTCGGCAAATTTGCAAGTCGTGCGCAGGATGCGACTTTTTGAGGCTACAGGTTTTATTTGTGTTCATTATAGCTAAGACACGCTGCAGATGGAACTGTGTGACTCTGCCTGTACGCTGTTCCAAGTCGTCTGTTCCTCATTTTTACTGAATCATAACCACTGTAGGAAAACCATGGGTCCCCGGCATATTTTGTCGCCGTCAAGATACTGAGCATGGATTCTATGTAGGATATCTCTCGTCAAACCTGTCATGAACCCAAGATCCTCTAAGCGATTCAGAATTCGTACGCATTTCGCCAATTTCATTCCGATTAAATTCTGATATTTCTCGGTTGTTTCTCAGGGGAGCTTCTGGAGGTTAAACATTGGATGAGTGTAGTATTGAAGCAATGGTAAGGGTGTCAGATGCTAAACATTTGGATTTAAGTGATCTGGACCAGTTCCTGGAGATGCCCGTTATCTCTGTCGATGTAAATGGATGGGATGCTATAGCATGGATTTTCAACGATCGTTTTCCTTCCACATGGGCGAAATACATCACGACTAGCCATTGGCGAACGGTCCGGACGTCTCACACGCCAAATAACTGATAGCCGGATTCGGCCACTGTGACTTGCCTTCAGCATCCAACTTTTCATGCCAACAATCCATCTCACATACGAGGAAGCTTCCTGGAGGATCTCTCTGGACTGAACTCGACCATCTGTCGGTGTAACTATCTTCTATGCAGGTATGGCGATACCTCCTCTGCACTCCGATTCCGCATAAGCGTGCTCTATGCAAGGCAAAATTACGCTTTGTTTATTGTTGCGATCATACGCGTTGACTGACATGATATTTAGACTATGCGTGCGAGTTAACGGTGTGGCACTTCCAGCACATTTGGCATGCAATTTTCAGCCCTCCGTTTAGTCGAAGGTCACTCTCACAAAAAGCGCAGGCCCCAGACTTTTGTGGTTACAGAAATCCCAGAATGGACTATACGGATCTGGTATCTTGAAAGCTCCGCCATGAACCAGACGTCTTTCAAAACCGTGACAGCATAGCTATATCAGATATTGTATGTCCGTGACTCCTGTGGGTGTCCGTAGCAAGATGAGCCAAATGCTACCCCAAGCGCCAGTCATCACGGTTCATGTGGGAAGGTGATACAACCCCATCACTTCGAAGATTCAACAGCAGCGAGCGATAAGATTGGAAACCAATACCATTATCTCACGTTGGTGGTGGTTTCGAGATGAAGGAGCCAAACTGGAACATTTCTCACAACGGATGGATAGTTGAGATACAATACTGTACAGATGCATATCTTTGGGGGAGAAGACATTGGACGAAAGACGAGAGCTCGACGTCTGGAGGAGCTACTACGCTGCAGAATTCTTTGATCGAAGGAACATCCCACCTCCAAAATATCTGCAGTCAGCTTCCTGAGACTCATTACCCGTGTACTCGATGTAATCCGTCCTACTGATCTCAACAAGATCCGAAAGCGCGCTCAAGTGGAACTCGGTAGAGATTTTTGCCCTCTTCCTTGGACTCCCATCCTCTTCGCATTTGTCACCCAAGGCTTTGTACACCGAAAAATCATCCCCCGTCCGTTTACCTCCCACAGAAGTTTCTTCCAGGATTACCGGAACGAGCTCCACGTCGAATACTTTGCTAAGGCTGGCGAAGATGATGGCGTCAATACCTTTGAGATACTCCTTGCGAATGCTTGCTTGGCGATAGAGGTGACGGAGTGGGATGCCTACTTCCTCCGTCCCGCTATGGATTATCTCATGGATAGTGTCGACAAGAAACAACAGAGAGGATTCCTTTGATAAGCCAGAGGGGGCTTGAAGTTCGTTGTTGTGATAATGGCACCCCATGTGGGAATGGAACACCATCATGTCCAGGATCGAGTCCTCCAAATCACAGTTCGGTGTCGATGATCGTGATGGCTCGGAAACAAAAACATCGTATTGGAGGACAATTCGCACACCATCCGTGATAGGTTCGACTTTATGCTCCACGTCAGTATAGAATGCGACCGCCTTGAGGTGTATCTTGGGTTGTGGTTTCCCATCAGCCTCTTTGACTTTTGGTTGCAGGTCCACGACCGTCTCTTCTCCGCCATGTCTCAGACGAAGTGCACCTCCTTTCCAGGCTGTGTTGAGCGCAACAAGAACAGTGCCGTGGTGGTCATCTCCGTGCGTCGAGTCACGATGCCAGTCGAAATGCCCACCCTTGTCATACAATGCAAGCTTGTAGAGCCTGACGTCGACTTCTTTACCAACAAATAGGGTTCCCCCCAGGGCAACCTTCAGATGGGATTGTATTTCATCGAATGATCGGTACGTGTATCGAGGACTTATGATATCTTCCGCGTTGATCTCGTGGCCGTTGCGGTATATCGGGTCTGTGACTATCTGGTCGCCCTTGCCGAAGGACGAAGGTGCGCTTTTCGAGCGGATAACATCAATGTTTGGGTAGCCGAGAGTACCAAAGGACGCTTCTCCTGGACCCATAAACTCGCATTCGCTATAGTCGGATTCGAGAGTGTAAGAGACAAATGGATTGGAGGCAACATTGTTCAGGGCCTCGATAACGGGTGAATCGCGAACGATGCTTTGCTGCTTTATAGCACGGTTTTGGATGTGTGCATTGAGATCCACGTAGGCCAGTACCGGGTGCTCGAGTTCTTGGGACGCTGACATGCTGAGCGATATGTGCCGGATTCAGACTGAAGAACGTTATATACGAAGTAATCCCTTAATGGCTGGATAACAAGCGATGAGGAGCTGGTTTCAGGATGTCTCACAATTCGGCTAGAGGGTCCGGTGTGGGCGGTTGCGTCGGGATGAGGCCGGCTTACTGTGTGGACACTGCCGTGTAATGTCACCCCCTGCTCAGGGAAACGGAAGAAACGATGAAGAGCTTGAGGCAACAATTAGCGCTGGATGACGATGAAATGGAAAGCCTTATCGTAGCCTGGTGTTGTGTAGGGCGAACAGATGAAAAGTATTCAGCGTTGTACGAGGTGTACAAATTCATCGAGCACCACACAGATAAAGTGTAGTTTCGCTCTGACCAATGAAATTAGACAGTAGAAAATAAGTATTTTGAGCCTTGTGTTCCTGAAAGTTTCTAGATTGATTGCCGACGCTGAGACTCAAAAGGAAATATCAGTGATTGATGTTCCGGCACTAGCAAGTAGTAGTTATTTGTTTCAACCTTGCGTTGAAAATCCATGCGTTTCTTACCCTGAACTGACCCCTGGAACATGCTCGATGGTCGCCAGCACCTACAAGGAGGATTTTCTTTTTTCGACTTGAAGCACATGGACTATTAATTCGATCCTTGGAGGCATCTCTGACCGTAATACTTTGAAGTAGCGTTCGATAAAAAGACCAGAGTAATTGGAGATTAAATTACAATTAAACAATTTCTGTTAATCGAAACACCATCCTCCGTTGATTCCCAGCTAAACAAGCGGGTGTCAGAGGATTATGGCCACTGTTGTCCGTAATTCGATAACAAGACGTACCGTTTGGCCTTGGATATCCATTTGTTATTACAAAAGATATGAATAGAAAGCAAGATACGCACCGGTCATATAACGCGACTCCTTGGAAGCGAGGTAAGAAACAAGTCCTGCTATATCCTCAGGCTGCCCTATGTAGTCCAGTGCCGAGCGCGCCACATTCTTTGGTCATTGTCAGTTGGGCAATCCTCATGATAATGAAAGCGTACCGTCTTAATCAGCTCGTTCATATCTCCTTGTTGGAGTGCTGCATCTCTGCCTATAATGAGATGAGCCGCGAAGGGTGAATTGCACACATATGATACGTACACATTTCAGTATCGACCGCGCCTGCATATTGGGATCAATGAGTGATCCGAGCGCGTCGCAAATCTCGAGAGACTCAAATCACCTGGCGCGTACGCATTGACGGTGATCCCATACTTTCCTAGATCAAGCGCTGTTTCCGAGAATCCATCAAAAACGAGTTAGAAGACAGTAATGAACACATACCGGCTCCCTGGGTAAGTCCCCGGATAGCCGACTTCGTCGCACCATATAGCGACATCATCGGCAAACCTGAAATCGTCCAATATGATGTTCTAGATGAAGTTTGATAACAAACCTTGCTTTCCAGCAGAAGAGGAGCATCCAATGATCCGTCCCCCACGGCCCTGTTTGACCATCTGCTTCGCGGCGTACTGGTAGCAGAGAAAGCATCCTCGCGCATTAACGGCGAAGCTTTGATCCCACTGGTCCACCGTATCTGAGGAAGGCGTAGGCGTGACGTAGGAAAATCAATATAAGGGGATCATACACACAATCAAGTATGTTCGCATTACGACAGATGGCAGCATTTGCAACCATCTAACGGACGGCCGTGAGGAGACATCATTGGAAATGAATATGACGCGACGTACCACGTCCAGTCCACCCAGCGTATTCACAGTACCTTCTACCATACCTTTGACGTCGATATCACTGGATACATCTCCAGGGAAAATCGCTGATCTACGACCTTTCCTGATAATTTCTTCCTCGACCTCCTTCAATTTGGCAATCTTCTCAGGCAGTGGTAGATCGTTCACGGCAACATCGAACCCGTCGTCTGCCAATCGAAGAGCTATTGCTTTACCGATACCTTGAGCAGCTCCAGTAACGACTGCGACGCCTTTGGCTGAGGACATGACGGAGAGAAAAGAGAGATAAAGGACCGAGGTTAACGGAAGATCGTTTGATACTCACCTGATTATAAGGTATCGGAGTTTAAGGAATCCCGGGACGCTGTCTTGATTGTCTCCCAGCGAATATAAAGCCCACGAACGGCCAGAAGGTGCTTGCCGGGCGAAGTCTGGACCAAGATTAGTCTTTCGGAGCCCCTTAGCAACGTTAATGCCACTAAAATATCAAATTATGAGACAGAATTGTACACCATAGAAATAACCTACCAAGATAATTTCGCTGCACGCCTCTGAACCTTTCTAAGTCACAGCCTGTGAGCACAGTCGGTCAGTGCTACCTCTCTGCAATGAGCTTATCCTTAAAGTTGCTTTAACTACTTCGAATGTTTTTGATCAGAACACGACCGTTAAACATCGTGTTTGGTAACAAAATGCTGTTGGCTATCCGCCCGGATGCCGCCCGATAATACGATAGACGTAGCTCAACGACCCTGTGGACAGTGTAATTCGAATAACATTGACAAGAGGTATATCTATCTCAGACTGACTCGGTCCGAGTAGCACATCCTAGAGCAGACAAAAAACGACAGCAGCACTTAGTTGATGCGAGGGAACGGGCGCTTTTCCCTGCTCACCGATGTTCTTGCGTTGCCCATCAAACCCCAACGGAGTAATGGGCGATCTTTAAACTCCGTCTGCCAGCGAACTTGAAAGCTTCCGTCGTAGCACATGTTCAATAGCAAAGAGAGTACATCCATGCAGGCGACGAGGCAAGAAATAAGACGGACAGGAACCGAGTTCGACTAGAGCATAAAGATAGTGTCACGTCTGACCAGATATACTCTTTGATACTGAAGCTGCACACACTTCCTGGTAAAGAATAAATGCTGTTAACTTTGGACCAAGCAATGAGAGCAATAGTCCTGCGGCGAGAATGGTCGTCAAGAACACCAAAAAAAGCTGCAGCACTTTGGAGATGCGGCGATCGTATCGAAGCAGATGATCCAGAAAAATGAGAACCCCAGTAATAGTATTAGAAGCCGCCAGTCAGGACAAACGATAATCCGGGCGAATGGGGGTTGTATGGTGAGTCAGAAAACGTTTCGGTCAACGTGAGTAAGGGTATGAAATTCGGAGCTAGATGATCTCCATCTAATCTTATCTCCGACTTCCTCCCGACAATCATTTCGTCCTTAGAAAGCGTCCTGGTCTCCGCCTTGTTGTTTCCTCGTGTTAGGCCGACGACAGTACTCCGGTCTCCATAGACATAAAACTTCTTTCTCGACTCGCACTCAGAATGATATTCTTAGAGGATTCTATTTCAATAGAGTCATTGTGAAAGATACTCGCTCGGAGGGTGCCGCCTGCAGGACCGTCTCGAGCTCGGTACCATTTTCTCGTGGCGGCATACAGGTTCGAAGAAGCCATCCCAGAGCAATCCAACAGGAGAGTAGAGCGCGGCCCGACATGTTGACCACACGTGAATTGCACGTGAATATTTGAATTGTGAGACATCTTGGAGACATCTGCATTCGGTTTGAAACCTACTTACCTCCCCTTCTTTTCCAAACCAACCACAAGCCATTATTTTCCTTATAACATCCTTCAGCCTAAATCCAGCACGTATCTATCCGGTTCTAGAATGTCGACCATTAAGGAACCAGAACATCCAGTACTAGTCTGCATGGATCTCAACGCACAAATGAAAAGTCAGGCTATGCGGCAGCCAGGTGTAATTCTCAATTCATCTGTTATCGAAGCCTTGAACAATGTTGCCTCCCATCCCTTCGTCTCTTTCACACTAGGAGATCACTTTAGCGGCGCCAAGTTCATGGGTTCGGGGGAAACTTCCTTTGGCACTGTTGGAAACCCAGACGTCGATGCTATCCGCTCGAAAAGTACGCCTTCGGCTTTCGGGAAGGGCGACCAGACAGTGACGGACCCGACATACCGTAATGGCCATGAGGTCAATGCGGATGATATCAAATGTCCTCCCGGATACCAGTACCCATCATTCGACCGCATCCGTTCCGATCTGAAGGACACCCTGGGAGTAACCCTATTCGTCGGTAAAGAAATCGACGTCAAGCTCTACAAGCTTGCATTGTACGACGAAGGTGGTCATTTCGACTGGCATCGTGACTCGACGCACGGAGATGACCACCACGGCACTGTTCTGGTTGCACTCAACACAGCCTGGAAAGGAGGCGCACTTCGTCTGAGACATAGCGGAGAAGAGACAGTCGTGGACCTGCAACCCAAAGTCACAGAGGTCGACAAGAAACCAAAACCCGAGATATATCTCAAGGCGGTCGCATTCTACACTGACGTCGAGCATAAAGTCGAACCTGTCACGGAGGGTGTGCGACTTGTACTCCAATACGATGTCTTTGTTACTGAGCAGTCGTCACGATCCTCGACACCGGATCCCTACTTAGAGGACTCGGGGGAGTCATTCCTGGATGGTGTGGCGCTCCATTCGAGCATGGGGTGCCATGATCACGATAAAGAACTTCAAGCTCCTTCTGGCTTCTCAAAAGAATCCTCTCTATCGGCTCTCGTCGAGGCTCTCCATGAAATCATTGATGACGGGACGGAGGAAGTAGGTATCCCACTCCGCCACCTCTATCGCCAAGCAAGCATTCGCAAAGAGTATCTCAAGGGTATTGATGCCGTCATCTACGCCAGACTTGGCGAAGTATTCAACGTGGAGCTCGTTCCGGTCATCCTAGAAGAAACTACCGTGGAACGTAACTGGACTAGGGAGGAGTTCTCTGTTTACAAAGCTGTGGGTGAAAAAAACGAAGAGGATGGAAGTCCAACCAAGCGGGCAAGAAGTTCAATCGAATTCCATTTGAGTGCGCTTTCGGACATCGTCGAGATCAGTAGGCAAGACTCCATTGACTATACGGGCAACCAGTCGCAGGAAGCTGATTGCAGATATTTCGGAGGAGGGATGTTTATTTGCGCAAAGGATTCCGAGGCGCAGTAGCTCATCCGTATCTTCAAGTTTCGTTGTTGTTCGTGCTACTAGTATATATACTCGATATATATCTATGTCAAATCTATGTAAAGAAAATCGAAGTGCCTTAAATATCGGTCCATTAGTAGTGTGGTTCCTCTCTTCACGCGTGTTGTCTATCCGAAAAAGATTATAGGCTCATCAATAATATCAGGAAGATTGAGAGGTTCATAGGTTTCGGTGGGATGACTCCCTGGTTCCGCAAACAGTGGCTCCTCTGGGAATAAATCGTCGGTGTTGGAAGGTCAAGGTGCAAGTGAAGAATGCTGGGGACAAGTAATGATGACAGCGTGGTATTTATAAGAGAGCGAACGACAGATGAGTCCTGATCGGACACAGTTGTATGCACGGGAATTCCCGAGCGGAGGTGTTAAAGGGCCAACCTGGTTCAAGCTCTGCAGAGATGGAGCTTAGGCAATAACAGCGAAAGATCCGACTGCTACACCCGAAGAACTTGAGCGGTGTAATCCTAAAGAGGCATTATTTAAAATGAAGCCACCTCACGAAAGAGCGAAGCGCGGTATTACCTGCATAGCAGAAGCTCAATGAAGAGAAGGAAGAGAATACAACTTTTCATTCTTTTCATATACAATCGGACACATTTACCATACGTAATCCCAAAATTTATACATAGTCAGAGAAGAACGCGTGGTTACTAGGTCGCATCAGCGTAGAACCAAAGAAAGATAAACGCAAGACGTACTCAGCATTCAAATATGCACGGGCAGGATTCGACTTTGCGAGGGACTTGCAGGCCGTCTCGCCTAGGAACTATAAGCTGATGCAAGACAAATACGAAGGATTGACATACCATATGCATAATCATCCGTCCCCAAAATCTGGGGGAAGTGCGTTCCCTCGTGGATGATCGTGCTATTTATCATCAGTAACCAGTAAACCAGCGCCAAGTAACATGACATACTCCGCCCGACTGCCGGACCCAGTAGCAGGGCATTGCCAGTAGTACCCACACAGGTACACCTTGCCATAGGTCGAAGGATACACATACGCGTACGTGTCCGAATCGGTGCAGGAACAGTCATACGTCCAAGAAGCAGGTGCCGTGGCGAGTCCCTGCTTATCGTCAGACGCGTCAGAAAGAAAGACGACACCAATGACATACCTCGAAAGCACTCAGCGTTCCCCTGTACCGGCTGGTCGCAAATGTGCCATACCAGGTCGTCTGAGTAGTTGACCCACTCGGGTTGGCTTCCAGATGGCTGATACTAGCCTGGGCTATAGCGGAGCTGTCGGAGATCGCCTGGGCGTTGATGCTCTGTCGGGATGCAGAGCAGGAAGTATAGCTTGCGCGTTTGCTGAGGGAGCGCGCACTGGAGCGGCCATCGGCAGCTCCACCAAGGGAGGAGGAGGAGAGCTTCGACAAAGACGAAAGCTGGCCGGAGTACAACAGAGGCGGGAGTGACGTGAGCACCGATGGTCGTGAGAGTACCGTCCTCTTCCACGGCTTGGATGGTGGACAGAGGGGTGATAGTGTACGTGCTCTCGCCAGCGTTGGTGAAGTTGAAAAAGTTTCCTAGCTCGTGCGTGACGGAAACAGATTCTCCGGGTGCGAGGACAGTAAACGCGTGGTCGGCGCCTTTCTTGGCGGTTACCGATGGGATGTAGCGTACAGCGACACCCGTAAAGTCGGCCGAAATTCCGGCCGAGTTGACGACTGTGAAGGACTCCGTGGCCCATGAGCTGAGAACGGTGCGAGGATCGTTGAGGAGCTTGACGGTTTCGTCGCCGCTGTTGACAACGGTCGTCACTACCTCGAGAGCAGAGACGTCTGAGACGCTTGCCGGGGCTGCACAGGTGTGTTCGTCAGTGGACGGGATGCTCTACGGAGTAGAGAAACACTGACCAGACGTCGAGATGGTGAGAGACTTGGTCGCAGAGGCGACGCTAGCGAAGGCCAAGAGTGCTGTAGAAAGGTAGAACATTGCGCTGACGGGGCCGTTGGTTCTGCAGACGGAGGGCTTTTATTCTGTTCAATGACTTTGAGCCAAGCCTTTCACCACAAGGCAGACGGTCTACCGCATGTGGATGAAGACGCTACTCCATGTGAGGACGAACTCGAGGCATTCGTGTCGATAACGAAGAGATGACGCTCGGCGTTGATGCGGACAAAAGGATAAACGCTCGTCGCCGGTTTGAAATGCTGACCATTGAAGCAGAATCGGTATGGATCAGTAAGGTTTCTGCGCTAAAAAGCGAGGAATGAGCTTCGACAACTACTATGCAGGGACATGGATAGTCACCAGGCACTGCGTGTTGATATCACGAGACAAGAAAGCTGAGTTTTGCGAGATGGAGCCTCCCGGATACATGATAAGCACGCATGCTGCACGGCCTGGGCGTGATGTTAATTGCAAGCTTTCTACAACCAAAAAGTGTTATCACTGATGCTGAAAATCCGAGAGCACATGGCTCGGTCCCGAGGGTATCGATTGAAAGAAATCAAGCCAAGCGCTCATATGTTCAATTGGAACAGCATTAGTACATGTGATAAGTCCGTGATTAACGACGAAGTCTAGGGATGTTGAGCAGGATAAAATCGGCGAGCTGGAGGCTACGTACTTCGATCCAGGTTCAATCGCGCATCATCAAATTGCTGGACAGCTCCTGCCAACCTGTAAGAATAGGCTTGTCAGTGCAATGCCGAGTGTCTCACTCTCGATGCTTACATGCTTTTCTCCGCTTTGACTGGACATCTACCATGTGGAATTCAGGGTTTGCGATTATTTGATAGCATAAGATACTGAAAGACCGCGCCTAGTCAGATACGCAGAAGGCTGTGATAACATCCATGGTGTTCTCGGGAACCTCAAAAACGACGGAAACGTCTTACACAAAACGAACCCATCTTGACGGACATAAGACCTGTAAGCTGACGTCAATACAGGACGATTTTCAAAAGAGGCAGGCAAGTTAAACGAATCAGAGATCTTGGTGGAAGAATGGTCTCATAGGACATACGTCCTCTGAAGTAGCAAATATAAAAGATATAACATCATGCGGAAAAGAATCGGCGGATCAAAACGCGATAACCTACCTCGAAGCAAAGCACAGAATATCTATAGACCATCGTCAGCTTGAAATATATGACATGCATGGAGAGAACCGGAAAAAAGGAACACAGGACGCCACAGATCGGCGAACGCAAGAACAACAGATATTTTCAGAGGTGAAGCTTTGGTAGAAGAAACTCACGTCCTTGGAGCAAGTCGCCCTATGGCCATGGATGGACAAAAGACAAAAGTTTCGCGAGACATATCTTCACCCCCATCCAGAGCGACAAAAGCATCTAATCATTTGAGGGTCGAAAACGTTGTGTGCCAAGTCTGGTTGTTCTGTTAGTGAACAACAATGTCCGACGAATAGCAGTAAACTGGTCGCACCATCAAAGAATTCGCCATTTGATCCCACGGCAGCAGCTCCCACAACAAAAACGCAGACGACGAGCTCGAAACCACCTGTACATGGTGTCAATTATCACTTCTCTCGCAACCTCAAGGCCTCGGCCTCATGGACATAACGCACGTGTCAATGCTCCTTGAGGGATTGAGGTTCTCCGACGGCTATAGCCTCTCACCATTATAGATGCCCACAGAAATCAAAATTGACCGGATAACCACGAACAGGACGCATATATGCTGAGGAAAAACGGGAATGAGAAAGCAACAGGAAGACAGCTGAATTGAGACATACATCGTCGTCCCGAGTTGTAGCAATCCAAGCGGTGCAATGGAAGTACTTGGAAGAGTTACTTGTTGTCCATCGAGTCTGCGCTCAGTCTTATTAGGACGTCTCAGCCAGGAGGGACTATATCGCACGTACCAGCCAGCAAGGAAATTCGGGAACGGCGGCCATCGAGCATTTACGATAGCAGTGACATGGACACGATGCACAAAAGTGGGGACAGAGAAGAAATTATCGGCCGCGCCTTCAGCTTCATCGTCGACGAGGGAGGAAGGAAAAGTTACGAATTTTTTGGAATTCCAAAACAAAACCAATCAATCTTTTCACGTGCATCACGTGTTCAAAAACCGGACCGAGAGCCGGACTGTGAAAGTTTTTTTTTTGTTTTCAGCATTTATTAACCGCTACAAGTAACCTAACTACTAAAACGCGGTGGAGGTACTGGCCCTCAGGATCCCCTTCCCTCTTGTACTAGACCCTCCGCTCTTCCTTCTAAGTTCCACTGGTGTTTTGGCGTGAGATGTGGATGGGACTGTGAAAGTGAACAACCATCCAGTGTCGACGTTACCTCCAAGAACCACGGAATACTAAGTACTTGAAATCCAGTCTCAGGGCATCCGTTTCAATTTGGTCTTCTGCGCTTCGTGCCTATGATGATTCTGATCATTTTAACCAAGTTGTATTTCGCCTTTCTTTCATCAAGATGACACTCCCATACCGGTGGAAGGACGAAACTCCGAGCTTCATGGTGCACGCCCCACTTTTGCTTCGGACCATCGGTTTTTGAGCGGTACCAGGAGCTACAGATATTCTTCCCTTCTCGTCTCGAGCATTCACCCTTTTTCATAGCTCTGCATACCAGGACTCGAGGCCTCCCTGGAATTGATATACTAATAACACGCGTACGCCATGTTGACGCCATGAGTGAGTTTACTTGCACCTTTCGATATGCAATCCTCGGGAGTACTGTGTTGTACTTCGCTGACATGACCGTCTACAAAATGTGAGCTCAGCAGTGCTTGTACACACCAACCCCAATACTGACAAAAAGGTAGAACGCTACATTCTGATGCCATCACACAGCTCCAATCATGAGCGGAGTCCTCCGCGTCACCTTCGCCTATCACTGCGCCTTTTACCACACAAACGACGCAAATGCATATGCTGTGTCGAGGTCGCTGGTATTAATTGTCCGCTTCGGCAGACGTATTCTCACCTCTCGGCTGTGATTTCAGTCCGAACCGTGGATAGTATTTATTCGCTCGGTTGATAATCCTGACTCCCAATTCATACTTGCGACCCACCATGACAACCTACCTCCGCAGTCTCTTTGAAGGCAGCTCGTATGCGAGAAATGGGAAACGCTCTCATTCGAATACGACGTCTCCCACTTCTGCATCTTCTGGATATGGTTCAAAGCGAAACAAGGGCCGTCCAGTATCCTATTCATCCTTCCCTCTCCTGGACCATTCACACCCCTCGCTGCTAGAGAACACCAAGAAACAGCATCACCACCGCCAGCACCACCATCACGATCCTCGTAGGTATCATTTCCTGTCAATATTGAATTAAATAGCTGATTCTCCCCATCACAGCGACGCCTTATCCCATTCTGCTTCCCTCTGTATCCCAGCACTCGCATTCAAGCTCCACAGATTCACTAACACCTACATCATCTCATAAACCCACTCCCAGCGCCACACACTCCGAACCTCGCCCTGTCCTGAAGAAGAGAAGCACCTGGCAATCAAAACCACATCCGGGGCCCCAGCGTACGTCATTCTTACGTACCCAGATAATCGATTTTCGCTAAACCAGCGTATCCATCACAGACCACGTATCGTTCGCTAATCCCAACCGCCCTGACGTCCTCCACATGCACCCTCTCCTCGCCTCCAGTCGACTGAATCGCGCACCTATATCATACGACGTGACATTCGCACCGTCCTCATCGTCTATCGTGGACCGCAGAACACGGACAGCTATACCCACCCATACACTCTCCCAACCCGCGACTGACCCCGCTAAATCGATCAAACTCGTGTTGAGATGCGATAGGTTCCCTTGGCCGGTCATCGTGTACCCCCA
This sequence comes from Armillaria altimontana, assembly GCA_022818075.1. Taxonomy (NCBI): domain Eukaryota; kingdom Fungi; phylum Basidiomycota; class Agaricomycetes; order Agaricales; family Physalacriaceae; genus Armillaria; species Armillaria altimontana. The sequence continues at coordinate 5,448,325 of JAIWYR010000001.1, forward strand.
GCGCCCGGCATCCATAACAAACCTCGACCTGCTGTATGCCGTGCACAGTATGCTCTCGACGCGGGTGACACACGAGGAATGGGAGTCACTCGGACACGGGACGCACGCTCAGCTGAAAGCTACGAGGGCGTACGAGGTGCGGTGTGCGAAGCTTGGCGGGGGATGGGAGGACGGTGTGAGAAGGATCGACTGGCTGGGCGAGAAGACGTGCTTGGTCGGCGTCGAGGTGGATAAGAGCGCTTCCGAGGGCGGTGTTGGGAAGCTAATCTTTGCGAAGCCTTGAACTGCTTTTTCTTGCCCTGGTGATACGCCGGGATATTCTATTGAAGGAATCGTAGTTCTGAGACTCTGAACTTATGGGAAACATTGTATATCAGAAAGAATTTGTTAAACATATCTACCAGCCGAGTTTCTGCCACATATCGCGGTACGCCGGATATCTCCAACAAAACAAGTTCACCCGGCGCTCTGTCTCATCTCGGAATTCTTCACCAAACCGTTCCAGTGCAAATTGTTTCCAATGGTTCGAGTTCTTCTTCTCCTGCATATTCATACCCTCAATGACGATCCTCAACAGCGAACATATATCTCCCACATCCGCGTCATGCTTGCTCCGAAGACGCAGCTCCGCGGACTTCATGTGGTCCTCCCACCCCTTGAGCTTGTGTAGCAGCAGGATCGACATAGGAACGACTGGGAGTCCCTGCTTATTGACAATAGCCTCGGAAAATATCATCGGCAGCTGTAATATCCCAGGTTTGAGGATATCGACCTTGGTTTTCTCCAGCTTCCCTTCTACATAATCATTGTACCACAACACCTTCCATGTAGCTCCAGGTGTTTTGGCGTCCACAAGACAGAAACGATCTGGATTTTTGGTAACCAGGAATTCCTTCAACCACTCTGGCTTGCACGTGTGCGATGACATCAGAATGTCGACGTCGTACGGCTTCGTCAGTATCCACAATCGAGGTATAGTACGAGTGTTAGTGAACTCACATTTGGTAGGCGATCATTTCCATAAAGATAGCAAGCCGTACTCCCGAGGATCGCAAATGTGCATTCCACCTCTTTGAAGATACGAGTAACCTCTTTCGTAGTGCGAAACACGACAGCAGGGAAACCGCGCGTTGGAATTACCGGAATAGCTGGAGACGTTGGGGTTAAGGTCCTTGTGGCGACTGAAAGTGACGATGAAGACTGGGATCTTCTTGTGTCCTGCTCGTCAAACGCATCGTCAGGTATCCACTGACTAAGGATAGCCAGACCGGGGAAATGATGCTCTCCGTCCATACGAGCAGTTGTACCAGAGAACGAGTCAAAGAGGCCTAGATGGTGACTAATACAAGGAAAGGAGGCTCGCGTCAATTTCAGCACCGCGTCGATCTTTGAATTTCAAATGAGGTGCTCTCCAGTTCAAATTGAAGCCCAAAGCCTTTTACGAAGGTAGTTCAATGAATTTTAGAGAACGGCACTATGGCCAAAATACAACAACAACAGCACCCTACCATTTCGAGGCATTGATGGGTAGGGCTGCGCGCCGTCGCCGTATTGTACGGTTTTCGGTAACCGTTATACGGAAGACGGACCGAAGCCGATCGCGTCCTAATGAACATCTATACGGCACGGTATACGGTTGTTCCGTCGTCGTCACGAGCTCTTACAGACGGCCGTACAACGTCGTAAGACGGCTTATAATTTTTCTGGCTTTTGATCTTATCTTGAGCCCCCTTTCAGAGCAAATGTATCACACAAAATAGACATCAGCCAATTACGTCGCTTTGCTACATCACCTTCATCGCTGTCAATCCTTCACACTGACTATTCGTGGCTGTCTTATTAATTTCTCATTCGCGGTCAGGGGCACGCGTGGCTTTCCTTTACTTCAATACCAGTGTGGCCTAGCTCAACATGACCTGGAGTTGGTTGTATCATAGCATGGTTGTATAGGTGCATTTTATGGTTATTTTGTGGTCTTGAAGGCATCTGACTTGCCATCCCCTCGGCTTTAGATTATATTCTGCATCTCTCGAGCCATACTACATTTCTAATTTTGCCAGATTTACACATCAATAACAGGGGACTCGACTCTGTAAGTCTATATGAGTAATTCTATTTTATACTCTGGTACATGGTCGTCAATGACTGTAGACGGCCATACAGTACCTGTACCGACACCGACAAGGCTTGAAAATTGGCCATACAGCACGGTATACAGATAATTCCATAACCGTTTGGGACCATGGCTTTACGGCCGTATACCGTATATGGTATGGCACGCAGCCCTATTGATGGGCTGATGATCCTTCGTTCTGGTGAACTGTCCAAAATAAAGGCCTCAGTACCTATCCTAGTTATCGACTCTGTTGCCTCTTTGAGTATGGCAGATAGAATATTTCAGGAAGATGCTCCATGCTAGAAACTGTGTCAAAAACGCAGGACTAAAGAGACAGTGGTGGTACTCGTGCGATAGGAACACTAATTTTCGAGCGTGTTGTGATATTCCGGTGATACGGCATGTCTCAGCATGCTTAGTAAGGAAGAATCTGGAGGAAATGGGTAGAAAGAGAATATATTAGGAAGTAAACAGTATAAATACAGCGCACGGGCAGAGAAAGCTCCTCATGAGTTTGTCTACCTAGTGACTAACAGCCTACCAGCTGGAGTGCATGGCATTCAAATCACAATAGAGCGGAAGCATGGGAATTCTTCCATACATGCCTTGTTACTCCATCAAGCTATGAAGCTGTTGGCCTTTAAACGTAGCTCCAAGTGATTTGACATTCACAATATAGAAACTATCTGGAATCTTGGTGAACAGGAACTCCTTCACTGATCCTGGATTGTGGGAACTACTTATGGTATTTCAGATTTCCAAAATATGGTCCCATTTGCCAGAAAGCCGGACATCCGAATCCACGTCCAGAAGGATGGGAGCTTCCCACAGAGTTCTATGGTCATGTGTGTAAGATGTTCATCAGCAGCAGTTTTGTGTTGTCTGCCCTATATACACGCTCTCATGTCCATATCCTTCCCATATCCTCGACCAATTTGGCAATCTGACTTTCATCAGGATTTGAAGCCTGTCTTTATCATGTCGATGAATGAATTCAATGTCAGTGTTGGCATTAAGGCCTTAATTAAGGCGAATTTTTTGCCTAAGGCTTAAAGCTTAATTAAGGCCTTAATTAAGGTATTTTTTAAGGCTTAAGCTGAGCCCATAAAATTATTTTTCATCGCTCTAATATATGGCTTTATCAATCTTCAAGTTGTTATGCACTTGTAGTATCCATTCTAGAAGGGTCAACAGCAGTTTCAAGTTGGTTTTGAGGTCAAAAAGTCTACATATTAAAGGCTGCCTCTGAAATAGGGGGCACTACCTGCAGTTTAGGCAAAAATCACCCCACTCATTAACATTGTCAATACAAAGTTGGACAGGTCAACATGCTTGAGTTGCCAACCGGTTGTTTCCAGGCTTAAAAATCAGTCACATGATAACAGCTCTAAGGTTAATTAAGGGTTAAATATTATCCAGCCATTGCTTAAGGCTTAGCTTAAGTGCAATTTAAGGGCTTAATTAAGCTAAGCTTAGCACCTTAAGGACAACACTGGAATTCATCACGGAAGACAGGGATTTATTAGAAAGAGAAAAGTAAGAGTGGCTACGGCTACTAAGTAGTCGGGAAACCACAGAGGGAAGGGTAAACGCATAGAATATGAAATAGTACAGATAGCAATGATTGCAGTAGAATAGGAACATCCATAATATATTAGAAACTGAATGTTCTGTCCAAAGCACATCAAAGAATGTTAAATTGGACTTGCAGAAGAAAACAAAGCAGGCTTACAGATGTTAAACATTGACAACCCCAGCTTCACCAGATTTGGGAAACACCAAGCCCATACCAATCACCCAGTCGCTCCAGCCCTCCATCTCAGCAATCAGCTCATTTGCCAACATCAACCTCTGCTCGTACTTCTTTGGCACCCCTACTCTCCAGATAACCCTATCGCACATCTGCAGAGACCCAGTCAATGAGTTGCATAAAGTCAAGAGTGCAGCCATAGACAGAAGCAAGGACCCAATGAGGAGGCTCCTGACTGGTGAGGTGTTGAAAGCAAGAGCTGCAGACACATAGACTAACATCATCGCATAAGTGATGGAAAAGCTTTTGAGTGCAGTGAGATCATGCAGCCATTGTCCGGATGCCACAGCTTTGAGGTCATCCACAGCCCCTTGCAAGTGGACCCAGCGGTCGTGGTAGAGAAGAATGAAGAGGTCGCCCTGGACATCGGGCTCTTTCTTGCCCTTCCAGCCATTTTTGTCCCTCCACTTTATGATGATCACATTGATGAGCTGTTGAAGAGACTCTGTGCACGCAGGCTAGAAATGCAACAGTGTCAAAGACACTGATCACACTCACACCCAACACTACACACACAAATCCTCAAAGTTCTTGGGGGATATTATGCAATAGAAGCAGATTGAAGCAATACAACTAAACTCTCAGAATATATGATACACATGTATAGTGATAGTGCTTGTAGGGTATCTAGATCTCTCTAAGTCCAAAGGCTTTTATAACAAGAGGGGCGACAGATGTCGCCGGGCCTCAAGGCAAGGTGTACTACAATACACAACTCGTCACCACACACCAACAAAACCTCAATAAGCCTCGCGTGACACACACAGGTGACCACAAAGAACTTAAACACACCCTAAACATGACTTAAAGCTTGCGCTCTAAGCAGAAACCCTTCAAAACACGTCCACTCAAGCCACAGGATTTGAACCCACGTGCTCAAGCTTCCAAACTGATTGTAGACCCACAGGGTTCGAACCTATGCGATCCAGAGACACAATAACCAAATAAAACCCCATCTGACAAGCCAAAGGGTTTGAACCTCTGTCGCTTGTGGAAATGAGAACCCTCAAGCATGCACTAATCAGACCACAGGGTTTGAACCTGTGCTGCCTGTAGCACCATGTGTCACAAGAAGGCCTCGGTACAAACACTAACCAGACCAAAGGGTTTGAACCTCTGCCACCTGTAGTATCTCGCACACAAGAAACACCGTCTGACAAGCCAAAGGGTTTGAACCTCTGCCGCCTGTAGCACCGCACATCACAAGAAAACCTCAAAACTCAAGAGTGCGCCCGCAATGACACAAATCTCTTATTCTCAGGTTAGAGCGCAAGTCACCCAATCATTCAAACAGTACCCAAGTCCCACATTAGCTTTCTATGCCTGGTGCGCAATACTCAAGTCACTCAAATGTTATCAATAAAAGGTATATTCTCTCGCTTGAAGCTACAAACTAATCCTGAAGCTAGAGCACTAAGCTGAGGGCTTTCACGCTCCAACAAGGGGGGTCCAAAACTTCTACACTATTACTATTCTACGGTATTTATACTATGCACTCTACAAATTAATACAACCTTAAATAGTAACTCTTGGCTTGCGGAACTTCCTTTCCTGGGTGCCGTGCATGTCACCATAATCACACCATTGCTTGGCGCTTACTCAGAGCTCTGGCTCGGGGCCAGATCCTGGTCTCTCAGTTGTGCAACATCGGTTAGCCGCGCTATCTACACGTACTGACATCGCCTAGTATCTCCTTGGAGTTGTAGCCTAGAGCGCAACTCATCTTTATGGTAATAATATCTTCTAGTGATTTCCATGGTCTTCTAAGACCACCAGCTTCTAGTCTAGGCCTCGCACGCATCAGCCGAAGTCACAGACATCGGTCTTACTTCAATTCTAAACATTCTGAGGTCTAGAGCGCTAGCTCCCGGCATGGCAGTGCCTTGTGCATCATAGATCAAGGTTGCATGAAGTATCAATTATCTCCTGAGCTTCGCTGGTTCTATTCTTAGCACGCATCATCTGTGCATTGTCAGTGCACTCAGTGTCAAGTGCTGGGGCTTTAGACTTAGCGTGACCCTTATGGTATCACTCTACAGTTAAGCCATGCGCTCCACCAAACATCACTCAAGGTATTGCATTGCCTGCACTTAGGACATTGGGCTCTAAGGTATATCTCATTTCCTCGGTATCTAGCTTTTATAAAATGTATGTATTGATACATTTCATGAAATTACACATGTGAACACTTTTCAAGCATGTCACTGTGATACCATAAATCCTCCCAAAACTCCCAGGGCACCAATCTTTGATATGAGCAAGTGAGAATCTGACAACAATTGTGAGGACCAGACAGAGAGCATATAGCAGAGTGGCAGGAGTGAAGAAGCACTGGTTCAGAGTGGTTGGGTAGATGTGGGCAGTGATGAGGTGGCCTGTGACACCAATGCATTGGAGATAGTACACTGTGGCAGGATTCTTGACATGGAAGACGTATTGGGAAGTCATAGCACCGGTTATGGGAAACTTGCCATGGTTGATCTCACTCGCAGATTGCTGCTGGTGTATGCCTGGTGTGAGGACTATAGCATCCGAGTACAAAGCTGTTCCAGAAAGAGCAGTCCTGATGGTGATGGGAGGGAGGTCTGTGAGAGCGATAAGCCTGGTGGTTCGGATGGTGACATTGGAGTCGAGCATGGAGACAATGTTGAATGTTGAAAGCTTGAGGAAAGAGGGAAATAAGATACAGAGTGAGCACTGTGGTGGCAGTTGACAAGGTATTTGAAGGATATGGACATCACTTATCAATCAGTTATAAGCACAACAGCTGAGGTGCACCGAACAATAATGACTTTTCCCAGTAAATTGTCACCATTGTTCTTATTCTTTGACTTGTTCAGAGTTTATTCACTATTACTATGTATTGTCAAATTAAGAATAGCAGGATAATTAAACAAAAAAAACTTTACCCATGGTATACAGATGCACATGGGAGTGCTGGGTGGACCTTCTTTGCCTGAGATATCTGGGCTGTGTTACTGTAACAAAATCTTTGTATTCAATATTTCTCACCTGTGATTACATGATGTGGTTGCCAAGCTGTTGCGAGGCATGAAGAATCCAATGCTGGGGGACAAGAGGGTGAGTCTCAATGTAGATTTGGAGGTAATGAAATTCGATTTGCAAATTCATGAAATGTGTGCATGATTGGTCATGTGCTTTGTTTGGATTGCTCTTGCTTCATGACTAGTCTATTGTTTAATGCGGGGGGGGGGTTGCTGTTCAAGGGCGTTATGACAATGCCTTACATAATTTGATGGCCTTGCATCAGCACCATGCCAAATCAATTAGGTTTTGAGCTTACTGGCAGCAAGTTTTGCATGCTGAATTCAAGCTGGCTATTGTGTTTTGACAGAAAATACTGCTTGCTTTGCTTTCCCTCCATAATTGTTTTATTTGACATTACCATACAGTTTAAAAATTAGATATCCTGCTTCTCCTTAGTTTACTATGCATCCCAAGACTCTGTAATACAAGATTTATTCATTGCCAGAATCCCATCAGATTTGTAATAACTGAGTTGAATGGTAGATGGCCTATTCAAGCAACAGACTACATACACTCACTACAACCTCACCCCCACCATAGTTGTGTATGTAGTGTCTGTCTACAGGAGACTACTTCACAACTACTGCTTTCTCTTTCTCTCTCCTTCTCCCCTGACATTCCTCAAGTGCATGTCACTGCCAGTCTGTGCAAACACGAAACCGAACTGTGCTTGTGGTGTGCTATGACCTTGGCCTTGATCCGGCTGGTATGTGTGGCCATTGTTCTTCATTGAGGAAATGATCTGAAATTCTTGTACAGCCAGACTATCCTTCGAGCATCTGCACTAGCTCTGGACTGGAGAGGCTTAGGAAGTGGCAGATTTCTCTGTTTGTCTATGGCACTAGCAGTCTTGATGATGCCCGAAGGAGAAAGCTGTGAGTGCCAAAATCTTTGCAACAGTCACCATTATTGAACCTTATTTTATCAGCATATATCATTATGCATCTTTACTTGGTTGTCTATGTCTGGGCTGCAAAATTGTGCCTCTCTGAATAGTCAACAGTGTCAGGTCAGCATGTAGGATCATAACAATGATGTCATGCAATGACTGATGACTGGGCCAATAACCTGGTTGCCTTCTCCATCGTATTGCATCCATGGCTCCTATTTCCTACAATACCATCACCAAGGAATAACAAGCATGGGTGTGATGTGACTGCTACATAAATGTGCTGTAATGGCTTCTTTCAAAAGCTACAGGTTGTTGACTCTACAGCTAGATATGGCATAACTTGCAAACATTGCTGAGCTCAAAAGTTTCATGCCATACTGCTCTTGCCTGGCATGTATTCCTTCTCATACAACACTGTTGTTCTTCTTTCTGTAAATGTGAGTCTCCTTCTTTACAAAAGTGTCAGTTGATGAAGCGCACATTCTCCTTGCACTTGACAGCCCCATTGGGCTAGATGCATGAAGTTGTTGCATCCATAATTTCTGTTCCTGACATTATCCTCTCCGTTTCTGATGTTCTCAGATCTCTGATTGCTATAAGTACCTTTGTTCTGAGGTATGCAACATGGCATCTGCTTGGTTTTCTTCTCGCATGATGTTATATCTTCTATATTTGCTATTTCAGAGGGTATTGCATACCTGATGAGATTATTTTTCCACCAAGTTCTCTGATTCATTTCCTTTGCTTCGCCTCGGTATAAATTTGTATTTACGTTCATGATACAGGGTCCTACTTCCATCAAGACCACAATTATTAAGGTGTAAATGTCAACTCCAATGTCTGAACAAGAAGTGCTGCCCATCATCTGCATCTGCAAGGTGATGAGCCCACTTCTTTGTTATTTATGTTACTGATATGAGATCATCGCTAGACCATTCACCCTATGTACTTGACTGGATACAGGAATACAATGTTATATTCCAGATCCAGTTTAGATATTGTGCTGGAGCTGCATCTTGCAGTTGGGCCAACTATTTCAATTCATTCTTTAAATCTAATGGTATCTCAAAACACTATCCTCATCAGATAAGAAATGACATTCCGTTGAAACTCGTATGTGTATATGATCAGCATGAGTGAGATTTGTATATGCAAGCTGCGATAGTCCAGAATCATTCAAGCTAACAACAAGTTCAGCCCCACTGAACTGAGCTGCAGTATATCACCTGCAAGTGACAACTTGGAGGGTGGTAGATGGCAGATGACCAGACAACCATTACTTTGTATGATTGTGAGAGCTTTGATGACTGCAATGCCATACATCTGTTCAGGAAACCTTGTCGCATTGCTGCAACACATGTGCTTCTTCTTTCCTTCTTTTCCCTCTTGTTGCAATTCTTTTGTGATGGTCAACTGAGTCCTGGAGGTATCTCAACCCATAGTCTTGTTATTGGAACATCAAAATCAGTCAGGTTTCAAGTTGTCGAGGTGAGATTCTTTGTCTAGTCAAGTGATTCCCCTCAGGATTGTTCATAGATTTCCTTTAGCAGTTCAATCAATGGGACTCTACTCCATCTGGCAGTACTGGATTTCTTAAAATCAAAGTATATTGAACTCTATATTCATTCATAGCTCACCAAAGCACTGTATTAGCTAATTTCCTGGGCAAAATAGCCACCTGATTGATTTTCAGATGGTCTCTTCATGCATACTCTTTACAGTACTGAGTCCCATAAACCTCACAAAGCTCTTCATTTTGTGAAGGGGTGCACATCAACAGAGATGGATGAAATAGGTTTGGTTTGATTGCTGTCACATGAGATTCCTCCTTCAATTCTATGGTTGCATTGCAGAGCTTAAATCTCATGTTGTGTAAACAAAGGCTTGGGACTCTTTTTTAGTGCATTGAGGTTTCTCTGACATCCCATTACCAAGGTATGGCTTATTTCAAATCATTACCTGCTGAGGAGCCAAGAAGATATATCATGAAAACTCTGGGGTGTTCAATATCAACTTGGTCCTGGTAGGTACCCCTTCCCTAGGCTTTTTTTGTTTCTCCATGTCTATGTTCACTATGATGGTCTCAATGGCAATGGATTATCTGGTATGATCTTTGTGATGGTTTTAGATTAGAATCTGTGGCTGTGGAAGCTGAGTATATAAAGCAACAAGCATGCATCTTTGCTCATATCTACCATCCACCTACACCTAGTATGGAGGTCCCACCACCTGACCTTTCTCAAGATGATAAGAGAATCATTTTCAACACACTTGACATGAATCTGAACACAATGATTCTGGAATCCTTGTTACATGGTAAGTTTATCCTGTCCCTGTACCTGAAGCACCTCAGTTAAATATTCCCTTTGCAGGTATATATACTGGCATTGTAGCAGTCACTTTATGGACTACATGTAGGTTGGCTTCCAATCCTCATTGGACAAGGAGATTCACTAAACTCTCAATACAAGTCACTTCTACAAAGCGGTTACATGGTACATTCCTATGTACTATCATTGTCATGCTTTATGTGCTCGCGACAATATCATTTGCAGTAGACTGGGCATTTGTGTGTCGTGCATTCATTCAGTATGGCTACAATTATTACAGCCTATACATAGCATTGGTGGCTATTGGCCCATGGTGGAGAGCATATAACCTCATCGCCAGTATTGCTGGTGGTATTAGCACACTTCTTGTAGATGTCACTATCGTATGTCAGCCCATCTAGTCCTGTCAATCAAGAATGACTGATATGTTGTAGATTTGGCGTTGCTGGGTGCTCTGGGATCATCAGTGGCAAATTGTTTCACTACCAATTGTTTGTGCTATAGCTGCAACAAGTATGTCTCATTATTTGTCCTTAGATATGCCATGCACTGAGCACTCAACATTTTAGTCATGAAGATTATGCAAATTCTCAGTGATTTGTTCTATTCAACAGATAATATTAGCAAGACCACAGTTTTTGCACAAAATATTGACTGGTCATTGATATATGCCTTGCTGACACTTGTGACAAACCTCATTTGTACACTTTTAATTGTGTATCAAATTATCCGCTTTGCACAAAGGTTATTCCTCTTCCGAAGCATCATTTCTGCTCTTATTGAGTCCTCCACAATTTATACACTGGCGCTGATCGCATACCTGGCACTTGTGGGAAGGAATATGGTGGTTGCCAATTATGCAGATATTGTTGCAGCATACATTAGGGTAAACACCTCTTTGCATTCAATCTTATTCAGTGGTTGATTACATCCTCATCACATGGCAGGCTATTGCTCCAACACTCCTGGTGCTACGTGTCGCAGCCAGGCCGACATCCAGCTCTAGTGATGAGGAGTCGACTGATTCCAGACCTTTATCAGACATTAACTTTCAGCCAATGGGGGAAAATAGTACTGGCTCTGACAACCCCAGTGACCAGAGCATCTCAGGATCTCATGCAATTGAAAGTGTATGACTTCAAATTTGTCTTGCAGAGATATTTTACTCTTAAAATAGTTACCTATCAAATGTTGAAAGCTCTCCCCAATCTTGGTTACAAGTCTGATTCTAAAGTAATGGTCTGGGCTATAATAACAACACTGTAATGTACTGTAGCCAGCCAAGACATCTTTTGATTAATGGGGTATCTTGATTCATGTGAAACCATCTACCAAATTCCAGCTTTATCTGTTTTGGTCACACTGCAGATGCAGAGATCATACAGTCTCCTTGCCTGATGGTCCCAACAATGTCTGATGATTATCATTCAGGCAGTGGTATATGTGGCTATCATTGGTATCTTCTTTGTGAAAGCAACCAACCAAGGGAGTATGATTCTCCCACATGGCAACCATCTTTTGTTGCTGCAAGATCGCATTAGCATAGGCTGAAACATATTCTACAAGGAGTGTCTGAGTGATGACCTTGGAGATATCAATCAGATCCTTGAATAAAAGCAACCAGACAGAAGCTCACCCTAACATATGCAACAATAGTATTGGCATAATAGCCAGCTTCCAAATTTCTTGACACCAGTGCTACATAGATTATTAAGGAAAGTGAATACATTGCTGACAACTCAAGAAGCATTGCAATGATTTTGTAGAAGGTGCTCAACTCAGGAGCATGCTGGGGTAAATAATCAAGAATGTGCACAGGAGTGTCATGGCTAGAAGAAAAATGATCATTTTTTGGGTTAAGGAATCTGAATCTGATAGTCCCTATGCCATAGGATGACCAGAACATTAAAATTAGGAGGATGTTCCTCCTCATTTTCAGAAAGATCTGCTTATATCTCTGTTAATACATTTCAGATCATCCTGATCTTTTGTACACACTATTATACAATATATATTGTGTATTATATACCAGAATTACCTTCCCCAACACTCAGAAATGTGAGCTATATGTTATTTCGGAGATTTTCACTATCACACCTTTTATCATATATTCTGATGGTCTGTATTGTGTTCTTGGGGTGTTCTGGGGGTTTTCAAGGTCAAGGAATCCATTGGTAACAACTCCGAAGTTTTCTGAAGCTTAGAAATACGAGTTTTCATATATGCTTCTCTTAAACTGTTATATTAGTATTATGATCGATACTGAGATGCCATAAATGAAACCTAGAGTTATTTGGGGGTTTTCAAGGTCAAGGAATTGACTGGTAACACTCCCAGAGCAATCTGATGCCTAGAAAACAAGATAATGCATATGTACCTCTTAATTTCTTATTTTTCACAGTGTTCTAGTAGTCATATATAACTAATGAGAATGTATTATAAGGTTTTCACAGTGTATAAATTGAATGGTGAAGTCTCTGAAGCAATCCAATGCACACAACACTATAAAAAGTGAATATATACCACCATCTCCTTCATCCCTGGCTATTCAAGGCCTCACATATACTGCAGAGGGGTCATTTAAAGGTTTTAAAGGTTGGGGAGTTCATTGGTAAAGTACCCCAGCTGATCCAATGCACACAGCACACTCCAAAAGCAAATATTACTCTTTTTAAACACTCTCCAGGGCCCCTATACTTCACCAGATGGTTCACTTTTATATTATTTATATTTAGGTATGTACTAGTACTATCCCCTGGCCCACCAACCACCCAGAGGATGCCTCAATAGGCTCAAATCACAAATTTGTTTAAAAATGGACTGATGTTATTGATGGCATTATGCACTGCCACTACATCCAAACTAATTTCAATGCATGCATTCATTTCTGGCTGCAATTTGATGAAATAGCCTTACAGATATAAAGATAAATACTTGGCAAGGTCCTCTCTTTAATATTAGCTCAATCCATTGAGAGATGAGCCGGAAATTTGAGAAAAAGTGGATTTTGAACTAGAGGTATGGGCCATCACTGCGCGTGGCATGTCCGAGTCCTATGATTTTTTCTGGTATTTAGGTAGTCGGTTCACATCTATATACTGCACATTCTGCACTATTGAACATAAGTGGCATTTCTCTGCAGTTGGTCATGTACCCCTGTATTGTTAACCGTCGTCTTGCCTGTGGAAGTAGGTACCACCACACAGCAATACTGAGTAGAACACAATTCCTCTTGACCTGCAGTACATTTATGTATAATGGACAGAAAGGGCTGTTCTCCCTCAGAATTTTCAATACAATGGATTCTATGCTGCCAAATATGAACACATCCAGGTACCTTTGCTGCAGCATACAATTAAAATAATCTCTCACCTCTGACAAACTTAGCAAATGAGTTTTCACATCCACATGTTGTTGTCCAAGGGGTTATGAGGATGTCAAAATATTACATCCACTCAATATTTTTTTAAGGCCTGGTCAATCCAACCAACCAACCACCATGGGAATAACATACCAGATCAAGGTACAGCATACAGTATTGGTAAGCACACTGCCACCCAGTTAGCAGCAGTTACTGGTTGTAACCGGTCTCTCCTGGCTGGACCTTGCCAGAATGCCAAATCTGCCTCATCAGCAAGCTCAAATGACTATCCCTTCATCATCTGTATCACAGAGATGATGTTCAATGGAATTACAGAGCTGATATTCTCAGTGAGATCTCAATCTTTTATCAACTATTGCTTTCTCATGCATGTTTGAGCTAATTAGCATAGAAAAAAATTGATACAGTGCCAACCAGGACTTCTCCAACACCAGGTTTAAAATAGGAAATAAAATTGTACAATTCTTGAGAAAAAAATCTTGGGAAGAAACCCACCAAAAGAATGTGATTCATGTTGAGAGCCCAATTATTTTCACATTTGGAAGTGAATTCCCATGCTGTTTCACTTTTTATTTTTATTTTTTAGGTGGGTTAAGCAGAAATATTTTGCCCAAAGGGAGGAGAAATAGTCTAGGGATGCTCTAGGATCTCCGGCAAGTGTCAGGACAGCTTCTTTGGCTGTATTACATCCCCTGGTGTCAGTTTTGGATGGTTATCTCATCTATATATAGCAAATGTTTCTATATTTAGATGCTTATATGATCATGTTTCACTTTTATTTATGGTCAAAAGTGAAATTTTACTCCTAAAGCTTAGTGGAGCATGATCTGAATAGCCCTATCTAAAAGAACTTGATTGCACTACTTTTCATCAAAAACTGCCAATGTCCTAATGAGGAGAAGGAGTTGCAAAATTTGGTACTTTTTATGGTTATTCATGTGATGAGAGGTGCTGGTTAGCACTGTATGGTATTCTTTTTAAAGACCTCTTGAAGGTGAGTGACTGACCAACCAGGTCTACTGGCTTGACAGTGATATGCCATCTATGTGTTCACACCTAGATTTTGCAATTTTATAATAATACTATTGCATATCTATCTTACATTAGTGATACTTAGAGGACTATAGCTGAGGCTTCAAGCTGATAGTTAGCTTAGTATGCAGCTAGCAGAGCCAGTGACTTAGATGTGATACCACTAGTGGGTTAAATCTACCAGCCAGCTGTTATGATTTATTCATTTTCTTTATCTAAGTGCCTCTTATCTTATCTTCAGCACTTATCTTATCTTATCCAGATCCGCTGTCACACCTGCAGCATGTCTAAGGATGTAATTTTGCAAAATGTCATACCTTACACATTAGCAATGCAGAGGCATCGTGAGCGGGCTGACAGTGCAAGTGGCACGTGAAGAAGCAAGGTCACTGAGGTAGAGAGCTCTATAATAGAAAAAGAAGCAATGGAATTAAAACATAAGGACTTCATCGTTGCACTGTACCTTATGGGCATGCACTGCAACAAGGCCGAAGGGCAAGCTAGCTTGCCAAACCACCTGTTTGCAATAGAGGACTCAGCTGGAGTGGGATGCGCTTGTACGTGGGCTGAGGCTAATTTAGATAATGACGTGTCTGTAATCTATGACGCGTGGTCCCTGGAGATCCGGAAAAATGATATCACGTGTGGGGTAATCAAGAGAACCCCGGGCATGGCCTAGAAACAGGCTTCAGCTGATGGAAATAGCGAGCGGGCTGGAGAGCCGAAGCATTTCTTGGTTACCGGGTCTAGAATATGATGCTGTCACCTTTGGAGCAGACCCGAAAGCTGAATACGAAGTGTGATTGGTGATTGAGGATTAAGCAGCTATTGAGTACATGCTCGCGAGCTACTCTGCTGCTAGGGCAAGTGACGTCGACATCACTTAGCTCTTTGAGACTACTAAAAAGAGGAACGAGTGGCATGCTGCCTAGAGCACTGTGCCAACTTGGACGAGGAATATCTGGCCGAAAAAGAAGTAAATTACTAAAAATCCATTTGTAACAATCAATCTCCCATAGTCTAAGTAGAGTAGATTTTCATGTATTAAGGCAAGCTACCTACCCCCCACGTAATGTAATAAAGTTTCAGTTTGGATCTGGACTTGTTGCGCTGTGTAAGAGTTAGTGACTTCGAGCCTTGGCTACAACACAAGTTTAGCAAGCTCACAGAGAAATTGAATAAGAGAGAAATTTTGGATACAAGCTTCGGTTTACTTGAGATAAGAAAGAGATTCAGAAGCAGTGACGCTGCGCCTGTCTCAAGAGGTTTACTTGGTTACATCTGAGAAGAAAGCTCTGTTCCTTTTCTGGTTCAGTGTAAGAAAGAGAAGTTGTATTGTGCCGGCCTCTGTGTAGGTCTAGGAGTAGTTTGCAAGGGAATCAGCCAGATTGAGCTGTTCTAGCAGTTGCACAAAGTGTGACAGGTGTGTGCAGTTGGACCTCATGGCATCGTTGTTAGGGCGAGCGCACTGTGTGTGAGGACTTGTGGGGATGGTTTTGAGAATAACTGAGATTTGAGTGGGAGTGCCGAGGGCCTGCATTGCAATGAGTTTGGAAGTCAGGTTTAGCAACTAAGATAAAGGCGGTGTCATGCGCAGATTAGATCTTGCAGCAGGTCGTACTTAGCGAGCTCACTGACTGAACTTGGTCATTTTGCAGATCTGCGTATCCATGTGTTTTGTCTTTTGAAATATCTTTTGCCTCGAGGGTTGCATGATTCACTGTGCTCTCTTGTAAAAAGCTCTGGAGAGATAGAGAATTTGAGATTAGCTTGATAATACTACATTGTTGCGCATATCATTCTAGCGAGCTTACTGAGATAATTTGAGATACTGTCAGCGTGCAAGTGGAATTAAAATCCTTGCTCCCCTCCGCACTTAAGGAGATTGTGTGTGTGTGTGTTTTGTGGGATTGAGTGTAGGTTTTGTGTGTGTTCACACTAGGCCGTGCTCAGTTTCATGGGTGCCCGTCACCAGCCTCGTCACCGTGACTGCACAGAGTCATGACATCGCAATACAGTCAACATTGTCACCTTGTTCATTTTCTTACTTCTTACTGACATGGTGCACTTATTATTAGAACCCTCAGTTTAGTATATAAATATTGTAGCTCAAGCTGTATATTCCCTAGCTTTGAGCTAAAGTTAATCTATACTGAAACACATTCTCTCTCACTAAGCGCTAAAGCCTTAGTCCAGACTTCCTCTCATCACGAGACCCAATGGTGACTGTATGAACGCAATACAGCTGTTGTTTACTCTTGATTGGAAATCGGGTCTAACAATTAGCTCAAAGCTTCCCTAGCTTCTTAAACTGGAGCCTTCATGGATTCAGACAACGCCCTCATCCTAACCACAGCACTTGTTCCCGGGACTGTCTGTCTCATCGCCGCCATCATCCTTGCTGAAAGGTTTCGCAGGGGAGGAAGATGAAAGGAGAACACCGCTGCACCCACCGTCATTATCAACCAGCAGATAAACCCCCAACCCTCCAACAATGACATCTCGCTCCAGCCACAGCCACTCCATGTCCATGCACCCATACCACAATGAGCGGCACCAGTCAATGACCTCCTTGCAGTCGACAGAGAGGAAGAAATCGACGATCAAATGGGAAGATCTCCCACCCCTCCCAGAAGGTGCACACCTATCATCGTCTTCTCCTCCTCCACCAGTTCTACCCCATATGTCGTTCAATCTCCCTCCCCCCTTTCAGACGATGCCCTCGCTGAGCAGATCGTATGATTCCAGTTGGGTGCAAGCTACTACAGCAGGCCCCCCACTCCCGAGTCAAGTAGCACTGACTGTAACAGGGATGCAAGGGTACCAGTTGCATCACCCCCAACCCTGTTTGACCCAGATGACCTCTGGGACAATCTTACCATTCCCCTTAGCGCCTACTACCCTGCGAGAGCCAACCCCAACTATCCCAGTGTCATTCAGTGGGATCAGCCTATCCACCATCGCAAACCCACACCAGAGCCCACCCCAGTCGCCAGACCATCCAATCCGCGATGATCTGCCTGGCGCAAGATTGATGAGCTGTTGGAGCGAAGGTACCAGCCATGCCTCGGATGAAACAGCTCTGCCACCTACCTCAGAGAAGGAGACGGATCAGAAAGCACCGACACCGCCACAGAGTTACTCCCCAAGGTGGAGTACATCAATGGAATCCATGGAGAGAGCCCCCCAGCCTCAATCCTGGAGATCCAACCCCTCCCCGAGACAGCTCCTGAGCCCCCCACTGATGATGCTATGTGATGCCATCCGCATCTTTGAAAAAGGAAAATTTGTCCAAACCCCAGAAGTATTAACAACCGCAGACTATGACAACTTATTTAGATATTTTGCCTATGAATTACCATTTATCCCAGCTTGGGGAAACACCAAAGCCGGGAATGACTACTTTATGAATCAACAGCAGGGCCTTCCCACCAATCAAATCCTACAGTATGAGGCAGGCAGGAACACTTGCTTCCTGTATAACGAAATACATCCGGATGCCCCAATGCAGGTACTCAGCCCTTACAGAAGGATCCCAATCAAATTAACCCTGGAAATTGAGATCCAGGAACCAATGCCAGACAAACCACCAGTGTTTCCCCCCTGAGCATCAGTCTCAGCCTTCTCCTACCGGAGGGGACAGGCCCCTCCAGGAACGTATCCACAGTGTGAAATGCACTTCTCCCTGTTTAATTGGCACTTCCGCCACTCACTGCATAAAGTAATCTTTTGCATGTCACGGTTCGAAGGAGATGCCCAAAAATGGTGGGAACTCGCAGCACAAATGATCAGAGCCAATGATGAAGGGGAACAACTATACCCCTCATATGCCGACTTCAAAGAAGAAGTCAGGAGGAGGTTCTGGAAGGACTCAGATGCGCAGATCAAACATGTGCAGTGGGAGAAACTCAGGCAGACAAGCTACCCGGACGGTGACCAGTTCTTCCAGAAATTTGAAGAGCTGGCATATGATGTGGGAGTATGCAACAATGAGCAAGTCATGCTCACCCAGATCAAGAAAGCCATCCAAGAAACCAGCAAGAACACCATCTATGTGGCAGATGGAGAAGTCCCCACCAACTACGACAGGTGGAAGGCCCGTGTACTTCAGATGGACTATAACTACCATCTCAAGAAGGTGGAAGGAACCACAACTGGATGGGTTGATACCAGACCCCAAGCACAGAAGATGACCACACCTCCAAAGGCTGGTCAAACATTGACATACACACTGGAGAAGAAAATAGCAACAGGAACAACATACAGAGGAAGGGGAGTGCCGATAGATGTCGATGCAGCACGTGCCATAGCAAAGTGTTTCTGATGTGGAAAGCTCGGTCACTTCAAGCATGACTGCCCCAACCAGCCAAAAACCAAGGAGGAAGCCATGCGGCGCCTCAATTATTACTGGGACACACATTCAACGGTCGAGGCACCAGTATTAGCAACAATTGAGGAGGTAAAAGAGGATGCCAGGAAGTAAATGATTCAACCCACCTGGCCAAGGACTTAGTTTCATCTGGTACGCATGTCACGCCCACTAGTCAGACTCATACATCTGTAGTAGCTACCGCACATTCAAATATACCCATGACTCCGCCATCAGACCAGAAACTAAGCAAGAATCAGCCAACAGTACAGTGCACTGCAATAGTTAAACTACCAGCTAAACGTTCGGCAAGTAGCCTATCATGGGTGAAAGCATTGAACAACAAGTCACCTACCATAGTGATGCCCATCATAATGGTTTGACTGGATGGGGCAGGGGAACAAGCACCCAGTGCCCCCCCTGACAAAACAGCTCCACGGAGTCCCCACCTCACAGGGAGTTATGAGGGAATAGCTCCGGCGAAACCTCCTCTGGTAATGGAGATCACTGTAAGGATGCCAAAGTCTAAATCCCTTATCCATCAAGGGGCTTTGGCGAAGACCAAGGACTTAACCAACCCTGTGAAAAAGACCCCTACCGACAGGAATGAGGGGGCCTGAACAAGGTGGGAGACACCTAAGGTGCATATGGAGGAAGTTCCAGACGAAGAAGACAATACCAGTTTCTGAATGCAGAAAACTAATTTAACACCCCCTGTAGTGCCCGAGGTGACCCAGTCGACAGTAGCCAAGCCATCAAGCTCAGGTGCGAAGACTGAGAAGGTCCCATCGGAATGGCTAAAGCCTTTCAGAGCAGAATGGACATTGCGTGGGATCAAAGAAGCAAAGATGGAGGCAGAAGTGAAGGCGATTTAAAAAAAAATTGGATTCATAAAGCATGTATGGAGGAAGTTGTCAACAAAATGATTGAAGGGATAAGAAAGGCGATGTGAATCAACACTCTTTGGTGGCTTGAAGAACTACAGCAACCAAGACAGTACATCAGCCAATTGAGCGGAATCGGGAAGGATCTAGTCATCAACGTTCAAATCAAAACACTAGAAAACATTACCCAAATCTCCACTACCACACTAGTAGACAGTGGGTGTACCAGCAGTGCAATCAACTGAGCGTTCATCAAACAAAACAACATCCCCACTCACGCAACCGCCACACCAATCTCCATCTATAATGCTGACAGAACAAGGAACCAGGGAGGAGCGATTACCAAGTATGCCGAGGTCTATCTCAAAATCGGAGATCATGCGGAATGAATAGATTTAGCCATCACCGAGCTAGGCGATCAACAAATCTTTCTTGGTCACGATTGGTTGGCAAGGCACAATCCGCTTGTCAACTGGAAGACCAGGAAAATGATGTTTGCCTGATGTCAATGCCTTAAAACTCCATTTGTGCTTCCCGATGCAGATCCAGACAACAAGTGGGACAAAGAACTAGAGGAAGGGGAGACCATCCTGGAAATAGACTTTACACAGGCCATTCTCATATGTGCACACCATGCAAATGACCTCGCTGCCAAAGCCAATGCTGAGAAGAAGACCAAAATGTTTGAAGAAATGGTCCCCAAATGGTGCCGGGATTTCAATGACTTGTTTGATAAAGACAACTTTGATGAACTCCCTGAGCAGAAGATGTGGGACCACACTATCGAACTTATTCCGAACGCAAGCACCAATCTTGACTGCAAGGTCTACCCCCTTAATTGAAATGAGCAAGTAGAACTCAACAAGTTCTTAGATGAGAACCTTTCAAGCGGAAGGATATGGCCATCGAAATCACCCATGGCCTCGCCCTTCTTCTTCATCAAAAAGAAGGATGGCAAGTTGCAACCAGTACAAGACTATCGCAAGCTCAATGAGATGACGATTAAAAACCGTTATCCACTTCCTCTCATTTCTGAGCTCATGGACAAATTATGAGGTGCCAAATACTTCTCCAAACTCAATGTTCGATGGGGATATAACAATGTGCGCATCAAAAGCAGTGACAAATGGAAAGCAGCATTTAGAACTAACAGAGGGTTGTTTGAACCCACTGTCATGTTCTTTGGACTCACCAATTCACCCACCACTTTCCAATGGATGATGAACGACATCTTCAAGGACCTCATTGCGTCGGGAGCCATAACCATTTACCTCAACAACATCCTCATCATGTCCAAGACCAAAGAAGAGTATCATCGCATCACATGCAAGGTTCTTAAAGTCTTGCAAAAGAATAAGCTATTCCTTAAAGTGGAGAAATGTGAATTCGAAGTCTTAGAGACGGAATACTTGGGAGTCATCATCAGCAAAGGCAGCATCCATATGGATCCAGTCAAGATAAAGGGGATCACGGAATGGCTGGTGCCAACCAAGAAACAGCAACTACAATCGTTCCTTGGCTTTACAAATTTCTACCGATGATTCATAAAGGGGTATAGCAAAATTGTCAAACTGATGACGCAGTTGACGGGCAACAATCCATGGAAATGGGGAGCAGCACAACAAAACACCTTCAACCAGCTGAAGAAGCCACTAGCAGAGGATGTGGTATTAGCAATACCAACAGAGGGGGGCAAGTTCCGTGTAGAAGTGGACGCCAGTGAGGGAGCAATAGGCGCCGTTTTGTCGCAAGAACAAGACAGAAAATGGCGCCCGGTCACATTTTTATCCAAAGCCCTCACCATGACAGAACGGAACTATGAAATTTATGACAAAGAACTACTCACGATCATGCTCGCCCTTGACAAGTGGAGGCACTACCTAATGGGAGCAGCTCAGGACTTCGAATCTGGACAGATCATCAGAATCTCCAGTATTTCTGAAAGCCCCAAAAGCTAAACTGACAACAAGCATGTTGGGTAACTGAACTGGCCGAATACCACTTCTCTCTTCACCACAAACCAGGTACACAAAACAAGACAGCCAACTTGCTTAGTCAACGAGCAGATCACGAGCAGGGCAAAGAAGACAACAATGAAGTCCTAGTTCTCAAACCCAAACACTTCCGAGCCATGCTCATGCCCACAATAGAGGAAGTACAGACCAGAATCAAACATGCTATGCTTAACCACCATTCATGGGACAAGCATGTCTCCAGATCTCTGAACCACAATTGAGGAATGAAAATAGAAAATGGACTAATCTACTATGATAGCCAAATCTATGTTCCCTGAGATCACATGCTACGAGGGGAGATCATTGCACAATCTCATGACCATATCACGGCAGGACACCCAGGTGTTCAAAAGACCAAAGAACTCATGCTACGAGAATATTGGTGGCCCAAGATGAAGAAGGACATAGAAGCTTATATCCATGCCTGTGAAATGTGCCAACGAACCAAATCGAGCACTCAAGCAAAGGCGGCACTACTTCATCCCAATGCCATACCCTCCAGACCGTGGACTCATATCTCCATAGACATGATCACCGGCCTACCCGAAAGCAACAGCTATGACGCTATCATCATGATCGTAGACCAATTCTCCAAAGAAATCATCCCCATCACATGCTCTACAGAACTCTCGTCAGAAGGATGGGCGAAGATCTTATGCGATGAAGTATACTCCAAACATGGAATGCTGCAAGTGGTCATTTCTGATAGGGGAACCGTCTTCATTTCCAAATTTATGAAGGACCTCTATGACCTATTACAGATAAAGAGCAATGCATCTACAGCCTACCATCCCCAGACCGATGGACAGACAGAGAGAGTCAATCAAGAGGTTGAAAAATACCTCCGCATCCTTGTCAACCATCTCCAAAATGACTGGGCAGAGTGGCTTTCACTCGCCGCCTTCACTCACAACAACCACACCCATTCAGCCACTGGCAAAAGCCCTTTTGAAGTCAACTATGGCTACAACACCCACGTCCTACCAGGAGCCAAGCCCCAGACACCCTTCTGCACCCCAGCCTCAACCATGTTCGTCTCCAAGATGCAAGAGATCCATGCCACAGTGAAACAATCACTCAAGAAAGCCACCAACCAAATGAAAACCCAATACGACAAGAAGAAATGTCCGGTGATTGAGTATCAAGTAGGATACAAGGTTTGGCTCAATACAACCAACCTTCACCTTCCTCAACCAAAGAAAAATCTCGCAGACAAACAAACAGGCCCCTTCTTCATCACTGCAAAGAAGGGAGCCTCAGCATACACTCTCAAGCGTCCTACAAATTGGCACATTCATCCCACATTCAATGAAAACCTCCTCACTCTGTACACACCGCCTGCCTTCCCAAATCAAGAACAACCACCCCCACCGCCGCCTGACCTTATTAACGGTGCCGAGCATTATGAAGTCGAAAAAGTTCTCGACAGTAGACTTCACAAAGTCAGGGGAAAAGCAGGGGAACCATGGCGAAGAGTTGCTGATTACTTTGTCAAGTGGAAAGGCTATGGACTGGAATCAAACAGCTGGGTACGAGAGGACAACATGGATGCCAATGAACTAATCGAAGAGTTCCTCGCAGAACATGTTGACAGAGTAACCAATAGACCTCCAAACTGG
This sequence comes from Armillaria altimontana, assembly GCA_022818075.1. Taxonomy (NCBI): domain Eukaryota; kingdom Fungi; phylum Basidiomycota; class Agaricomycetes; order Agaricales; family Physalacriaceae; genus Armillaria; species Armillaria altimontana. The sequence continues at coordinate 5,471,822 of JAIWYR010000001.1, forward strand.
CAGTCCTATATGGATCTGTGGACAGGCAAAAAGGTGTGATATGATGAAGACAAAATGTGGGAATTGCTAGGGGGACACAACAATCCTTCAATGGACACAAAGTCGCCCTTCAAACTGGACAACATACCATAACAGCAGTCAGGATGCCTGCCTTAACAAGGGGGTAATGTTACAATTTATTCATTTTCTTTATCTAAGTGCCTCTTATCTTATCTTCGGCACTTATCTTATCTTATCCAGATCTGCGACTGCACAGAGTCATGACATCGCGATACAGTCAACATCGTCACCTTGTTCATTTTCTTACTTCTTACTGACACGGTGCACTTATTATTAGAACCCTCAGTTTAGTATATAAGTACTGTAGCTCAAGCTGTATATTCCCTAGCTTTGAGCTAAAGTTAATCTATACTGAAACACATTCTCTCTCACTAAGCGCTAAAGCCTTAGTCCAGACTTCCTCTCATCACGAGACCCAATGGTGACTGTACGAATGTGATACAGCCATTGTTTACTCTTGATTGGAAATCGGGTCTAACACCGGCCATACTAGTGACTTGGATGCTAGCAGGGCTAAGTAAATATGGCCACTAGCGGACAAGCAACACAACTAGCGCACCAAACAAGAGGCAGAGGACACAAATCCCATGAAGTTCAGTCACTAGCAGACTGATCTAGGCACAAACACCTAAGTCAGGTTAACTAGTCACATGACAATCTTGAAACAGGACTTAGAATGAATTAGCAATGGATTAACCTTGTGGCAGATCCGACTAGTGTGGTACAGATCCATTGTGATCGGCACTAGTATAGCTGGGCTGCGCCTTCGATCACAATCAACAGCTGTTGCAGGCATGCTTGCCTGGCTAGTCATTTATCCTTGACACTAGTGGAGCGTCGCTGGGCCCAGGACATGGAATACAACCGCTAGCAGAGCTCCTAGGCTCACTAGTCAGCAAGCGACCATTTCTAGACCAACTATTGCGTGATTATTCATTATTATTTGTGACTAGCTAAGAAATTTTTATTAATAATACCCCTTTAGTCAGTTATTTATATTTTGATCATACCTTGTTTGTCAGTATATAAGTAGTAGAATAGGTGCACACACACGGCTAAGGCAAGCCATCCCTGCAATTGTGACCTACTAGTCAGTATCTAGTGCCCCAATTAAAGGCTTTTGTGCTTAACCTCGACGAAGCGGCTGCTAGTCACTAAGTTACCCATAGCATTGAGTGGATTGAAGTGTCTTAGAGCAATCTTTCATGTCCTGCAAAGGCCAAGAGTGTTTCAAAGTTAGTTCAAGCAAGTTCTCGAAGTTTAAAGTATTATTCTTAGGCCAAGAGCACCACTAGTCTGCCTAGAAAGTGACTAGTCAAGTGTTTATTCACTTGTAAGACATTATAGGGCCAAGAGAGCCACTGGTTCGAAGCAATCCCAGTCAGAGCAAGTGCAGTAGCTCAAGTCAAGTCACTATTCATCCAATCATGTCTTACCAACCCCACTAGTGTGAGTAGTACACTTGTATAGCTCACTAGTAACAAATAAAAATGTCTTTAAACAACTTTCCTTGATTATTGGAGTCTGCAGAGTGCTTCTAGCATACTCGAAACACCTGAATTCAATACATTGGTGATAAGTGTAGAGTTAGTGATAGGTTTAGTGTTTGTTGGTGTTCATTGCCAGCCACTAGTCTGTTTGCCACTCGCCGTTACCAAGCACATCAATGGTCCGGTAATGGTCTAAGGCATAGCATGGATGGCATCCGCATCCATCCACGTATTTTTGTTATTTAAAGAACTTTTGATTGAAATACACAAAAAGAATGAAAAAATAAGCTATGAGCACTGTTTTTTGAGCACTATTCAATGGTGAATGAGGTTTTATATTCAAAGCACATTTATTATTTAAGAACATGATCCAAATATAAAACCTCATTCACCATTGAATAGAGCTTAAAAAACAGTGCTCATAGCTTATTTTTTCATTCTTTTTGTGTATTTCAATCAAAAGTTCTTTAAATAACAAAAATATGCAGATGGATGCGGATGCCATCCATGCTATGCCTTACGGTAACCCCTTGTTGTTGTCCATCCCAATTATCTCATCCCATGGCCATTGGTCTGCATTTCTCCTCAGGAGCTCTCAAATGGTGGACAGCTCTGTTCTTGGGCATATTAGCCATCAGCCTTTCAGATTCCTAGCAATCTTGCTAATCTCTCGGCTGAATCCCATGTACTAGGCCTGCCTTATGATATCTCTCCATTTCCATCCTCGCATGAGGTTATCTCCAGATTTTCAGGCACCATGCTTCTTTCATTAAGCGAGCACATGGCTATCATCATTATGTTGTGATCCACCTTTAAGTTCATCCTACTGATGCAAGTGCAGGTCAAGCTTATTGGAAGGAGTGAGCTTGCTAATTAGCCTTTCTATCAAGCCTGTCCTTCAGGTACAGTGCTATGACCAAGTCCTTGGTTAACTCTGCTGTTTCCATTGACATACTGCGACATTGCTTCAGTAACCTCACTTAGAATAGGTATCTGCATGTCTGCTTAGCAAGCTCACTAAGTGTAGCCTATAAGCTAATGCTTAAACATGCCAAATCACGAATTTACATAGGTAGCCATGCCACGGGTGTGACACTGCTTTTCTGCCAGTCTCATTGACGTGATGATGTGATCCAGGTTTGGTTGTATGCCTGTGGGATGCTGGCTATGCATTAGAAGAGACAAGCTCATAATTTTTGGACAATGCTTTGTGCAGGACACAAGACTTGTGTGGAAGTAAGTCCTTTGTCCAACATAGGTTGAAGGGGATCTGTCAAACGGGAAAGCAAGGGTTCAAATAAGGTGAACTGCAGCAGTGGAATCCTGAGAGCATCCAAGGAAATGAAGCAGTTGATGTCTCAAATTGATACTTCTGGCCTAAGGTGAGATGTTAGATGATAATAGCATACAGATAGCACAAGTAATTGACTCCCATGGAATTCTACACAGGATGGGCAACAACATGTTGATTTATAGAAAGACAACATGGTGCAGTACTACAAGAGGGTGACAGAAGATGGGAAAGGATGGTGAGTGATAGACGAGTATGTAAATACAAGTGACTTCAAGAACCCATGAACACCAGCAGCCAGATACACAAAAGTGAGGCCACAAATATTCAGAGTAGAGATATAGTTGAGGTCCAATGCTCCATGGTTTTTATCATGACTATAAACACATTGGCGAGAATGAATTTAGTGCTACACATCCTAGCCATGGTACACTGTCAGGTTTCAACACACAATGGTAAGTGACTACATCTTGTAAGCAAAGAAGACTGAATGATGCTGAACATGCAATGGTTCAAACAGAACATGGACAGGGAGAAAAAGAGACATGCAACCAAGCTGAGAGAACTGAAGATAATGCTAGGGATGAAGAGAAAGATAGGGTTCAGAGATAAAGGGGATGAAGAGGAAAGGGAGATGAATGAAGGGCAAATGAAACAAGCCAAGAAAGTGAAGGAGGAGGAGGGAGAAGAAATGAGCACTTAATTAAAGGGGAGGCTCATGTAACATAGAGATCTTGAGGGTAATGTCAAGGTAATGTACCGAGAACACAGTGAGGTACACACAATAAAAGAACTGATGTCAAGAAAACTGATGGACTCTAACACTAAGGGAAAGTCAGAAAGTGAGGTACAAATAGTAAAAGTGCAGGCAATAAGAACACCAACAATCCTGATGGAGCTGAAAGACCGAAGGTCAGCAATCTCTGCAATCAATAGAATGTTTCCCATGGGGTTTTGAAGGTACATAATAACCAAGATACCTATATACATAGGACTCAGAATGCATCCAGTTTTCTTTTGATCCATCCAGCCTGTTTTGGCCAAATATTGATGGGGTCACTATACTAGCTAATTATAGATTATTACAAGAGGCTTAGAATTTAATTTTAGCCCTTCCCAATAAGGAATGAGTTAGGTTTTTGAAAAACATTGATCTGGCATTCCAAATCTGGCCCTAACCCCTAAAAATAGCAAAAATGCATAATTAATACTAATAATAGACTCTCTCCTGATCACCCTGCCTAATATAGCATCTAAAAATAACCTCATCTAGTCCCTTTACCCATATCACACCCTTATATGGAATATCACATATCACTATAGATTGCAAAAGCACTCAATAGCTAGTGGCTGTATATTATTGGAGTTTTTATCAAAAGTCATGCTGACACATCAGTACATTTTGCAAACCCCCTAGTGCATTGGGTGCACATGGATCCACTTGTGACTGTTTATGTCCTTGCTCCAACAGTGTGTTGTTAAGTTCATGGAACCATGCATTCCCAGCATCCATTGTCCCATACATCACTCTCATCATCAGTAAGACATATTCCCCTTTTGGATAGTCCCTTGTTACAACATCTTCATATCCCTGTGGAAGTGAGACAGAGTTTTCACCTTGAGGTTCCACATTCAGGTAGGTGCTAGCAAAGTCTATGAGCCAGAACTTCAGAGCATGAGCTGCAACAATTGCAAAGAACATCTGGAGTGATTCATATCGGACTATGGCAGCAAATGAGTCGTAGTAATGTAGGTCTTTGATCTGAGTGAATCCTTTGACTATGAGTCAAGCACAACATTTGATGAGTTTGTGGTGTCTCTGTCAAGTTTCTTGTCAAACATCCATCTGGTATCAATAACATGCATCCATGGCTCCTTCAGAATGACCCTCCATACATCTCTCTCTTCCATACATCTGATCTCAGTATCCATGGCTGGTTTCCAGATCCTCACCTTTGTCATAGCCTCACGGTAGTTGTCTGGTACCCAAAGGTCATGTCTATCAATGATATTGCTGACTTTGGATGCTTTGAGGGCTACTATGTCTTCTACATCATCTTCATTAGGAAGCAGCAGTATGAGGTTGTCATTTGCCTAGTCTTTTCCTTGCTGTTTGGCTGTTTCCTCATGTTGGGTATACTCTTTAGATTGGTATAATGTGTTGGTGGGCTTTGGAATGCATAATGAACATTGTGTGTGCTGTGGGATGATCTGAGGTTTGGCTGGGTGTGCTTGTGCAGGGACAGCAGGTACAGTTAGCAATTGGATAGGTTGAAATTGATCAGGACTTGGTGGATCAATTGGTGGCTGTGGAGGATTCTTGATTGTTTCTTTGAGTGGTTCGACTAGGTCACTATATGCAATCTCCCCCTCATGAGAAGAGACAGTACACACAGGAGCAAGTTCCTCAAAGATAACATCATGAGAGATGATGACCTGGTTGCCAGGTACATCATCTAGAACAATTGTGTAAGATCCATGCCCTGCCAAGCCAACAAAACAGCCCTTCTGTCCTCACAGTGCTAGTTTTCTGTGACCTTTTGCAGCTGGGATCTTTGTGTAGCAAGGTTATCCCCATACTTGTAGATGACCTACAGTTTGACATTTACCAGTCCATTCCTCCTCAGGTACTTTGCCTGGATGCCACAACAATGGGAGCAAGTTACCTACCTTGATGGCATAGTTGCATACTTCAGCCCACAATCCATTGGACATTCTAGCCTTTAGCAGCAAGATATGCATCATTCTGAATACTATCTCAAGTGTCCATTCAGCCATCCCATTGGCAGTAGCAGGCCATGCTGTAGGATTTGGCCAAATGTCCATGCTGATTAGCATTCCAGCAGAAGCCTTTTCAAGGCTAATTGGCAGTACAGCCACCACACTCCTTTCACATGGGGCATTAGCATTTAATGGGCTTGTATGCATACCCTATTGGGTCCAGGATGGGCAAAATTTTCTTTTAGTATGAGATCACTTCCAATTTTCCATGAATCTGCCAAATGCCCATGAATTTGTCCCATTCACATCAAACCAAGATCTCAGTTCCCTCCATGCTTGCCAGAAAGCCAATTGTCATATATTTTACCTTCATGAATATTTTCATCTGTTCAACTCCCACAACAAAATCCCATCCACTTTTCCTTGTTCATTGTTATTATGTAATGAAAATAAAACATGCAAATAACAAACAAGACTATCGCACTACCAAAAACCTCAAAAAAGATGGTGCGACTCTAATCTAAAACCATACACTGTAAAACCCACTTTGTCTCCTCTACAGCATTCTCCCAAATATCCTTCTGGTGCTGTGTGGCTCCCAACATGACCAAACCCCAAAATGCAAGACCTGTGACCACCATGTTCACTCCATTGACTCCATGTTTGCTCAATTCTCCCCACTCCCCTTTAACAGCATTGCCATGGTGGCTCATGCTTAGCAGTCCCTTGACCCCATCAATACCCCTCCATGCCAGCTGCAGGCTCTTCCAAAATGCCCACCATTCCTCACTCATTGTCATCAGATCCTTCAATTGATGATGAGATACTGCTTTCCAGCCACATTGAATCCAGTAGGACACCCAATCCAGCTGGTGCATCGAGACGAGAACATCAGGCTTGGTATTATCCATGTCCCAGTCATTCTGACCCTCAAGCAAGGTCAGGTACATGGTTATCATGCTCTACTGACCCAGTGATACGCTTGGTATCAGGCTACCTGTAGATTTTGTGATTTGCTATCAAATAGTGCAGTCTACAAGTGGTACCAAGGGCTATAGTGAAGGCTTTACACTGATAGCTAAAGGACTACATGAGATAGTGAGCAAAACAGGACAAGAATGGACTTAGAGGTGGCATCTAGACAAGTCAACTCTATAAGCCTTCAGTCCCAGTCAAAAGTCTGGAGACGTGGGTAGACGGCCATAGATATTCATCCATTCATCCATGGGTGTCAGCAGTCATCGATAAATGGGGCATTTCATGGACTTTGAATTGATGCCTATTGATGTTCATATACCCTTATTGATGTTCATCTGTATGCATCTATAGGTATCCATATAATGAATATATTTTCTCTGCTACAGTATGTACACATCCAAGTTCACTGCCCTGGTCCTTTCCGCCAACAGACTCCATCCCCAGAACATCAGTGTCGCATAGCAGCATAGCATCCAATCCATCCATGTAGGGTGTGCACTGGTAGCCTAACAGCAGGTATAATCAGTGTCGGGGACAAAAGATTGTGAATTCCAGCATACATACTGTGGTAGAGTATACAGGCAGGTATGGACACCATGATAGATAGGTACCGGAAAGCCAAAATCTGGTGCGAGGGCATAGGCAGTAATAAAGGTGACATGTGCAAACAGAGCAAATTTAGGACCCATCGCGCCTACACCGAAAAAGAAGGTGAGAGAATGGTCAAGAAACAAACAAAGCACTCGCCTGATACACATCACGTCGTTCCCTTCTGTTCTGCCCCGTATACCTGGATATATGCGCCAACCGTGGTGCAAATAAGTGATTTTCCTGCATATACAAGACTCTGGAGATCGTTCCGAACAAGAAAATGAGAATAGTCAGAGCGTTAGAAACAGAGTGTGCAATATACCGTTCTCCCCAAATTTGCGATGAAAGCAGTGCATTACCGGTGGCCTATGGTGATAGAAGCTGCATATAGCACATTGCACGACAGAAATGGCGACCAGAAGGCAGGAAGACAGGGAAAGAGATGCAGTGTGAACCTAAGTAGTGGTGATGGTGGTGGTAAGAGGGAAAGGATGGGCATGGGAATTCTGACTTGGACTTGCTCATGATCTACACGCAGCTGCATTACACAGCTCTGGCATGGCAATGGCATTATGAGCAGCCAGACATTTGGATACAACAAATGTGCATGCCAGGAATGACTTTAAAGGAGTCGCAGACAGACTTAAGTCTGGCACTTGTATGATCCATGCAGGTACGTGCTTCTTTTTCATTCTATTCATGATGATGGCATTGATAGACATCGACTGACATATATAAGTAGATAATATATCGACACACGTCTCTGACCATCTCCTGACACCTCCAGACTTTTGACTGGGCTTCAGTAGTAAACACTATTCCCTGCCCAAAACAAGACTATTACAGTTGGAACCAAGGGACACATCTTGATGAGTTGCAAACCTAAAGCAGAACACAGAAGAACTAGATTACTCATCATCTCGACGACTTGAAAGAACCTAGAAAAGAATTGCTAAGTCCATAATGATTCACAATGTGAAATGAACTTAGTCTAGAACACAAATAAACCTGGAATAACTGAATAACTGACACTTGGTGCCGAGATAGCTAACTGAGATCATGCAGTGATTGAAGCAATACAATCTCGGTCCAATGATTGATCACAATCAGTGGTTACATCCTTGAAATACTGTACAATCCTTAGTATTGAATAGGAATCCATGCGGCAAGGCATGAAGGAGAAGCAAGGAGTTCCTACAGACAATTAGGGCACTCCTTGGCAATAGATTGACTACTAGTCATCCTGTCCAACTGAATAGAAACCTCAGGATGGCACAATCCTTGTAAATTAATTACTCATTGTTTGTATTGATATCCAAAGCTCATACCATAGTTACTTTTAGATACAAGCTCCTATACCTAGGCTATGAATTGTATAAATTAGCAGCTACTAGACACATAATGGCAGGAAAGCATTCCCCCCACATTTGTGCTAGTAGCCTTATAGCTACCTAATCAATCACTAGTTTTAATTGCATATCCTTAACTGAAGTGAATTAAGTTTACCAAGTCAACCCTAAAAGGGTGGCTACAAGTAATCTAGAAGAACTAAGTAGGAAAAAGAGTCATCCCTGTGTTTGTGCCTTGCTAGTTAATTGAACTGCTCTGCATCCAAAGGCCTCATGCTCTCTCACCAACTAAAGTGATCTAGACATGCTATGTCAACCACAGACCAAAGACGATGCCTAGTTGAAGTGAAATAAGCTCTAGAACACTTTAAGTTTGAACAGTTAACAAGTCAGTGTACTCTAGAGTCTGTGTACTCTTTGCAAGTCTCATACTTGAAGCCAGGACCTGTGAGTTCTTTGTAGACTCAGTGTACTCTTTGTAGAACTGTTACGATTTATTCATTTTTCTTATCTAATCTAAGCGCCTATCTTATCTTTGGTGCTTATCTTATCTTATCCTTTGGACCCGTGACTTGCAGAGCCATGACATTGTGATACAGTCACCGTCGCTCACCTGGTTATGTTTTCTACTTCTTTCTGACATGGTGCACTTATTATTAGAACCCTCAGTTTAGTATATAAGTACTGTAGCTCAAGCTGTATATTCCCTAGCTTTGAGCTAAAGTTAATCTATACCGAAACACATTCTCTCTTGCTAAGCGCTAAAGACTTAGTCCAGAACCTCCTTTCATCATGAGACCCAATGGTGACTGTACGAATGCGATACAGCTGTTGTTTACTCTTGATTGGAGTTTGGGTCTAACAATTAGCTCAAAGCTTCTCTAGCTCCTTTACCGGAGCCCTCATGGATTCAGACAATGCCCTTATTGTAACATTCACCCTTCTCCCGAGCGCCGTTCTTCTTGCAATGGCTCTCATCCTCACAGTCAGATTCCAATGGAGGACTGAACAAAGAAACATGCCAGCACCAGCCCCCACCGTTGTTATCAACCAGAATGACATCCTGCTCTGACAGATCCGCACACCCATACCGCGCTGAGTGGCACCAGTTAACAACATCCTTACATTCAACGGAGAGGAGGAGGTCGATCTTCAGCCAAATGAAGACAACCTTCAAGAGAGAAGACCTCCCACCCCTCCCCGAAGATGCACACCCATCATCATTATATCCCCCACTGGTTCTACTGATTCTACCCCCTATCATGTTCAATCTCCCTCCCCTCTTTCAGAGGACGATCTCACTGAGCGGCACGTATGATATGAGCTGGGCACAAGCCATCCAAACCACCCCATCACCCCCCATCACGGTTAGGTTACCAGGGATGCAGGGGTACCAGCTCCACCATCCCCAGCCCCATTCGACCCAGATGACCTCTGGGATAATCTCACAATTCCCTACAGCACCTACTTCCCCTCATGCCCCCCCTCACCAGCAGACCCCGAATTCGCCGCCGTCATCAACTGGGATCAGCCTGTCCAGAACAGGGAGCTCACACCAGAGCCAGCACCAGTCACTGGGCCATCCTGCCCAGCTCAATCCAGCTGGCGACGGGTCAATGACCCCTGGTCAGTCCAGCCTGTTCGGACAGCCCAACCCATCCAACGACCCACTGCTGCCCAATGCCTCCGAGCCACCTTTGCCGTGTGGAACAACCCCGGACTTAGTCCACCGCTGATGAGCCTAGACTTCTGTGGCAACGGCAACACCCAAAACTCGGGGAGAGCTTAGGCAATTAACGTAGCAACACAGCAATCAAGGCAATGTGTTTGCAAGTGGTTCAGTGCACCTCCGTGTGGTCAATTCCTCAATAACGCAAGATACACTGCGACTTTTCAGTCAGCAAAGTAGTACTCTTGGTCAAGGAGTACTAATAGACGTTGGCTGTAAGCCAGGAAGGATCTCGATAAACGAGATGGGAAGGAATCTGGTATGACGTGAATACCAAGAAACCGTGATAGACCATGAAAATGTTCTAGAAATCGTGGGGATGGGCTAAAGAGCACGAAAATAGCTCTAGTAACCGTGGCAATGCTCTAGAAATCGTAGCAATGAGCTAGAAAATGTGGGGAAGGACTAGAAAACATGTCCAGATGGTGTACTGTGATGCTGAGTCAAAACAATGGCAATAAATGTGCGGAAACTGCCTTGAAAATGGAAGAAAATGTAGCAACTGTGGTGCTGAGTGGGGTGTTGTGGCAATAGATGCACGGCAACTCTGAATGATGATTAAGATGAGGGTGATCCTATGGAGAACGATGCTGAACTGGGCCTACACGGAGGCAATACTGAACTGGACAATGAAAACAATGGTGATGTAGAAGGTGAAAGCGATGAAACAATCCTATGTGGTGAAAGTGAAGTGATGTTGTGGCATTAAAAGACAAAAGCAAGTTATTGATGCGAGATTCTGTGTATTGGTGCAATATACAAAGCGGACCAACAACGTTAAGAGTAAAGCAAGCGGTGAGGGATAACTTGGAGTAACTGTAGCTGACTGGAAATGCTGTAGCCTCATCAACTGGGTAAGAACTAGCTCTAAAAATGTGGTATCTACCTAGTTTTTATACTATAAGTACGATTTTATAAATAGAATATTCGTCGGAGCCTTAGTAAGGCTGTAAGTCCTTGGCTTTTGTAATAGCTGTAGTAAACATATGGTATCTGTGGTTCTAAAGTAACAGCAAGTCCTCGACATTGCCGTGTATGGATGCGAACCATGTGGTTTAATTGAGCGATGAGCAGATCATGAGGTGCTGTTTAGCTGCGGATTATTGAGCTGCAGTTTCCATGCTGAGGTGTACACTTGGGTCAACAATAATTCGAGGTCTTGGCACTGTAACAGCCTTAGTAAATGCAGTGGTCTGTAGTTGCTGTGGCTATAATTATCGTAGCTGGAAGGGTACTCATGTCAATCACGTCATTTCATTAAATGATTGATGGGCACATCAACCAGATGCTTCTGAGTGATGTAGCAACCCTGTTTTAGGATGATTGTCGATCAAAGATACCTTGCTGTGATGGGATATGGTAATTGTGATGCGAGGCGAGCTGGGAAGGATAACGGAGTGCATGAGGAGTGGATGTCACGGTTTTAGGACTGTATCTGAATGTTTGTGGCTTATACTGCAAAAATCCATGGTATTATTGAGTGTTGGCAGTATTATGGAGTGTGTGGGGATTATAATGGCATCGTTTCGAAGATATTGGGTGATGAATGGGTAAATCCGCGAATTCTAAGCGTACAGAGCCTGGAGGCTCATCACCGCGATGCAGCCAGGGACAATGGCCAATCGAGGACAGTGATACAGACACTGCCACCGAGCAGCTCCCTGAGGAGGAGTATGTCAATGGAATCCATGGAGAAAGCCCCATGGCCTCCATCCCGGAGATCCAACCCCTCCCCAAGGCAACTCCCGAGACCCCCCCCCAATGACGCTACCTGATGCCATCCATCTATTTGGAGACGTCAACATGGCCCACCCTCCCGATGTATTACTACATGCAGACTATTATGACTTATTTAGTTACTTTGCTTATGAATTGCTTTCCAGTCCAATGTGGGCAAGTACCCAGGCCGGAATCAAATATTTCTATTTTTCCCAGAGAAGAATCCCTTGTGACAATATCCTGCAAGGAGAAGCTGGCTGATATGCCAGCCTCCTCTATAATGACGTACACCTGGAAGCACCAATGAGGGTGCTTAGCCCCTATCGACCCATCCATCTCAATCTACCCCCGGTGATGAGCCTCCAGGCTCTGTATGCTCAGAATTTGCAGATTTTACCTGCTAATTAATGTTTCCATCCCTCCGGTGGCCTTTCAGTAAACCAATAATTTTCACCCTATGGCAACCACCCCTCACGCGCTTTGTTATCCATCCCATCTTGCCACACATCATAATTGCCGTACCTCATCACAGCAAGGCACCTTTGATCGACCATCACCCCAATACAGAATTGACGCATCACTCAGAAGCACCTAGTTGACATGCTCATTGATCACTTAATGAAAATGATGTGATTGATGCGAGTACCCTCCCAGCTATGGCAATTGCAGCTACAGCAACTACAGACCGTGTTTACTAAGGCTGTTACTTTGCCAAGGCCTCAAGAAAATGTTACCCCACGCGTACTCCTCAGTACGATGACTGTCGCTCAAGTAATCCGCAGCTAAACAGCACCTGATGATCTGTGCATTGCTCAAAGACCCCATACGGTTCGCATCCATACATGGCAACGTCGACAAGTTGCTGTTACTGCAGAAGCCAAAAGACCATATGTTGCCTATGATTTTTACAAAGCCAAGGCCTTACTGCCTTACTAAGTCTCGCATTAGTTACCCTATTTATAAATTCGTACTTGTAGTATAAAAACTAGCTAGAAAACATAGTTCAAAAGAAGTTCATCTCCAGTTGACCCAGACTATGTCAATTATCGTCACGCACTAGTCTATCACCAGTAAACCACATTTATTCACTGTTCTACGGCAATATACCGTTTACCCCAGCATATTCTCGATTGCACGTTGACTCTTGAGCTCACCAGAGTTATTCCACGGTTTTTAACTGTGAAGAGTCCTTTGCTACGCACTCTTCACTCTTAACACTATTGGTACATGCTCATACTGTGCCAATACGTGATCGCCATGCCATACCTCGCCCCTGTTATCTTTTATAGGCCGTCATTGTTTCATTTTCACACCATTGGAGTTTTTACAGTTTCCCTTTCGCCATCATTATCATCGCCCACTTGGGTACTCTCAGAGCAGACTTAGGATCAGTTTCAGCCAGTTTTTGTATAGTATCAGTCCCTCGAGTGGACTTGAAGGTTAGTTTGACATAGGATAGGATCGTTTCAGTACCAGACAATTTTCGACATCAACTCAGCACCATCGCCTTGTATAGGACCAGTATCATCGCCAGTTTTTGTAGTTCCACGTTTTCTCTTGCCATTCCACCCTCAGCACTTCGTTCCACGTTTTCTATCACCACACGCAGCCTCCACTCCATTTTCTCATCGCCTCGCTCACTCATAGACTATTGCCGACCATTTAGTCTATTCTCCATTGTTCACCCTGCTCAGATTACCATCTAGCAATGTTTTCTAGTCTTGCCTCATGTTTTCTCATACGGATTCATGGTATTCACATCATACCCGCTTCCGTTCCCTCTCACTTCAAGAGATCCCTACCGGCTTAAAGCCATAGCATCTAGTACTTGACTACCAAGCAGTACTACTTTGCAGACTTAAAGTCGCAGTGTATACTTGCATATAGAGGAATTGATTTACTGCACAGAGGTGCCCCGAACCCACTCGCACACACGATCACCTTGATTGCTGTGCTACTACGTTAATTACCCAATCTCATTCCGAGTTGGTGTTGCCATTGCCACAGAAGTCTAGGCTCATCACCGGACATCAAGATCCTGGAACCAATGCCAGACGAACCACCGGTATTTCTGCCCTGAGCACCAGTCACAGCCTTCTCCTATCAAAGGGGAAAGGCACCTCCAGGAACGTATACCAATGGTTACCTACCCTTCGCAGGTGCTGGACCAGAAGGAACACCTGACGCACCTCCAACTCAGCCACCGCCACCTGCCGATCTCCAAAGATGGGCACTACCACGGTTTCCCGCTCCACCAAAGCCACCCACTCCTCCGGCGCAATGGGTATTGACCCAAGGTGTTAGACCCGAACTCCGATCAAGAGTAAACAACAGCTGTATTGAGTTTGTACAGTCACCATTGAGTCTCATGGCGATTAGAGATCAAGACTAAGTGTTTTTAGTGCTTAGCGAGAATGAATGTGTTTCGGTATGAATAAACATTAGCTCAAAGCTAAGGAATATACAGCTTTGAGTACACTACTTATATACTAAAGTGAGGGTCTAATAATGAACACATCGTGCAAGGAATTGGTAAGTAAAATGTATGGCAAACAAGTAGAAGACGTGCGCATTGAGTAACATGTCCATATCATGTGAACATGACTACATGTTGTGTGAGTATGACCATATCACAATGTGAAGACTCCGTGGAGTCGCGGATCCTAAGGATAAGATAAGATAAGCGCCGAAGATTAGATAAGATAAGAGGTGCTTAGGTAAAGAAAATGAATAAATCATAACATTACCCCCTCGTTAAGGCAGGCATCCCGACTGCTGTTATGGTATGCTCGTCAGTTCAAATGGCGATTTCATCATGGTTGAAGGGTCATCATTGCCACCAAATAGGTCCCAGAGTTGCTCTTGATCATACCACACCTTTTTTCCTGAGAACGGATCCGTATAGGATTGCCAATCTGTTGTTCCATTGCTGATTCCGTTTACACGTTCGGCAAGATACTCATCAATGAGTTCTTCTGCATCCATGTTGTTTTCACGTACCCAGCTATTTGATTCGGGTCTGTAGCCTTTCCATTTGACGAAGTAATCCATGACCCAGTGTGATGGTTCCCCGGCTTTTCCCCTAACTTTACGTTCTCTACTGTCAAGGACTTTTTCGACTTCGTAGTGTTCCTCCCCGTCAACGAGGTCTGGTGGTGGCAGGGGTGGTTGTTCTTGGTTGGGGAATGCGGGTGGTGTATATGGGGTGAGGAGGGCTTCGTTGAATGTTGGGTGAATGCACCAATTCGTTGGGAGGTTCAGGGTATATGCTGAGGCTCCTTTCTTTGCGATAATCGAAAACGGACCTGTTCATTTGTCTGCGAGTTTTTTCTTTGGATGTGGGAGATTAAGATTGGTCATGTCGAGCCAAACCTTGTCTCCTACTTGATATTCGATTGCAGGTCATTTCTTTTTGTTGTATTGGGCTTTCATCTGGTCGGCGGCTTTTTCAAGGGACTGTTTAGCTTGTTCGTGTATTTTTTGCATCTGTGAAATGAAAGTGGTTGAGGCAGGGGTTCGGAAAGGTGCTTGGGGTTTGGCTCCAGGGAGGATATAGGCGTTATAGCCATAGTTAACCTCAAAGGGGCTTTTACCCATGGCGGAGTGGGTGCAGTTGTTATGAGCGAAAGCGGCGAGGGAGAGCCATTCGGCCCAGTCGTTCTGGAGGTGGTTGATGAAGATTTGGAGGTATTTTTCGACCTCCTGGTTGACTCATTCTGTTTGCCCGTCAGTCTGAGGGTGATAAGCGGTGGATACGTTTGCTTTGATCTGAAGCAAACCATAGAGGTCCTTCATGAACTTGGAGACAAATACAGTTCCTCGGTCAGAGATGGCCACTTGTGGCATTCCGTGTTTGGCGTATACTTCGTCGCGTAGGATTTTGGCCCACCCTTCCGATGACAGCTCTGTGGAGCATGCAATAGGTATGATTTCCTTTGAGAAGCGGTCGACGATCATTAAGATAGCGTCATAGCCATTGCACATAGGTAATCCAGTGACCATGTCGACGGATATGTGAGTCCATGGTCGGGAGGGTATAGCATTGGGGTGAAGTGGTGCCACCTTTGCTTGAGTGCTCGACTTGGTTTGTTGGCATGTCTCGCAGGTGCGGATGTAGTCTTCTATGTCCTTCTTCATCTTGGGCCACCAGTATTCTTGTAGAACGAGCTCTTTGGTCTTTTCAATGCCAGGGTGTCCCGCCGTGATGTGATCGTGAGATCTCGCGATGATTTCTCCTTGTAATGCATGATCTTGGGGAATATAGATACGGCTATCGTAATAGATTAGGCCGTTATCCATCTTCATCCCTCGATCGTGGTTGAGAGACGCGGAGACATTCCTGTCCCATCAGCGGTGGTCGAGCGTGGCTTGTTTGATTTTAATATGAACTTCCTCGATGATCGGCATGACCAGTGCCCGGAAGTGTTTGGGTTTGAGGACGGTAACCTCATCGTTGTCCTCCCTTCCTTGTTCGTGATCTGCTCATTGACTAAGTAAGTCGGCCTTCTTGTTTGCTGTCCCTGGCTTGTGGTGAAGTGAGAAATGGTATTCAGCGAGCTCAGTTACCCAGTGTGCCTGTCGGCGGTTTAGCTTTTGGGGTTTTCAGAAATACTGGAGGTTTTGGTGATCCATCCAGATTTCGAAATCCTGAGCTGCGCCCATTAGATAGTGTCTCCACTCGTCCAGGGCTAGCATGATTGCAAGCAGTTCTTTGTCGTAAATTTCGTAATTTCGCTCTGTGACTGTGAGGGACTTGGACAGAAATGCGACTGGGCGCCATTTTCCGTCCTGCTCCTGCGACAATACAGCGCCTATTGCTCCTTTGCTTGCGTCCGCTTCGACATGGAACTTGCCTTCCTCCGTCGGGATTGCCAATACCACCTCTTCTGCCAACAGTCTTTTTAACTCTTCGAATGCGTTTTGTTGCACTTTTCCCCACTTCCACAGATCGTTTCCTGTCAGCTGTGTCATAGGTTTGACGACCTTGCTGTATCCTTTGATGAAACATCGGTAGAAGTTGGTAAAGCCCAAGAATGATTGTAACTGCTGTTTCTTGGCTGGCACGGGCCATTCTGCAATTCCTGCGATTTTGACTGGGTCCATGCGGATACTTCCTTCACTGATGATAACCCCAAGGTACTCGGTTTCTAGGGTTTCGAACTCGCATTTTTCCACTTTAAGGAATAGCTTGTTCTTTCATAAAACCCTTAGAACTTCACGTGTGATGCGACGATGCTCTTCCTTGGTTTTAGACATAATGAGGATATCATTGAGATAGACAGTTATGGCGCCTGATGCGATGAGATCTTTGAAGATGTCATTCATCATCCACTGGAAGGTGGCAGGCGAATTGGTGAGCCCAAAGAACATGACCGTGGGTTTGAATAACCCTCGATTAGTTCTGAATGCCACCTTCCATTCGTCACCACTCTTGATGCGTACATTGTTGTACCCCCATCGTACATCAAGCTTGGAAAAGTATTTGGCACCTCGCAATTTGTCTATTAGCTCTGAGATGAGAGGAAGCGGGTATCGGTTCTTGATTGTCATCTCATTGAGCTTGCGATAGTCCTGCACTGGACGTAGTTTACCATCCTTCTTTTTGACGAAGAAGAAAGGTGAAGCCATGGGAGACTTTGAGGGCCATATTTGTCTGCTCGAGAGGTTCTCATCCAAGAACTTATCGAGCTCTGCCTGTTCGTTTCGGTTAAGAGGGTAAACCTTGCAGTCAAGATTGGCACTAGCATTCGGAGTGAGTTCAATGGCATGGTCCCATGTCTTTGGTTCAGGGAGTTCATCGAAATTGTCTTTGTCGAACAAATCATTGAAATCTCTGCACCATTCCAGGACCATCTCTTCGAATGTCTTGGTTTTCTTCTCTGCATGGGCCGTGGCTGCGAGGTTATTGGCGTGATGAGCGCGTATGAGAATCGCTTGCATGAAATCTATTGTGAGAATGGTCTCTCCCTCCTCTAGCTCCTCATCCCACTTGTCGTCGGGATCTGTGTCTGGTAGTACGAATGGAGTTCTGCGGCATTCGCATCATGTGAATGTTAATCCTCCAGTTTTCCAATTGATGATCGGATTATGCCGGTGGGAGCGTTGGGTGCAGCCCACATCCCGCCAGTCACGTGCAGGTTTTGGGGACCTTTCCGTAGTTCTCCGGTCGTTCGTAGCTTACCTTTGCACTATACCATCCATTTGCCTAGCGAACCCCGCGATACGGTTCCATATGGTGATGAGAGTGTGATTCGACGACACTCTTTCGGACTCAGTTTCTCATGCCTGATTTCACTGCTGCTCATATTTCTGCTCTCAAAATTGCTGCCCATCTCTACACTCTACACTCAATACTATACTACCATGGCCACTACTGCTGACGAAGCGACACTACCTGCAGCTCTATTACTCGTGGACTCTACTACCAAGAAGAAGTCCAAGAAGACATCTGTAACCGCGACAACCACTATCACCTCGATTCTGCAGCAACAGCTCGACGCGACAGCAGATACTGGCTCGGATATGGCGCAGACACCACCTTTTACATTCGCGCAAGCTGTGAAGGAGTTCAACGACGCACAAGAGGCTGGAGAGGATTCGAAGGAAGTGTTGACGCGATTCTGGAGGCACGCGTATCGCTTGGGGGAGGAGGATGGCCGCTTTGAGGCGTCGAGGGAAATGGAGCAAACTGCGTATCAGCAAGGCTATGATGCTGCTCTCGCGAAGTTTATGGCAGCTAGGCATCCGGTTGAAGGGGAGTGTACTGCAGGATGGCAAGCACGGGTGGATGCAGAAGCCTCAGCAGTAGGCATGGAGGACAACAGGGAGGCCTTTGATGAAGCATTTCGACGTGGGAAGGAGGCCGGTCTTGATGAAGGGAAAAGGGCTGGATATTGCGATGGTTTTGATGAGGGAAGGCTTGAAGCAGAGAAAGGCACATTGGAGCTTTTCTTCGAGGGGTGTTCAGCAGGGAAGAAGGAAGGCATCACAAAGGAAAAGGAAACTTGGATCAGGCGGGGACACGCTGAACTGGGAGCCTGTCGAGCAGGTCGAGAGGATCTCGTGGACGCTGCTATCATGGTCAGAACCTCCACACGTAGATTCACCGATACTGCGGTCGCTACGGACCCAGGCGACAACTCAAGTTCAGAAAATTTGTTATTCGCAAAGTCGGAGCCATTCAGCTGGGCAGAAGATGCTTCAAGTATCCCCATCCATTCTGTTGAACTTGTTATCTCTTCGCCGCCTCCACCAAGGGATATTTCGTGTCTCTCTTCGGGTGCTCAGAAACCGTTCGCATCGTTACAACATCACTCGAAGCGCAATTCCATTCAGCAATGGCGTAGTACAGGACATAGCCGATCCAGGTATCAAGTGCCAGTACATCAGCACTTTCCTCGACAGTCATCTCGGTTGTCTGCACCATTGCACCGAGACAATACCTTTACGACGCAAGTTTCTTCGCTGGACTGGACTGGTGATCCCCATTTGTTTCGTTTGCGGGATGCTTTGGAGGACCTAGGCTGGTTCAGAAGATGAGGTTTTTTTCTTCTTTTTGCTTTTTCTTGGATACAGTAGGGCGACGGCGATGCGGGGGCATCGCCTGGTTGTAAAGGGGGGCACATGGGAGCGTTGGGTGCGGCCCACATCCCGCCAGTCATGTGCAGGTTTCGGGGACCTTTCCGTAGTTCTCCGGTCGTTTGTAGCTTACCTTTGCACTATACCATCCATTTGCCTAGCGAACCCCGTGATACGGTTCCACCGGGCTAACCAATCATGACCGAGGAAAATCTGTTTGTCCCCGAGTTCCGTTACAGCTAGATCTATTCGTTCCGAATGATCTCTGATTGTGAGGCAGATCTCGGTGTATTTGGTGATTGATCCTCCCTG
Organism: Armillaria altimontana; assembly: GCA_022818075.1. Lineage (NCBI taxonomy): Eukaryota > Fungi > Basidiomycota > Agaricomycetes > Agaricales > Physalacriaceae > Armillaria > Armillaria altimontana. Next base: position 5,491,640 of record JAIWYR010000001.1, read on the forward strand.
ATTCCTTGATCTGTCGGCATTATAGACTGGGATGGGTGTGGCGGTTGCATGAGTCGGGATGTTGTATTGCTCAACGAACGTTCAGTTGATGGCACTACTGGTGCATCCGCTGTCTACCAGTGCGGTTGTGGAGATTAGAGATCGGTTCTCTAGTGTCTCGACTTTGACAGGGATAACTAGATCCTTTCCCTTCCCGCTCAGTGCGCTGATGTATAGCTTTGGTTGTCGTAGTTCTTCAAGCCACCAAAGCGCATTGACTCGCTCCGCCTTCCTGATTCCCTCGATCATTTCGTCAACTACTTCCTCCACATGTCCCTTGTGAATCCAATTCTTTAGGATTGCCTTTGCCTCTGACTCCGTTCTGGCCTCCTTTATGCCACGCAGAGTCCACTCAGCTTCGAATGGTTTAAGCCATTCATGCGGGACCTCTCTAGCCTTCGCATCGACCTGCAAGGGTTCGACTACTGTTGGCGAGGTCACCGCGGTTTCTATAGAGGGTATTAATTTAGCGTTCTTGTTCATCATGAAGCTGGTATCGTCTTCGTCATCAGGAACTTCATACATACTGACCTTAGGTGTCTCCCGCCTTGTTTGGGCCTCCTCTTGGACGGGGCCAGTTAAGTCCTCGGTCTTTGCCAAAGCCCCTTGGTGTATAAGGGATTTAGACTTTGGCATCCATATGGTGATCTCTTTTACCAGAGGAGGTTTTGCCGAAGCTATTCCCTTGAAACTCCCAGTGTGGCTGGGACTCCGTAGAGCCGTTTTGCCAGGGGGGGCACTAGGTGCTTGTTCCCCTGCCCCATCCGGTCTAGCTGTTATGATGGGTGTCACTATGGTGGGCGACTTGTCATTTGATGCTTTCACCCATAATGGGCTACTTGCTGAACGTTTAACCATCGGTAGTCTGACTACCATGGTATCTGGTCCTGTGGGTTGATTCTTGCTTGGTTTCTGGTCTGGTTGCAAAGTTGCGGGTATATTTGAATGCATGGTAGGTACTACAGATATATAAGTACATTTATGAGGCGTAGCAGGCGTACCAGTCAAAACCAAGTCCTTAGCTGAGTAAGTTGAATCGTTTACTCCTCGGCGCTCTCTTTTACCTCCTCTACCATTGAGAGGGTGGACTTCTCCATTGTTGGATGTTGGTCCCAGTAAAGATTGAGTCAGCACAATGCCTCCTCCTTTGTTTTGGGCGTGTTAGGGCAGTCGTGCTTGAAGTGGCCAATCTTGCCACATCGGAAGCACTTCGATACTGCCCTGGCTGCATCGATATCCATCGGCGTGCTGTGTCCCCCATATGTCGTCCCTGATGCCATCGTAGTTGTTGGTACAGCGGTCGGTGTTTGGCCACCCTTTTGGGGCATGGTCGTCTTCTGTGTCTGCATTCTTGAGTCGGTTCGTGGTGCCATAGTCCCTTCTGCCCATTTGAGTCGCCAGTTATAGTCGATGCGGAGTAAGCGAGCCTTCCATCCGTCGTAGGTGGTTGGCACTTCTCCGTCGGCTGAATATATGGTGTTCTTGCTTGTTTCGTGGGCAGCCTTCTTGATCTGGTGGAGCATTACCTGCTCATTATCTCGTACCCTAGTGTGGTAGGCCAGTTCTTCGAACTTTTGGAAGAACTGGTCGCCGTCTTGGTAGGTTGTCTGCCTGAGCTTCTCCCACTGCGCATACTTCAGTTGTGAGTCGGCATCCTTCCAGAACCTGGCGTTAAGTTCCCGCTTGAAGTCTTCGTAAGTGGGATACTGCTGCTCCCCATTGGTATTCCTTCCTATGATCTGCACACATAACTCCCACCATTTCTCAGCGTCCTCAGCGAGGCACGAGACACAAAAGATGACTTTGTGGGGATGGTGTCAGAAGTGGCGATTAAACGCGTCAAAGTGCAGTTCACACTTTAGGAAGAATCGGGAGATGTCGTTGGAATCCCCTTTGAAGTCGTTGACTTCCTTCAAGAGTTTAGGCTTGAAGTTGTCGAAGGGGGCAACATCTCCGGTGGTTGGTACCCAGGGTGCTGGTGGGTCAGGAGGATTTGGTGGGTCAGGGAAGCGTGGAAGTGTCCATCGCTGAGGTGGGGCGGGAGGTTGTGGCGGTTGAGCAGGTTGTCCGCCTCCTGATCCGCTTGGGTCAGCTCCGGCGAATGGTCGGTAGCTGCGCATGTATGTTCCTGGTGGTTCCTGTCCCCTGACATAGGAGAAGGTACCGATTGTTGATTGGACCGGTGGTACCGGTGGTTCATCTGGCATTGGTTCCTGGATCTCAATTTCGGCAGTAGCTTCCTCATAAGGGGTAAGTTCCCTCATAGGAGCGTCTGGGTGGACATCGTTCCACAGGAAGCAGGTGTTTCGGTCCGCTTCATACTGTAAGATGTCGTCTGCAGGAAATCCCCGTTGCTTCTTCATAAAATAGTCATTTCTGGCCTGGGTTTCTCCCCAAGTTGGAACAAAAGGAATTTCATAAGCAAAATAACTATATAGGTCGCAGAAGTTGGCCTGTGTGAGAATGCTTGGTACTGGGGCATCGTTAAATGGGTTTTCATAAAGTTTGATGGCATCAGACAGTGTCATCGCTGGGAGGGTCAGGGTTGCATGCCTGGAGCATCGGGAGGGGGGATGACTCGGGAGACTCTCCATGGATATGATTGGTGTTCCCTGCCTCGGGGAGTCCCTCGGTTGTGGTGTCACTCCCCTCGCTTGGGTACCTGGTTGTGTAGTTGGGATTGAGCGAGTATCTGGTGGCCTCGGCATCGATCTCCTCAACAGTTCAGAGAGGGGGGGAGCTGATGTGCTGCTCTGCGACGTTTCGCCAATAGGCAGGTATGATGGGGCGGGGGAGTCGAGGGGGGTGGATCGTCCAGGAGATGGGGTCGGAGGGACCGGTGACGGGCTCCTCGATTTCTTGTACAGGCTTGAGTGTCCTCTCTGGGTTCCGAACGGGTCGATCCCAGAACTGGACACGTCTGTAGCCTGCCGGGGGAGGGGTTCAGTGGTCGGGGGATCCGTCACACGGGGAGGGGAAGTAGGCACTGTACGGAATGGTAAGGTTGTCCCAAAACTCCTGATTGGGATCATCTGGGGCTGGGGGTGGTGGAGCGTAAAACCGGTCAAGCCAGGCATTGTGACTGGCGATGGGGGAGACAGGTCTGATGTCGCAACCCACATCAAATCCCCTTCCCTGCTCGGCGTACCTCACATACTCGCCGGGTGAGGGAGATCGAGGGGCATATGGGGTAGAGCTGGTAGAACCAGGGGGGGAGACAATGATGATAGGCTGGCGCCCTCTGGGAGCGGAAGAAGCTGGTCTCGATGGGATGACGGGAGAAGTTGACTCAGGAATGTTCGTTTCCAAGTCGACTCTAGCGAGCTCGTGGAGCGAGATCGGTCGTCGTGGTACAGGTGCAAAGAGGGGTGGCTGCTGCTGGAGCGGGATGCCATTGCTGGGGGCGGGCGGGTTTACGATTTGGTTAATGGTTATGGGCTGGGCTCGCCCCCTATGCTGTTCCCTGTGTCGTGCTGCGAGGCAGGCACTGCCTATACCTAGAGCGGTTCCGAAGATGATGTCTGTCGCTGTGTCTGTCATGAGGGTTCTGGTTTAAGGAACCTTAGGGAAGCTTTGAGCTAATTGTTAGACCTGAACTCCAATCAAGAGTAAACAACAGCTGTATTGAGTTCATACAGTCACCATTGAGTCTCGTGGCGATTAGAGATCAAGACTAAGTGTTTTTAGCGCTTAGTGAGAATGAATGTGTTTCGGTATGAATAAACATTAGCTCAAAGCTAAGGAATATACAGCTTTGAGTACACTACTTATATACTAAAGTGAGGGTCTAATAATGAACACATCGTGCGAGGAATTGGTAAGTAAAATGTATGGTGAACAAGTAGAAGACGCGCGCATTGAGTAACACATCCATATCATGTGAACATGACTACGTGTCGTGTGAGTATGACCATATCACAATGTGAAGACTCCGTGGAGTCGTGGATCCTAAGGATAAGATAAGATAAGCACCAAAGATTAGATAAGATAAGAGGCACTTAGATAAAGAAAATGAATAAATCGTAACACAAGGCCACAAGACTCCCTACAGTGATCTTAAACCAAAGATCCTGAAGGAGATCAATGACTTCAAGAGAGAATCCACCGATATCTCCCGCTTCTTCTCACAGTGCAAAATGCACTTCTCCTTATTCAACCAGTACTTCCACTATGCACCGCATAAAGTAATCTTTTGCATGTCACAATTCGATAGAGAAGCGCAGAAATGGTGGGAACTCAGAGCCTGAATGATCGGAGTTGACAACAATGGGGAACAACTATACCCCTCGTTGATGGGCCTGAGACTCCCATGGCAATGGCAACACCAACTCGGAATGAGATTGGGTAATTAACGTAGTAGCATGGCAATCAAGGTGATCGTGTGTGCGAGTGGTTCGGGGCACCTCCATGCAGTAGAACAATTCCTCTATATGCAAGAATACACTGTGACTTTAAGTCTGCGAAGTAGTACTGCTTGGTAGTCGAGTACTAGATGCTAAGGCTATAAGCCGGTAGGGTTCTCTCGAAGTGAGAGGGAATGGAAGCAGGTATGACATGAATACCACGGATCCGTATGCGAAAACGCGAAACGAGGCTAGAAAATGTCGTGTGACAGTAATCTGAGCAGGGAGAATGATGGAGAATAGGCTAAACGGTCTGCAATAGTCTGTGAGTGAACGAGGCGATGAGAAAACGGCGTAGGGGCTGTGCATGGCAAAATAAACGTGGAATGAGGTGCTGAGGGTGAACTGGCAAGAGAAAATGTGGAACTACGAAAACTGATGGCGATACTGGTCCTATACGATGCAAGGGTGCAGTGTCAATGTCGAAACTGGTCTGGTGCTGAAACGATCCTATCCTATGTCAAACTAACCTTCAAGTCCACTCGAGGGACTGATACTATACAAAACTGGCTAAAACTGATCCTAAGTCTGCTCTGAGACTACCCAAGTGGGCGACGATAACGATGGCGAAAGTGAAACTGTAAAAACTCCAATGGTGCAAAATTGAAACGATGACGGCCTATAAAAGATAACGGGGGCGAGGTATGGCGTGGCGATCACGTATTGGCACAGTATGAGCATGCACCAATAGTGTTAAGAGCGAAGAGCACGTAGCGAAAGACTCTTCACAGTTAAAAACCATGGGATAACTCTGGTGAGCTCAAGAGTCGACGTGCAATCGAGAATATGCTGGTGCAGACAATATATTGCCGTAGAACGGTGAATAAACATTGTTTACTGGCGATAGACTAGAGTGTGACGATAATTGACATAGTCTGGGGTTGACTAGAGATGAACTGCTTTGTAACTACGTTTTCTAGCTAGTTTTTATACTACAAGTACGAATTTATAAATAGAGTAGATATGCGAGACTTAGTAAGGCCGTAAAGCCTTGGCTTTGTAAAAATCGTAGGCAACATATGGTCCTTGGTCTTCTAAAGTAACAGCAACTCATCGACATTGCCTCGTATGGATGAGAACCGTATGGTTTTGCTGAGCAATGCACGGATTGTAAGGTGCTGTTTAGCTGCGGATCACTGAGCGATAGTCGTCGTACTGAGGAGTATGTGTGGGGCAACATTTTCTTGAGGCCTTGGCAAAGTAACAGCCTTAGTAAACACAGTCTGTAGTTGCCGTAGCTCCAATTGTCGTAGCTATGAGGGTACTTGCGTCTATCACATCATTTTCATTAAGTGATCAATGAGCGCATCAACTGGTTGCTTCTGAGTGATGCGTCAATTCTGTATTGGGGTGATGGTCGATCAAAGGTGCCTTGCCATGACGAAGTACGGCAATTATGATGCGGGGCAAGATGGGATGGATATCAAAGCGCATAAGGAGTGGTTGCTGTAGGACGAAAGTGGTATCAGTGGGTGTGCAATCATTGGTTTGCTGAAAGGCCATTGAAGGGACAGTAGCATTAATTAGCAGGGAAAATCCATGAATTCTGAGCGTACAGAGCCTGGAGGCTCATCATTGTATGCCCACTTCAAGGAGGAAGTCAAAAAGAGGTTCTGGAAGGATTCAGATGCGCAGATCAAACATGCGCAGTGGGAGAAGCTCTGGCAGATGAACTTCCAGGATGGTGACCAGTTCTTCCAAAAATTCAAAGAGCTAGCCTACGATGTGGGGGTGCGCAATAATGAGCAAGTCATGCTCATGCAGATCAAAAAGGCCATCCGAGAAACCAGCAAGAATACTATCTATGTGGCCGACAGAGAACTACCAACCGACTATGATGGGTGGCAGGCCTGTGTACTTTGGATGGACTATAACTACTGCCTCAAGAAAGCGGAAGGAGCTATGACTGGGTGAGCCGATACCAGGCCCCAGGCACAGAAGATGACCACACCCCAGAAGGGTGGTCAAGCATCAACATACATGCCGGAGAAGAAAACGGCAACAGGAATGACATACGGAGGGAGGGGAGCACCAATGGATATTGATGCAGCATGTGCAGTAGCCAAGTGCTTCCGATGCGGCAAGCTCGGTCACTTCAAGCACGACTGCCCCGACCAGCCAAAAACCAGGGAGAAAGCCATACGGTGCCTCAACCATTACTGGGACACGCATCCGACAGTTGAAGCACTGCCATTAGCAACAATCAAAGAAGTAAAAGAGGACACCGGGAAGTAAATGATTCAACTCACCTGGCTACAGACTTAGTTTCATCTGGTACGCATGTCACACCCGCTAGTCAGACTCATATATATGTAGTAACCACCACGCATTTGAATATACCCGCAACTTCACAATCAGACCAGAAACTAAGCAAGAATCAATCAACAGAACAGCACACCATAGTGGTTAAATTACCAACAACACAACCAGCTAAATGTTCGGCAAGTAGCCCATTGCAGGTGAAAGCATCGAACAACAAGTCACCCACCATAGTGACACCCATCATAACGGTTAGACCGGATGGGGCAGGGGAACAAGCGCCTAGTGCCCCCCCTGACGAAGTGGCTCCATGGAGTCCCCACCTCGCAGGGAGTTTTGAGGAAATAGCTACGGCAAAACCTCCTCTGGTAATGGAGATCACCGTAAGGATACCAAAGTCTAAATCCCTTATCCATCAAGGGGCTTTGGCGAAGACCGAGGACTTAACTGACCCTGTGCAAGAGACCCCTAACGACAGGAATGAGGGGGCCCAAACAAGGCGGGAGACACCTAAGGTACGTATGGAGGAGATTCCAGATGACGAAGACAATATCAGTTTCTGAATGCAGAAAACTAAATTAAAGCCCCCTATAGCACCCGAGGTGACCCAGTCGATGGTAGCCGAGCCATCAAGCTCAGGTGTGAAGACTGAGAAGGTCCCATCCGAGTGGCTGAAGCCTTTCAGAGCCAAATGGACATTGCGTGGGATAATAGAAGCTAGGACAGAGGTGGAAGCAAAAGCAATCTTAAAGAATTGGATTCATAAGACATGCGCAGAAGAAGTTGTTGATGAAATGATTGAGGGGATGCGAAAGGCAACACGGATCAACGCTCTCTGGTGGCTCGAAGAGTTACTACAACCAAGACAATACATCAGCCAGCTTAGCGGAATCGGGAAGGATCTAAATGTCGACGTCCAAATCGAGACACTAGAAAACCTGACCCGGATCTCCGCTACTGCACTAGTAGACAGTGGGTGTACCAGCAGCGCAATCAACTGAGCGTTCATCAAGCAAAACAACATCCCCACTCACGCGACTGCCGCACCAGTCCCAGTTTATAATGCCGATGGAACTAGGAACCAGGGAGGAGCAATTACCGAGTATGCCGAGGTCCATCTCAAAATTGGAGACCATGCCGAATGAATAGATTTAGCTGTCACCGAACTAGGCGACTGACAAATCTTCCTTGGTCACGATTGGTTGGCAAGGCACAATCCGCTTGTCAACTGGAAGACCAAGAAAATGATGTTTGCCCGATGTCAATGCCGTAAAACTCCATTTGTGCTTCCCGATGCAGATCCAGACGACAAGTGTGACAAAGAACTAGAGGAAGGGGAGACCATCCTGGCAATAGACTTTACACAGGCCATTCTCATACATGCTCATCATGTGAATGACCTCACTGCTAAAGCCAACGCTGAGAAAGGGACCAAGACATTCAAAGAAATGGTCCCCAAATGGTGCAGGGATTTCAATGACTTGTTTGACAAAGACAACTTTGATGAACTCCCTGAACAGAAGACTTGGGACCATGCCATCAAACTCATCCCAAATGCAAGCACCAATCTCGACTGCAAGGTCTACCCCCTGAATCTGAGCGAGCAAGAAGAACTTGACAAGTTCTTGGATGAGAATCTCTCTAGTGGAAGGATATGACCATCGAAGTCACCTATGGCTTCACCTTTCTTCTTTGTCAAAAAGAAGGATGGCAAACTACGACCAGTACAAGACTATCACAAGCTCAATGAGATGACAATTAAAAACCATTACCCACTCCCTCTCATCTCGGAGCTCATGGACAAACTGCGAGGCACCAAGTACTTCTCCAAGCTTGACGTTCGATGGGGATATAACAATGTACGCATCAAGAGTGGTGACGAGTGGAAAGCCGCATTCAGAACTAACAGAGGGTTGTTTGAACCCACCATTATGTTCTTTGGCCTCACCAACTCACCTGCCACCTTTCAATGGATGATGAACGACATCTTTAAGGACCTCATTGCGTTGGGAGCTGTAACCATCTACCTCGATGACATCCTCATCATGTCCAAGACCAAAGAAGAGCATCGTCGCATCACATGTGAAGTTCTTAAAATCTTGCGAAAGAATAAGCTATTCCTCAAAGTGGAGAAATGCAAGTTCGAAGACCTAGAAACAGAATACTTAGGAGTCATCATCAGCGAAGGGAGCATTCGCATGGACCTGGTCAAAATCAAAGGAATAGCGGAGTGGCCAGTACCAACCAAGAAACAACAACTACAGTCGTTCCTTGGATTCACAAATTTCTACCGACGATTCATAAAGGGGTACAGCAAGATCGTCAAACCCATGACACAGCTAACAGGCAACAATCCATGGAAATGGAGAACAGCGCAGCAGAATGCCTTTGAGCAGCTAAAAAGGCAATTAGCAGAAGATGTGGTACTAGCCATACCAATGGAAGAGGGCAAGTTCCGGGTAGAAGCAGATGCTAGTGAAGGAGCGATAGGTGCCGTTTTGTCACAAGAGCAAGATGGAAAATGGTGCCCAGTCACGTTCTTATCAAAAGCCCTCACTGTCATGGAACGAAACTACAAAATCTACGACAAAGAACTACTCACAATCATGCTCACCCTTGACGAATGGAGGCACTACCTAATGGGAGTGGCTCAGGATTTCAAAATCTGGACAGATCATCAGAATCTCCAGTATTTCCAAAAACCCCAGAAGCTAAATTGCTGACAAGTATGTTGGGTAACCAAGCTAGCAGAATATCACTTCTCTCTTCACCACAAGCCGGGCATGCAAAACAAGAAGGCTGACTTACTTAGTCGACAAGCAGATCACGAGCAAGGCAAGGATGACAATGATGAAATCATAGTTCTCAAACCCGAGCACCTCCGAGCAATGCTCATGCCCATGATAGGAGAAACACAGGCAAAAATCAAGCATGCCACGCTCGACTACCACCTATGGGATAAGCACATCTCCAGGTCTCTTAACCATGGGGATCAAGGAATGAAGATAGAAAATGGATTGATCTATTACAACAACTGAATCTACATTCCCTGTAACCATGCATTAAGAGGGGAAATCATTGCACAATCTCACAATCATATCACTGCAGGACACCCAGGTGTTCAAAAGACAAAAGAACTCATGTTACGAGAGTATTGGTGGCCCAAGATGAAGAAGGACATAGAAGCATATGTCCACGCTTGCGAAACATGCCAACGAACCAAGTTGAGCACTCAAGCAAAGGCAGCACCACTTCACCCTAACGAAATTCCCTCCAGACCATGGACTCACATTTCCATCAATATGATCACCGGTCTACCCATTTGCAATGGCTACGACACCATTATCATGATCGTCAACTGTTTCTCCAAAGAAATAATTCCTATTGCATGTTCCACTGAACTCTCGTCAGAGGGATGGGCAAAAATCCTACATGATGAAGTATATGCTAAACATGGAATGCCACAAATAGTCATCTCCAACCGAGGAACAGTGTTCATCTCCAAGTTCATGAAGGACCTCTACGACTTACTCCAAATCAAGGGCAATGCCTCTACTGCCTTTCACCCACAGACAGACAGACAGACAGAACGAGTCAATCAGGAGGTAGAAAAATACCTTCGACTCTTCGTCAACCATCTTCAGGACGACTGGGTGGAATGGCTATCACTTGCCGCATTTGCTCACAACAATCACACCCATTCCACCACCAGCAAAAGTCCATTCGAGGTCAATTATGGCTACAATGCCCATGTCCTACCAGGCGCCAAGTCCCAGACACCCTTCCATACCCCTGCTTCAACCATGTTTGTCTCCAAGATGCAAGAAATCCATGCTGCAGCAAAGTGATCACTAGAGAAAGCTGCCAACCAAATGAAAGCCCAATATGACAAAAAGAAATGCCTGGTGATCGAGTATCAGGTAGGAGACAAGGTTTGGCTCAATACAACCAACCTTCATCTCCCCCGACCAAAGAAAAAACTCGCAGACAAGCAAACAGGCCCCTTCCTGATCACCGCAAAAAAGGGAGCCTCAGCGTATACTCTCAAACTCCCTACCAATTGGCACATTCACCCAACTTTCAATGAAGCACTCCTCACTCCATATACACCGCCTGCCTTCCCAAACCAAGAACAACCACCCCCACCACCGCCTGATCTCATTGATGGCACTGAACACTACGAAGTTGAAAAAGTCCTTGACAGTAGACTTTGCAAGGTCAGGGGAAAAGCTGGGGAACCATGGCGCTGGGTCACGGACTATTTCGTCAAGTGGAAAAGCTATGGACCAGAGTCAAACAGCTGGGTACAAGAGGACAACATGGACGCTGATGAGCTGATCGAGGAGTTTCTTGCTGAGCACGTCAATGGGATAAACACTCAACCACCAAACTGGCAATCCTATACAGATCCTTGGACCAGGAAGAAGGTGTGGTACGATGAAGACAAAATGTGGGAATTACTAGGGGACCATGACGACCCCTCAATGGATACAAAATCACCCTTCAAACTGATGGAGATACCTTAACAGCAGTCAGGACGCCTGCCTTAACAAGGGGGTAATGTTACGATTTATTCATTTTCCTTATCTAATCTAAGCACCTATCTTATCTTTGGCGCTTATCTTATCTTATCCTTTGGACCTGCGACTTGCAGAGCCATGACATTGCAATACAGTCACCATCGCTCACCTGGTTATGTTTTCTACTTCTTTCTGACATGGTGCACTTATTATTAGAACCCTCAGTTTAGTATATAAGTACTGTAGCTCAAGCTGTATATTCCCTAGCTTTGAGCTAAAGTTAATCTATACCGAAACACATTCTCTCTTGCTAAGCGCTAAAGACTTAGTCCAGAACCTCCTTTCATCACGAGACCCAATGGTGACTGTACGAATGCGATACAGCTGTTGTTTACTCTTGATTGGAGTTTGGGTCTAACAAGAACTTTGGTTCTTTGTCACAAGTGTGTGTGCTTGTGTTGTAATTGAGTCTGTGCACTCTAGAGCAAGTACACTCTTTGTAGACCTCTAGGTCTTTGATAGTTCAATTGTTAAAGCTTCCCTAGTTAAAGCTTTACCAGCTCTCCTAGATGAAGTCATTTCAAGTCCAAACTACTCAAATTATACCTTACAAACCCCCCACATTCATATACCTTGCTGTTGTAATTAGTGTATCTTGTGTAAACACTTCTAGAATTGAATTGAAGTTGTTTTGAAGCAAACCCAATTGATTATTGATATCTAAGTACACTATGAGTGCTTCTACTGTACTCACCCTTGAACTTAACATTGGTGATTGTGTGTGTGTGTGTGTGTGATTTATTATCTACATTGACAATCTAGACACTTGTTGCATTTGTGTGCTGCCTGTTACCGAGCACATCAATGTTGTCCTTCTTGAGGGCATGAAATTGGTCACATGCTTCCTCACCTCACAAGTCCTTCATTGCTGCCTGTGCTCAACAATACTTTGCTGCCACTGCCTCAATTCTGTTGCCGATTGACTGAATTATTGTTCAGGCCCAAGTGCTCATGTACTGGCCAGTAATATTATTATTCTGGTATTTGATGAGGTACTGCTTGGTGAATAAATGTGCATGCAAAGATGCTAGTGCATCAGTGCACTGGCCCTCCCTCAGCCAGAATTCCATATCAAAAAGGTCATTGTCACATACAAAGACCCACTCTGACTCAGGAACATGTGATGGCAACCATAAATGGACCTCTTCAGCATTTGGGGTGACCTGCTCAGCATCATGGTGTAATTCCTCTTCTTTGATCAAAGTCATCACTCCAGGCATATATGTCCTTTGCAGCATCCAAAACCCTTTCAGCTTTTTGAAGAATGTGAGATGATCCTCATGGACATTGTTCTCTCCACTTAGAGTGAGCATTGAATCCTGCATCAATGTGAGAATGCGCTGTCTAGTAAAGAGTCAGTCATTCCTCATAAACCCATGAAGAGAATCACCTTGATGATGCTCACTTCCCTGGAAGGAGAAAGTGATGTGAGTTAGAAGGGGTCTTCATGTATCAGTAGGTCAAGTAGAAATGCTCCTTTATAGGTGTAGGTAGTAGATATGTACTGAGGGAAATATCTGAAGAATCGATGACAATGGAAGAATAAATGGATTGGTACTCAATGTGGATAAAGGTCTACAACAATGGAATGTATGAAAAGAGGACAATGATATCTATTGGACCAAGCTGACAACAACAAGACAATGAAAAGCTGGTGAAGGAGATGGGTAGACTGAAATAGGATAGGCAGGGAAGGATACACAACATGATTACCAAGACAAACACCAAGATACAAAACTTGCTGATGACACCAAAAGACCTTTGACAAAACACTCCTTGACAAACTCTCTCTGATGAAATATGCTGGCTGGCTGAAACATGCTGATTGACTCTCAAAACTCTCTTTGATAACTCTCAACTCTCTTAAACTCTCTGATAACTCTTTCTAGAACACCAAGCAGCCTCTGGATTGATATGCACAGTTCCCACTAAGGCAGGGCACTCCCGGTCCAAGACAATATGTAGAATTGATAGGTTATAGATTGCAGTGATGAGCTACTGTGAGAATATCCATAATTGACGACAAATAGAGTGATCTAATGTGTGAGGGGAAGTCTGGTGCAAAAGAAAACTCCCCACAATGACAAAGCTACTTCTAGTATACTACTGTACCTACTAATCTTCCTGACTTCATCTCCTTTCCCTAACTGTTCCTCCTGTGCCTTGATCTGCCCCAATAGACTGATCCCACTCTTGATACACCTCATCAATTGCTCCATGCCTGGCCTCAATGACACAGCCTTAGCTTCATCAAAGCCCCATTCCTTCTTTATTGGCTACTCCTTCCACCCTGTTGATGAGGCTGGTTACAGGCACCCATGAAACTAAGCATGGCCTAGCATGAACACACATTAAACCTACACTCAAACCCACTAAACATGCACACACACAATATCCTTAAGTGTGGAGGGGAGCAAGGAATTTAATTCCACTTGTGCACCAACAGTATCTCAATATATCTCAGCAAGCTCACTAGAACAATGCATGCAACAACATATAATTATTGAGCCGATCTCAAATTCTCTGTCTCCTTGAAGCTTTTACAAGAGAGCATGGCAAATCATGCAACACTCAAGGCAAAGGATATTTCAATAGACAATACACATGGACATGCAGATCTGCAAAATGACCAAGTTCAGTCAGTGAGCTCACTAAGTATGGCCTGCCGCTAGATCCAACTGTGCATGACACCACCTTTCTCTTAGTTGCTAAACCTGACTCCCAAACTTGTCACAATAGAGGCCCTTGGCATTCCCAATCAAATCACACAATTACTCTCAAAAACCATCCCCACAAGTCCTCACACAGTGTGCTCACCCTAACGACAGTGCTGTGAGGTCCAACTGCACACACCTGTCACACTTTGTGCAACTGCTAGAACAGCCCAAGCTGGCTGATTCCCTTGCAAACCACTTCTAGACCTGCACAGAGGCCAGCACAATACAATCTCTCTCTTACACTGAACCAGAAAAGGAACAGAGCTCTCTCTCAGATGTAATCAAGTAAACTTCTTAAGACTGGTGCAGCGTCACTGCCTCCAAATCTCTCTCTTATCTCAAGTAAACCGAAGTTTTATCAAAAATGTTTCTCTTATTCTATTTCTCTGTGAGCTCACTAAACTTGCATTATAGCCAAGGCTCATAGTTACTAACTCTTATGCATCACAACAAGTCCAGATCCAAACTGAGACTTTATTACTGTATGTGGGGGGTAGGTAGCTTGCCTTAATACATGAAGTTCTACTCTACTTATACTACAGGAAATTGATTGTTACAAATGGTTTCTTAGTAAGTTAATCCATTGTTGGCTGATAATCCCTTGTCCGAACTGGCACAGCACTCTTGGCAGAGCACTGCTTGCTCCTCTTTTAGTAGTCTCAAAGGACTAAGTGACATCTATGTCATTTGCCCAGCAGCAGAGTAGCCTGTGGGCTTGCACTCAATAGCTGCTTAATCCTCAATCACCAATCATACTTCATATTTGGCTTTCAGGTCTGCTCCAAAGGTGACAGCATCATATTCTAGACTTGGTAACCAAGGAATGCTTCAGACTTCAAGCCTGCTTGCTACTTCCATTGGCCAAAGCCTGTTTCTAGGCCATGCCTGGGGTTCTTTTGATTACCCTGTGTGTGATATTGTTTCTCCAGATCTCCAGGGACCATGTGTCATAGATTACAGATGCATAGTTATCTAAATTAGTCTCAGCCTGCATACAAGTGCATCCCACTAAGGTTGAATCCTCTACTGCAAACAGATGGTTTAGCAAGCTAGCTTGCCCTTCAGCCTTGTTGCCATGCATGCCTGTAAGGTACAGTGCAATGACAAAGTCCTTATGGTTTAATTCTGCTGCTTCTTTTTCTATCATAAGCTTTCTACCTTTGTGACCTTGCTTCTTTGCATGCTGCTTGCACTGTCAGCCCACTCACTATGCCTCTGCATTGCTAACATGTAAGGTATGGTATTTCACAAAATTAGACACACTGTGGGTGTGACACCATTTCCTCTTCAACTATTCTTCCTGGCATCCTTGCCAAATGTCTTGGAATAATAAATTGAATATTCATGTTGGAAACTTGACTCATCAAAGAAAGCGAAATACTTGTCAACCTCATGATTATTGATAGATAAGTAATGCGGGGCAGTGCAAGGCTAATTGTTACTCCCTTTCGACTCCCTGAATCAACCTGGATTGTATCCTTGCTCTTGATCTGCTTTTCTGTACCTTCGTCAAGTGTCTTGTCATGGATTTCTCATCAAAGCTTTGTCCTGGCATTGTCAACAGTATTGTAAGCCTTCTTGATTGATAGTATTCGATTATCCTTGCTATATTATTGTCTTTGTATGTGTACCATGTCTCTTGTAGCTTCAGTTATTTCTTTGTCATGATTTCCTCATCTTAAGTGTATACATGGTCAAGGAGACCATGAGCTCGACAACATACTGCATACCTTCAAGTTCCAATGCCACAGTCAGAAAGGCCATCACACTCTTTCCTTTGACTGCCTGTGTGTCTTTGGCCAGTTCAGCTAGTTTGTCTTGACAGAGCTTGAGCCTGACTTCTGCTTTGGAGATGGCGGCTTTAAACTCTTGTGAGCTGACAGACCTAACAATCTAACACATTTGCATACCTTTTGTCTTGGACCTTGACATATATGGATTTGGCTGGGTATTATTGTGTTTCTATGGATCTATCATGGCTGCCCACTCGGCATGCAAGTCTTCCTTCAATGTACTATTGATGTTGTTGAAGGCCTTGTCCTGGATGTCACTTTCCTCCAATGCTAGCTTCAGGCACTGGTCCAAGATATAGCCCAAACTAATGTTCTTTGGGAAGTTATGTCAATCACCTTTGTCTTCCAGAGCATCATGGCACACCTCAGGGTGCATCTCTTTGGTTTGCATTGCCATCTGATTTAAATCAGGCCAAACCTGCTTGACATCTTCCCCATCCATCTTTCCTGAACCCTCCTTGTACTTTAGTGAGTGTAGTGTTCTGCATGACAGCTCATGATCATTCCCATGCCACACTGGTAGCGCAACATCAATATTCAGATGTATGAACACCTCCCCACTGTCAGTCTGTAGTTGTAGATCCTTGGGTAGCTTTTTACATCGCTCATGCAGGTTGATCTTGTATTGACATCCTATGTCATATGACAGCATGACTTGTTTTAGCCAAACTCCTTTCAGTGCTGACCAGAAGACGAAATCTATATTTGCATATCTGTTGTGAGATGTCCCTCCAGGTGAGCCTTGAACACCCATAGACAATATGGAATACATACCTCTCACCCTTCAATAAATCTCCTACACCTGTTGGGCAAATAAGCTCATGCTGAGTACAGACACAGGCTCCAACACTGGTGTACCTCAAACCCATCAACATCTTAGTTTCCTTCTGCATCAACACTGCAAAAGCAACACATGTACTGATCTGGAAGACAGGTAAGCAAGGCAAAAACTGGCAATGCCAACACTCACATCCACCTCTCTGATGTAATTCCTCAGGTGCTTAAAATAAGGCTTAGGCAGAACCTGATATCCCAGGCAAAGGGGTTGTGGCCTGGCAAGCTGGCACATTGGGTTGGTTGGTTGGTTGGCCTCAGGATCCCTTAGAAAATTTTGTCTGCCCTTCTGCATAGAGAAATAAAGTTATTCTGGGCATTGTGAATATATTGTTCAGTGTGAAAGAGCCTTTCTTGTATCATATAAGACTCACAATGTGCTTGGGTGAGTGACCAGCAGGACTGGGGCTGAACTGTGGCAAGTCAGATGCAAGAGGCCAGCAACCTCAGGTCCAGGAACTGGCAAGTTGCTGGTGGCTGTGTAATCCTAAATGGTAAAATTGGATGATTCAGCTTCTATTCCTAGTATGTTATTCTGACACTGGTCAGTTGGTCACCTCAAGCAGGCCTTAAAAATAATTTCGACCTGATATGACTTTTTATGTTTTTGCAACCCCCTTGATCCCAGGCCCTCATAGAGCAGACAATCCTGCTTGTGTTTGTTCCACCATTGCAGTCTGCTCTTCATGCAAAAATTTGCATCCATACCAACAAACAAACAGAACAGGTACCTTATGGCCAATGAGTAAGCAACAGATCCAGGACTTCGATAAGAGGGGCATGTCTGTTCTTTCTGAGGGACCTTCTCCCAATCAGGAGGTAGATTAACCCCCTCTCATGGAATTTACATCTGGCTTTACCAGCCTGGAGTCTACCCTGCACAATACCTAGGATTTCAACACTTACCCTCTTACCCCAAGTGTGAACTCTTCCCTAAGGACCTGTGTCAGGCCAGAGAGTACACACCTCGGAGTAAGCTTAAGAATATCCTTCTTTACTTTGTACTCATCCTCATACAAGTCCTTAGCTTCAATACTTAGACAATACTCATAGTCGAGACCCTTGTACTCTACTACACCACAATTGTACCATCTAAGTGGCTAAGCTTTGATCAGCTAGGCATCCGATTGAACTTGAAATGTACCCTTTCCATCCACACTTCACATTCTCTGTGTACAAAGCTTTGGGCAAAAAATATGAAGAGGATGGAAGTCCAACCAAGCAGGCATGACGTTCCATTGAATTCCATTTGAGCACACTTTTGGACATTGTCAAGATCAGGAAGCAAGACTTCATTGAGCATATGGGTAATCAGCTGCAGGAAGCTGACTGCAGATATTTTGGAGGAGGGATGTTTATTCATGCAAAGGATTCTAAGGTGCAGTAGCTTGTCCATATCTCTGAGTTTTGTTGTTGTTTGTCCTATATTTTCCAGAGATGCATATGTATGTCAAATTTATGTAAAGAAAATTGAAGTGTTTCAACTATCGATCCATTAGCAGTTTGGTTCCTGTCTTCACATGTCTTGTCTATTTGAGAAATACTCATCCTGTCTGCATATCCAGCAGTGGAGCACATAGGGATTAATTGACATACATGACTGGAAGGTAATTGCAAGACTTCTATCGTTTGAGAACTAGTTCCCATTGAGCCAAGGATGCAACAATAATTCAGCAGCGCTTGGATGCATCCTGGGATCCCAGAGCAAACATGCTTGAAGGAACTTGTCCAAGCCACTCAAATCAAAATGCTTAGTATTAGACACCCCCTTGGCTGTTGCTTCAATGCTAGACTCAGCCCAATTTTTGATCTTCAAAAGCCCCCCTTGGAATTATTAGAATCTAATCAGAAAGTAATTCTCAAACTGCACACCATTTTGATTGAAAAATCTGGATGCACAGGAGCAATCCCTCAGAAATTTGGATGGGATTTTACCAATACATTCAGTGATTTGAAGATGCCTTACTCTGTTGAAACACTTTGGTACCTGCAAAAACAAATCATAGTCCCTGACCAGCCCCATGGCCTGGAGAGCAGTGAGAATGTGATAACTATTGTATGAACAATGAACACTTCATAAATCCTGTTGAGCAGTGGACTGGGGATATTTGGGAGGACACAGTGGCAAGCGAGCAAGATGAGATGAGCACAGGGAGGATTGGACTCTGTAAGGATGAAATAGAATGATTATCTTAGTGGGCAGTAGGTCGCTAAGTAGACATGTACAATACCTGAAATAGAATGTATCTACTATGAGTCAGTAAGGTAAGGTAATCAATGAATGTAATGTACTCACCTCTTAGCAGGTGGTAAGTCGCTAAGATGTGTGGCTGTGAAAAGTGCAAAAATTGTACGTATTGGTAATTAATTTAGAGTCCATACGACTGTCACTGCAGTCATGGCTTGTACTCTCAACAATCCTACGGTCCATATGTCAGATGGTGTTGACCATGGGAACCCCAGAATGGACTCCAGTGAGCGAACTAAGGCTGGCTGCAAGAATCCTGTATGTTCCTTCCCAATAAGTTCAGCTAAGTGGGCGGTAAGAAATAATGAACAACGAACAAGGAAAACAAAATACCTTGGCCACAGTCAATAAGCTTGATGTTCAGATTACTCAAGTCAGGTAGCCGGTCAATGTCTGGGAGCAGCTGCAATTTGACAGTGATTATAGGCTCATCAATAATATCAGGAAGATTGAGAGGTTCATAGTTTTTGGTGGTGACACGCTTGAAAAGCATTCACATGTGTAATTTCACAAAATGTATCAATACATACATTTTATAAAAGCTAGATATTGAGGGAATGAGATATACCTTAGAGCGCAATGTCCTAAGTGCAGGCAATGCAATACCTTGAGTGATGTCTGGTGGAGCACATGGCTTAACTGTAGAGTGATACCATAAGGGTCACACTAAGTCTAAAGCCCCAGCACTTGACACTGAATACGCTGACAATGCACAGAAGATGCACGCTAAGAATAGAACAAGCAAAGCTCAGGAGATAATTGATACTTCGCACAACCTTGATCTATGATGCACAAGGCATGGCCATGCTGGGAGCTAGCGCTCTAGACCTCAGAATGTGTAGAATTGAAGTAAGACTGATGTCTCTGACTTTGGCCAATGCGCGAGGCCTAGACTAGAAACTAGTGGTCCTAGAAGACCATGGAAATCACTAGAAGATATTATTACTATAAAGATGAGTTGCGCTCTAGGCTACAACTCTGAGGAGATACTAGGCGATGTCAGTATGCGTAGATAGCGCGGCTAACCAATGTCACACAACTGAGAGACCAGGATCTGGCCCCAAGCCGGAGCTCTGAGTAAGCGCCAAGCAATGGCATGATTATGGCAACATGCGCGGCACCCAGGAAAGGAAGTCCCACAAGCCAAGAGTTACTATTTAAGGTTGTATTAATTGGTAGAGCACATCGTATATAAATACCATAGTATAGTAATAGTGTACAAGCTTCAGACCCCCGTTGTAGTCGTGCGCAAGCCTCTGGCTTAGCGCTCTAGTTTTGGGATTAGTTTGTAGCTTCGAGCGAGAGAATATACCTTTTATTGATAACCTTTGAGTGACTTTAGTAGCGCACGAGGCGTAGAAAGCTAGCGGGGGACTTGTGTACAGTTTGAGTGATTGGTTGGCTTGCACTCTACCCTGAGAATAAGAGATATTGTGTCATTGTGGACGCGCTCTTGAGTTTTGAGGGTTTCTTGTGATGCACGGTGCTACAGGCGGCAGAGGTTCAAACCCTTTGGTCTGATTAGCACATGCTTAGTTGGGTATACCATTCTGCAAGTGGCAGAGGTTCAAACCCTTTGGCTTGTCGGATGGCATTTCTTGTGTGCGAGATACTACAGGTGGCAGAGGTTCAAACCCTTTGGTCTGGTTAGTGTTCATACTGAAGCCTTCTTTAATGCACGGTGCTACAGGTGGCAGAGGTTCAAACCCTTTGGCTTGTTGGATGGGGTTTATTTGGTTATTGTTTCTCTGGATCGGCACAGGTTCAAACCCTGTGGGTCTATGATCGGTTTGGAAGCTTGAGCATGTGGGTTCAAATCCTGTGGCTTGAGTGGACATGTTTCAAAGGGTTTCTGCTTAGAGCGCAAGCTTTAAGTCATGTTTAGGGTGTGTTTAAGTTGTTTGTGGTCACCTGTGTGTGTCACACAAGGCTTATTGAGGGTTTTGTTGGGGTGTGGCGATGAGTTGTGTATTGCAGTACACCTTGCCTTGAGGCCTGGCGACATCAGTCGCCCCTCTTGTTATTAAAAGCCTTTGGACTTAGAGAGATCTAGATACCCTACGAGTGCTATTGCTATACGTGTGTATCGTATATTCTGAGAGTTTAGTTGTATTGCTTCAATCTGCTTCTATCGCATAATATCCCCCCAAGAACTTTGAGGGTTTGTGTGTGTAGTGTTGGGTGTGAGTGTGATCAGTGTCTTCGACGCTGTTGCATTTCTAGCCTGCACGCACAGAGTCTCTTCAGCGGGATGACTTCTGATCTATGTCTGTATATTGTTGGCAAGAGATGTTCTGTTGTTGCTTCCAGGTAGGGCCACCATGATATTGCTTGTCTTGAGATCTGGAAAATACACTCGTTATCACAAATTAAAAATAGGCAAGCAACTAACCATTATGGATATAACAACAGTCATGGAGAAGCTGGAGGGCTTGAAGTGTTTGCTTTATGATCCACTTTGCGACTGGAACAGGAAACACAGCTTTCGGTTGTCTGCTTCTGGGGTCGAATATGGAAGACCCCAAGACTGCAGATGCAAAGCACATATGCAGTCCAACTCGACTTTGTGTACTGAATGTTTGGTGGAGATGCAGAATGTATAGATATCCGGGATGGTTACGGGAGTTCTGAAACGCTTGAAGAATTTTTGGTTTATGGGAACTTTGACGTGAGATGAGTCCCGTAAAAAGCACCATTGATATCTTTACAGCAGTGAAATACATCTGGGAGCCACGCTTTTCCCTATAGCGATCGGTATTTGATCATACCAGAGAGTACAGGATTTCACAGGACGACGTACTCGCAGAGCTACACAGTTCCACCTCCGGTGTCTCCCAACAAAATCGAAGATAGCTATGGTCCGCGTGTGAGGATGCTATAACTGGCACCTTGCATACGACCCGGAAATTTTGCGAAGGAGAAGGTTGAAGGTATTGACCAAAGGTAACTGGGTGATAGCCAAGCCCAAAAGCTGGTTCCGCAAACAGTGTCTCTTCTGGGAATAAATCGTGGTGTTGGAAGGTCAAGGTGATCTTCATCGTCGATAGAGGTGCAAGTGAAGAATGTTGGGGACAAGTAATGATGACAGCATGGTATTTATAAGATCTAGAGAGCGAACGACAAATGGGTCCTGATCGGACACAGTTATATGCACGGGAATTCCCGAGCGGGAAGTGTTAAAGGGCCAACCTAGTTCAAGCTCTGCAGAGATGGAGCTTAGGCGATAGCAACGAAAGAACCGACTACTACACCCGAAGAACTTGAGCAGTGTAATCCTAAAGAGACATTATTTAAAACGAAGCCACCTCACCAAAGGGCGAAGAGCAGTATTACCCGCATAGCAGAGGCTCAATGAAGAGAAGGAAGAGAATACATCATTTCATTCTTTTCATACACAGCCGGACACATATATCATACACAATCCCAAAATCTATACATAGTCAGAGAAGAACGCGTGGTTACTAGGTCGCATCAGCGTAGAACCAAAGAAAGATGGACACAAGACGTACTCAGCATTCAAATATGCCCGGGCAGGATTCGACTTCGCGAGGGACTTGCAGGCCATCTCGCCTAGGTACCATAAGCAACGCAAGACAGATACGAAACATCGACATACCATATGCATAATCATCAGTTCCCAAAATCTGGGGGAAGTGCGTTCCCTCATGGATGATCGTACTATTCATCATCAGTAACCAGTAAAACAGCGCCAAGGGATAGATAAGACATACTCCGCCCGGCTGCCCGACCCCGTAGCAGGGCACTGCCAGTAGTACCCACACAGGTACACCTTGCCGTAGGTCGAAGGATACACATACGCGTACGTGTCCGAATCAGTGCAGGAACAATCGTATGTCCACGAAGCAGGTGCCGTGGCGAGTCCCTGCTTATCATCAGACAATTCAGAAAGAAAGACAAGACCAGTGACATACCTCGAAAGCACTCAACGTTCCCCTATATCGGCTAGTCGCAAAAGTGCCGTACCAGGTCGTCTGAGTAGTCGACCCGCTCGGGTTAGCTTCCAAATGGTCGATACTAGCCTGGGCTATGTCGGAGCTGTCTAAGATTGCCTGAGCGTTGGTGCTCTGTCGGGATGAAGAGCAGGATGTGTAGCTTGCGCGTTTGCTGAGGGAGCGCGCGCTGGAGCGGCCATCGGCAGCTCCACCAAGGGAGGAGGAGGAGAGCTTCGACAAAGACGAAAGCTGGCCGGAGAGTACGACAGAGGCGGGGGTAACGTGAGCACCGATGGTCGTGAGAGTACCGTCCTCTTCCACGGCTTGGATGGTGGACAGAGGGGTGATAGTGTACGTGCTCTCGCCAGCGTTGGTGAAGTTGAAAAAGTTTCCTAGCTCGTGCGTGACGGAAACAGATTCTCCGGGTGCGAGGACAGTAAACGCGTGGTCGGCGCCTTTCTTGGCGGTGACCGAAGGGATATAGCGTACAGCGACACCCGTAAAGTCGGCCGAAATTCCGGCCGAGTTGACGACTGTGAAGGACTCCGTGGCCCATGAGCTGAGAACGGTGCGAGGATCGTTGAGGAGCTTGACGGTTTCGTCGCCGCTGTTGACAACGGTCGTCACTACCTCGAGAGCAGAGACGTCCGAGACGCTTGCCGGGGCTGTACAGGCGGTTTCGTCAGTAGATGAGATGCACTACAGCGTAGAGAAACACTGACCAGATGTGGAGATGGTGAGAGACTTGGTCGCAGATGCGACACTAGCGAAGGCCAGGAGTGCTGTAGAAACGTAGAACATGGTGCTGACGATGCCATTACCTTTGCAGACGGAGGGCTTTTATTCTGTTTAGTGGCTTTGAGCCAAGCCTTTCACCACAAGGCAGACGGTCCACCGCATGTGGATGAAGACGCTACTCCATGTGAGGACAAACTCGAGGCATTCGTGTCGATAACGAAGAGATGGCGCTCGGCGTTGATGCGGGCGAAAGGTTCAACGCTCGTCTCCGGTTTGAAATACTGAATAGTGAAGCAGAATCGGTATGGATCAGTAAGGTTACTGCACTAGAAAGCCTGGAATGAGCTTCGATGATTACAAGGCAAGGGCATGAATAGTCACTGGGCACGTATGTGTTGATATCACGAGACAGGAAAGCTGAGTTTTGCGAGATGGAACCTCCCGGATACATGATAAGCACGCATGCTGCACGGCCTGGGCGTGATGATGATTGCAAGCTTTCTGCAACCAGGCAGTGTTATCACTGATGCTGAAAATCCGAGAGCATATGGCTCGGTCCCGAAGGTATTGATTGAAGGAAACAAAGCCAAGCGCTCATATGTTCAATTGGAACAGCATTAGTACATGTGATGAGTCCGTGATTAACAACGAAGTCTAGGGCTGTTGAGTAGGATAAAATCGGCGAGCTGGAGGCTACGTACTTCGATCCAGGTTCAATCGCGTATCCTCAAATTGCTGGACAGCTCCTACCAACCTGTAGGAATAGGCTTGTCAATGCAATACCGAGTGTCTCATTCTCGAGGCTTACATGCCTTTCTCCGCTTTGACTGGACATCCACATGGTGGAATTCAGGGTTTGCGATTATTTGATAGCATGGGATACTGAAAGACCGCGCCTAGTCAGATACGCAGAAGGATGTGATAATATCCATGGCGTTCTCAGGAACCTCAAAAACGACGGAAACGTCTTGCGCAAAACGGACCCATCTTGGCGGACATAAGACCTGTAAGCTGACGTCAATACAGGATGACTTCCAAACGAGGTGGCCAAGTTAAACAAATCAGAGATCTTGGTGGAAGAATGGTCTCATAGGACGTACGTCCTCTGAAGTAGCAAATATAAAAGATATAACATCATGCGCAAAAGAATCGATCGATCAAAACGCGATAGCCTACCTCAAGCAAAGCACAAAAGATCTATAGACCGTCGTCAGCTTTGAATCTATGACATGCATGGAGAGAACCAGAGAAAGGGAACATAGGACGCAACAGATCGGCGAACGCAAGAAAAATTTGTGGTTTCAGAAGCGGAGCTTCGGTAGAAGAAACTCACGTCGTTGGAGCAGATAGCCCTAATTGTCGAGATGGCCATACATGGAGAAAGACAACGCCTGCGAGGTATATCTTGGCCCCCCTCCACAGTGACAAGGGGATCCAATCATTCGAGGGACGAAAAACGGACGGATTTTATTTGAGCTGCCAAGCCTAGTCATTCTGTTAGTGAACAATGTCAGACGAATGCTAGCGAACTGCTCGCACCATCAAAGGACTCGCTAATTGACTTCAAGGCGGCGGCTCCAACAACCAAAACGCAGACGACGAGCTCGAAACCACCTGTACATGGTGTCAATTATCGCTCGAGTCGAAACCTCATGGATATAACGCACGTGTCAATGCTCCTTCAGAGTTTAACTTTCTCGGGCGGCTACCGGCTATAGCCTCTGACCATTATAGATACCCCAAGAGACCGATATTGACCGGATAACCACGGACAGGGCGCATATATGCTGAGACAACAATGATGAATGAGAAAATGGGAGGAAGACGGTGTATTTGAGACATACATGACCGTCCAGAGGAGTAGCAAGCAAAGGAGCGCAATGGAAGTACTTGGAAGAGTCAATTATTGTCGATCGAGCGCGGTTTAACTGAGCTCAGTCGTGTTAGTCCGTCTCAGCCAGGAGGAAGTGTATCCCACATACCAGACTCCCAGGAAACCCATGTACGGCAGCCATCGAGCACTGATGATAGCAATGACTTGGGCACGATGCATAAAAGTGGAGACAGAGAAGAAATTATCGCCTGCGCCTTCAGCGTCGACGAGGGAGGAAGGAAGAGTTGCGAATTTTTTGAAATTCCCAAACAAAACCAATCAATCTTTTCACGTGCATCGCGCGTTCAAAACCGGACCGAGACCCGGACTGTGACAGTGAACAACCATCCAGTGTCGACGTTACCTCCAAGAACCACGGAATACTGAGCACTTGAAGTTCAGTCTCAGCGTAACTGTTTCAAGGTATCTATTTGGTCTTCTGCGCTTCGTGCATTTGATCTAGTCCTCATTTACTGGTGGCTAACCAAAGCTGCATTCGTAAAGGCATTATTCAAGTTACACAAGATCCAACGAATTGTAAGATTTTTTTCTGTAATAGAGGCTCATCTGATTGTCGGTTAAGCTGCGGAACTACCGCAATGTATTTTCAGGATTGCTTACTTACTGCTTTCATGATAGGTTCTCGGGCCGGTGACTCTTCGACTGGGCGAAGTTAGCACTTATGCCGGAGCGATCTCGAAGTCCGAACATCGTAGTTTGGCCTGGATTACCCCTGGATAACACGATACTCTCCCTCAGCCGGAGCTCATTTTGTTAATTCTGCTTGTGGTACGTCCAATTCTGTTTTTTAAAGCTCTACTTGACTTCAGCGTAACCAAGGTATATCTCATTTTTCTTTCATCAAAATGACTCCACCCACCCCATCAGTCGAAGGACGGAGCTCCGAAAGTCATGGAACACGCCCCACTTTTTGCTTGGACCATCGGTTTTTGAGCGGTACCAAGAGCTACAGATTATCTTCCCTTCTCGTCTCGAGCATTCGCCTACTTTCATAGCTCTGCACACCAAGACTCGAGGCCTCCCTGGAATTGATATAGTAACAACACGCGTACGCCATGAGTGAAGTTGTATCTTTCGAAGTGCAATCCTCTGGAGTACTGCATTGTACTTCATTGAAACGACCGCCTACGAAATGTGAGCTCAGTAGTACTCATATCGCTCAATTCCAATACTAACAAAGAACGTAGAACGCTGAATTCTGATGACATCACACAGCTCCAATCCTGAACGGAGTCCCCCGCATCACCTTCGCCTATCACTGCGCCTTTACCACACAAACGACGCAAATGCATATGCTGTGTCGAGGTCGCTCGCATTGATTGTCCGCTTCGGCAGACGTATTCTCACCTCTCGGCTGTGATTTCAGTCCGAACCTTGGATAGTATTTATTCGCTCGGTTGATATTCTTGACTCCCAATTCATACTTGCGACCCACCATGACAACCTACCTCCGCAGCCTCTTTGAAGGCAGCTCGCATGCGAGAAATGGGAAACGCTCTCATTCGAATACGACGTCTCCCACTTCTGCATCTTCTGGATATGGTTCAAAGCGAAACAAGAGCCGTCCAGTATCCTATTCATCCTTCCCTCCCCTGGACCATTCACACCCCTCGCTGCTAGAGAACACCAAGAAACAGCATCACCACCACCACCACCATCACGATCCTCGTAGGTATCATTTCCTGTCAATATTGAATTAAATAGCTGATTCTCCCCATCACAGCGACGCCTTATCCCATTCTGCTTCCCTCTGTATCCCAGCACTCGCATTCAAGCTCCACAGATTCACTAACACCTACATCATCTCATAAACCCACTCCAAGCGCCACACACTCCGAACCTCGCCCTGTCCTGAAGAAGAGAAGCACCTGGCAATCAAAACAACATACGGGGCCCCAGCGTACGTCATTCTTACGTACCCAGATAATCGATTTTCGCTAAACCAGCGTATGCATCACAGACCACGTATCGTTCGCTAATCCCAACCGCCCTGACGTCCTCCACATGCACCCTCTCCTCGCCTCCAGTCGACTGAATCGCGCACCTATATCCTACGACGTGACATTCGCACCGTCCTCATCGTCTATCGTGGACCGCAGAACACGGACAGCTATACCCACACATACACTCTCCCAACCCGCGACCGATCCCGCCAAATCTATCAAACTCGTGCTAAGATGCGACAGGTTCCCTTGGCCAGTCATCGTATACCCACAGCGCCCGGCATCCATAACTAACCTCGACCTGCTGTATGCCGTGCACAGTATGCTCTCGACGCGGGTGACACATGAGGAATGGGAGTCGCTGGGGCACGGTACGCATGCTCAGCTGAAAGCTACGAAGGCGTACGAGGTGCGGTGTGCGAAGCTTGGCGGGGGATGGGAGGATGGTGTGAGAAGGATCGACTGGCTGGGCGAGAAGATGTGCTTGGTCGGCGTCGAGGTGGATAAGAGCGCTTCTGAGTGTGGGGTTGCGAAGCTGGTCTTTGTGAAGCCGTGAACTTTGCCCTAGTGATACGCTGGAGTATTCTATCGAAGGTTTAGTATCTCCGGTACTACGAATTCGATTGTAGGAGTATGTGCATGTACCTGTAGTATGTAATGAATGGAAGGTACTTTTGTATTGCTTTTAGAACAAAACAAGAGGACGGCACCTCATATTCAAATACTTCCAAGAAACACTCGAGCCATTTGGCGATTTCAGGATTTGAAACCCGTCTTTAAATTACGCCGAGGAATGAATTCATACATTTATTAGAAAGGATAAAAGCTAAATGAGTGGCTACGATAACAAAGTAGTCTGAAGACGAGAGAGAGAAGGAAGGGTAAAGTCATAGAAAATGAAACAGTCTGGATAGCAATGAAGGTAGTAGAATAGGAAAGTCCACAATAAATTAGAGACTAAATTTTCTGTCGAAAGCACGTCGAAGAACGTTAAAGTAGACTCGCAGAAGAAAACAAAGCAGGCTTACACATATCAAACATTGACAACCCCTGCCTCACCTGATTTAGTAAGCACCAATCCCATACCGATAGCCCAGTCGCTCCGGCACACCTCAGTAATTAGCTCGTTCGCCAACACGAGCCTCCGCTCGTACTTCTTCGGCGCGCCTATTCTCCGGATGACCCTATCGCACATCTGCAGACAGTCAGTCAACGAGTTGCATAGAGTCAAGAGCACGGCCGTAGACAGAAGCAAGGACCCGATGAGGAGGCTCCCGACCGGCGAGGCGTTGAAGGCAAGAACGGCAGATACGTAGACTAACATCGTCGCGCATGTTGTAGCGAAGCTTTCCATTATGGTGAGATCTCGTAACCACTGGCCTGATGTCACAGCTTTGAGATCGTCGACAGAGCCCTGCAAGCGGACCCAGCGATCATGACAAAGCAGGATGAAGAGGTCACCCTGGACGCCGGGCTCTCTCTGGCCCTTCCATCCGTTTTCGTCCCTCAGCTTGATGGCGATCACATTGATGAGCCGCGATACCACGAATCCTCCCAAAACTCCCAGACCCCACCAATCTCGGATAAGAGCCAGTGATACTACGACGATGAGAGTCAGCACCTGACAGAGAGCGTATAGCAGAGTGGCAGGAACAAAGGACCGGAGTAGCGTGTTCTGTTCGGATGGGTAGACGTAGGCAGTGACGAGGTGACCTGTAACGCCGATGCTTTGGAGATAATAAACTGTGGCGGGATTTTCGACGCGGAAGACGTAGCCGGTGGTCATAGCGCCAGTGATGGGAAATTCACCACAATTGATCTCGCTGACCGTCTGCTGCTGGTGCATGCCTGGCGCAAGGACCAGAGCATCAGAGAACGACGCGGTTCCAGAAAGAGCGGTCCTGGCAGTGACGGGAGGAAGGTCAGCGAGGGCGATGAGCCCGGCTGCTTGGAGTGTGACGTTGGAGTCGAACATGGAAGGACGTCGTGAGTTCGAAGGAAGAGGGAGAAAAAATGTTGAGCGAGGTCAGTGGGCGAGGTATTTGAAGGATAAGTTATAATGCAGCTATTATGCACAGCCCTGAGACATTGAACAGCAGAATTATAATGATATTGAATGGTCCGGTACCTTGGCGCCACTATTGTCTTGCCTCGAGTTCATTAGCATTTCTTCGTCAGATAAGAATAATAGGATAATACACATGAAAACGCTCGACACACGGTTTAGTGAAGAATTCTGGGCAGCGGGTGGCATATGATATTTCTTACCTGTTCCATTCTTCTGCATTTTGCAAAACCAAGGCCCATCCATAAGGCTTAGAGTTAGTGTTGCGAGGTATAGAGTACACTTGAGAAGGGAATAAAGCACAGCGAGTGAATAACCAAGGGCCACATCAGTCTGGCGGTATGGAGTCATTTGTGGGAAAGGACGCATGGTTGTGTCTTGAAACAGAGCGCATGCCGACCGGCCCTCTAATCACGTGGTTGGGTGATCATTCTTGTCTGACGTTTTACCCCTCTTTTTCTTGTCCCCGACTGTGTGCCTCTGCTGGTCTGCTCGGACACGAAACTGACCTGCAGCGTGCTGTGACTTTCGGCTGGTATACTATTGTTCTTCCTACAATAATGATCTGATATCTGTTTACAGAGTATGCGTCGAGCGCCTGAACTGGAAAGGCTTGGGAGGTAGTCGACATGTTTGTCTATCGTTATGGCAGCCGGAGACGTGGTGACGAAGAAGATTAGCGTGAGCGTCAGCATCTTCGCAAGAGTTTCTGCCGTTGAATCTTGTCTTATCAGGATGTATCTCATCTTTACCCGGTCGTCTACGTCCTGATTGTGCATCACTCTGTGAATAATCAACGGTGTCTGCCCAGGCTGGGTCGGCGTGCGGGACCACAACAACGATGATGTGCATGCGTACCCATGAAAATGCCGACTGACTGATTCATACCCAGACCGGTAACCACGTCGCTCCAATTTCAATTGTCTTCTCCGTCGTATATCGCGACAACCGTTCCCATCTTTTACGATACCGTCGCTGAGGAATGCCAGACATGGATGTGATGCGGATGCTACAGAGGTACGCTATGTTGGCTGCTTTCGAAAGCTACAAGTCGCTGACTCTACTGTCAGATGCAGCGTGACTCTTGAATATCATGGCAGGCATAGGTTACTTCGCATACGACGCTCTTGTTCTTCCTTCCGTAAACGTGAGTCTCCTTCTGTACAAAACTATCAGTTGATGAAGCGCACATTCCCCTTGCATTTGACGGCCCCGTTGGGCTGTATGCGCGAAGTTGTTGCGTCCGTAATTTCTGTTCCTGACATTACCCTGTCTGTTTTCGATGTTTTTCGATGTAGCTGACGATGTCGTTTTTAGATCTCTGATGGGTATAGTGAACTTCATTTTGAGGTACGCTATTCCCTGATTCGAGCTCATCCGTGATGTCGAGAACCGACATCGTCAATGGAAAGACTAGTTGGACAGAGAGTAATTGATGACTTCATTTGTGATCTAAGGTCATCGACATCGTTCAGTCCCTCACGGCCAACATCTTTGCCGCTTCGCTCTCAATGTACCCCGTGAAGTGTCTCTACTCCGCGAGACGTACGCAACCGTGCGATCACAATGGTATGAGCCTTCGTGGCCACAGCACATGGCTTGCCATGTCAGGGCTGTGGACCCGGCCGTTCCTGATTGGGACCTTGCGCTGGTACACGCACCGCACCACACACCTTGGTCACTCTCTCGCATGAGGTCATCTTCTATATTTGCTACTTCAGAGGGTATCGCATGCCCAATGAGACTATTTTTCCACCAAGATCTCTGATCATTCATGCTGACGTTCATGACTAGGATCCTACTTCCATCAAGACCATGCTTTCTAAGGCCCAAACATTGGCTCCAGGCTTCGAACGACAAGCGCCAGTCTGACATCGAGGCTGTCTGTCGTCTTCAAGGTGATGGGCCCACTTCTATGTCATTTATGTTACTGGTACGAGATCATTGCTAGATTATTCACACGATCGGATACAAGAATACAGTGCTATATTATGGGTTCCATTTGAATGCTGTACTGGAGATGCGCCCTTGCGGTTCGGCCCACTATTTCAATTCCTTCTGTAGCTCTAACAGGGATTCCAATTAATTGGGTTCTCCAAATGCTGTCCTCATCAGATAAGAGATGAAATTATGTTGACACTTGTACGTATGTATAGGTGGTGTCAGTGGGATTCATGTACCTGTGCTGCAATGGTCCCAAATCATTCGGGTTAACAAATCGACAAACCCTGGTTGACTGACTTCAGTAGCACATTTTGAGTGACGACTTCGAAGGCGGAAGATAAGATGACCATTTTTCTCTATGGTTACAAGAGCTTCAATGACTGTGATATCACAGATTTGTTCAGGAAACTTGTCGCATTGTTATGACACGTCCCTCCTTCCATTCCTTTTGTGATAATCAAACGAGGCCTTGGTTCAATTGCGGTCTCTTAGTGCATAGCCTTGTCGTTGGAACTTTGAAATCAGTCAGTGATCAAGTTGTCAAGGTGAGAT
This sequence comes from Armillaria altimontana, assembly GCA_022818075.1. Lineage (NCBI taxonomy): Eukaryota > Fungi > Basidiomycota > Agaricomycetes > Agaricales > Physalacriaceae > Armillaria > Armillaria altimontana. The sequence continues at coordinate 5,523,602 of JAIWYR010000001.1, forward strand.
TTTTCATCTAGTCAAGTGATTCCTCTCGGGGATACCGTAGCTCCTTCGGCAGTACAATCAACAGGATGCTTCTTCATCCAGTGCTGAATTTGTTAGGAATTGGAAGTATTTTGCTCTTCTAAGCTCCGATCAGGGCCATTTTTATCGAGCGCTATGTTGGTTCGCAGATCACCGAAATGCTTCATCATCTAACTTCCTGGTCGAAATAGCCGCCTGATTGATTTTCAGATGCTGTCTTGGCACATATTCATTACAGTACCTTCCCGGAAACCTTGCAAAGCTCTTCATTTTGCAAAGGGGTGCACACCAACGAAGATGGATGAAATAGGTTCAGTTTGATTGTTGTCTCATCTGATTCCTCCTTACTTTATATGGCCACATTGAGGAGCTTAAATCTTATGTTGTGTGAACAAATGCATGGGATTTTTTTTTTCAATGCATTGAGATTTCTTTGACATTCCATTGCCAATAAGATGTACCATGAAGAATTCAGGGGTGTGTTTGATATCAACTTGGTCCTGGTAGGGACCTTAGGCCCTTTTTGTTTTAGTGTGCATGCTTGCTGTGACAGTCTCAATGGAAATGGATTATCTGGTCTGATCTTTGTTGTGACCTTAGATTAGAATCTGTGACTGCAGAAGCTGAGTATATGAAGCAACAAACATGCCTCCTTGCTCATATCTACCTTCCACTTACACCTACTATGGAGGTCCCACCACCTGACCTTTCCCAAGATGATAAGAGTATTATTTTCAATGGGATTGACATGAATCTGAACACAACAATTCTGGAATCCTTGTTACATGGTAAATTTATCCCTTCCCTGTACCTGAAGTATCTCTGTTAAATATATATCCCTTTGCAGGTCTATACACAGGCATCATAGCAGTCACTTTATGGACTACATGTAGGTTGATTTCCAATCCTCATCAGAGGAGATTTATTAAACTCTCAGTACAAGTCACTTCCATAATGCGGTTACATGGTACATTGCTATGTACTATCATCACCATGCTTTATGTGATTGCAACAATCTCATTTGTGATGGACTGCATTTTTGAGCATTGTGCATTCATCAAGTATGGCAATAATTATTACAGCATATTCTCAGCATTGACAGATGATGGCCCATGCTTGAGAGCATGGTTTCTCATTGGTGGTATCACTGGTGGTATTAGCACACTTCTTGTTGATGTCACTATTGTATGTTGGTCCATCTAGTCCTGTTGATCAAGACTAACTGATTTGTTGTAGATATGGCGTTGCTGGGTACTCTGGGATCGTCAGTGGCAAATTGTTTTGCTACCAATTATTTGCACTATAGCTGCAACAAGTGAGCCTCACTATTTGTCTTTAGATATGTCATGCACTAATTATTTTAGTCATGAAGACTATGCAAATTCTCAGTTACTTCCTCCATTTCACAGATGATATTGGCAAGACCGGAGTTTTTGCAGAAAATACTGACTGGTCATTGATATACGCCTTGCTGGCACTTGCAACAAACCTCATCTGTACACTTTTAATTGTGTATCAAATTATCCACCTCGCGCAAAGGCTATTCCTCTTCTGAAACATAATTTCCGCTCTCATCGAGTCCTCTGCAATTTATACACTGGCACTGATTGTGTACCTGGCACTTGTGGGCAGGGAGATGATGGCTGGTAGTTATGCAGATGTTGTTGCAGCATACATTAGAGTAAAGACCTCTCTGGATTCCATCTTGTTCAGTGGCTGATTGCTTCTTCATCATATGGCAGGCTATTGCTCCAACACTCCTGGTGCTACGTGTGACAGCCAGGCCAACATCTGAGACGGATGCCAACTTGGAGGCAACTGCTTCAAGGGATTTATCTGTCATTCACTTTATGCCACTGGATGAAAATAGCTGTGATGATGTTTGTGACAACAACATTCTAGGATCTTGCTGCAGAACTGGTACAATTGAAGTTGTATGAATTCAACTCCATTGTGGTGGTGTGATTTCTCTCAAGTAGTTTTCTATTTAACATGTGCTTTTTGGGACACTAGGTAGCAGCTATTAGAATTATATATGGAGTGCACAAGCTGCAATTTTTTTACATGAAACTCTTTTCCACTTATGGTAGTTAGAGTAAAGCTACAAGAGGCTTCACTTTGATCACTGATTCCTTATGGAGTTTGGCAACTCTAACCTTGTCATGAGTGTTTGAAGGTGAGAAGATAGATGTCAAAGTTTGTGTAGGGAAACTGATCCATTGTCTGGAATTTATGTTGGTTTCAACCTGGAGAAAGACAGTATAGCTGGTGGCAGCAGAGTGATTTGCCAAGTGATGTCCAATGTACTGTACTCACATCTTTTTGACGATCAAAGATATTGTCAAGAGGAAATGATCTGAGAATTATCTGACCTTATGGGGAAAGCTCTTCTGAATCTGAATTACAAGATTCTAAATTAATGAGAACAAACCTATAAGCAAAAGTACCTGAGGGACTTGAGAGACTGAGGAGATTCCAGGGACAACAGAGACGAGAGACTTTGGGAGGAAAGCCATTTTAGGCAGATTGTTTGTACATGATAGATAGCAAGGCTGCAGGCTTGGGACACACAGCCTGCCTCCCTGCCTCATGTGACATCATTTCTTCATGCAATGATGTGCTTGGTAATGGGCAGTGTGCAAATGAAATAAGTGTTTAGATCATCAATCTAGATACTAAATCACACACACACAATCACCAATATTAAGTTTGAGGGTGAGTACAGTAGAAGCACTCATGGTGTACCTAGATATCAATAATCAATTGGGTTTTGCTTCAAAACAACTTCAATTCAATTCTAGAAGTGTTTACACAAGATACACTAATTGTAACAGTGAGGTATATGGATATGGGTGTTTTGTAAGGTATAGGTTGAGTGGTTTAGACTCAAAATGACTTTGTCTAGGAGAGCTGGTAAGGCTTTAACCAGGGAAGCTTTAACAATTGAGCAATCAAAGACCTAGAGGTCTACAAAGAGTGTACTTGCTCTAGAGTACACGGACTCAATTACAACACAAGCACATGCACTTGTGACAAAGAACTGAGGTTCTACAAAGAGTACACAGACTCTACAAAGAACTCACAGGTCCTGACTTCAAGTACAGAACTTGCAAAGAGTGCACAGACTCGTCAACTGTTCAAACTTAAAGTGTTCTAGGGCTTATTTCACTTCAACTAGGCAACATCCTTGGTCTGTGGTCGACTTAGCACATCTAGATCACTTTAGTCAGTGAGAGAGCATGAGGCCTTTGTATGTGGAGCAGTTTAATTAACTAGCAAGGTGCAAACATGGGAATGACTCTTCTCCCTACTTAGTTCTTCTAGATTACTTATAGCCACCCTTTTGGGGTTGACTTGATAAACTTAATTCCATTCAGTCAAGGATATGTGATTAAACCAGTGATTGATTAGGTAGCTATAAGGCTACTAGCACAAACATGGGGGGAATGCTTTCCTGCCATTCTGCATCTAGTTGCTGCTAATTTATATGATTTCTAGTCTAGGTATAGGAGCCTGTATCTAAAAGTAATCTATATAATAAGACAGGTAGAAGATGACATAATAAGGCGGACTTTGAAATTTCCAGCCATTGCCATTGCCTGGCTTATTCTGGCTGAGTTTCAATTTCATTGCACTGCTATCACTGCCGCCTCTCTACAGTAATGAGCTTCAATTTTGCTGCTACATCTGCTATATATTATGATGTGAAGGCATTGAAGCCTATTTTGACTACCTATATGTACATATGAAGGTCAGGAAATATGTCTTTGAGGCTGCTGTTTCTTTACTCCCTGCAATGCAGCACATCATTGAGACTCATTGTGCAATGAGTTTCAATTTGGCTGCTCTTACCAAGTGATAATCCTCCCCGCAGCACATCATTGGCATAGATAGTAGTAATTTCTCACTGCTGAGCTTCAACTTACACCACTGTGCCTAATGCTGTAGCTACAGAGTGATGTTGAGCAAAGTTTCACTACTCTCTGCATGCAGCATGCACATCTCATTGGCATGGCTGGCAATGAGTTTCTATTTTGCCATGCTGCTGCCTCTACTATCTTCTACTCTCCCCATAGCACATCACTATAGACTATAGCTACAAAGTATCAAGCAATGAGTCATAGATGTCAAGTTAGCAGATAGAATTAGGGATCAGGAGATCATTCAAGTATAGGTAACACAGATACATGTAAATTTATTGTGCAATACAAGTGTTCCTCCATGTAAGTAGGAATGTGCACCATACTGTTATGGATATGACCGTAACAATACAGCCATAGACTGTATGAAAAATATTGCTCATAGTATGGTATGGCTGATGCCAAATCTGCACTGTGTCTATACCATTGTCCATATACAGATAGTTTCACGATGACAGCAAATATCTGGCATCAAAATGTAAGTGCAATTTACTTCATTGAGATTATATTTATTGACCTCAATGACATTGAATGGTCCCTTACCATTCCTTTGACAACCATACTTCTACAGTATGAATATGGCCATACTTTGGGTCATCAAAGATACTCATAGTATGGACCTGTATCCATATCCACCATACATAGCCACCATGATACAGATACAGTGCACATCTTACATGTAAGTGCTTTGCACTGTGCTGTATACTCTGCTACTACTGTTCAATTTTGACCGTTAATTCATGTAACATGTAATGGGACCCTGTGAAGTGAAGCTCCCAGTGATTCATAACACATAACAAGCCCTTCTGAGAGGTAGTATCAGCCCAATTTGGGAATTTTCAGGGGCCAACTGGCACCGGAGACACTATATATGGTAATTTCTCATCATATTTCGGTGAATGAAGCTATGGTAATTTGCCCATAAAGCATAATGTGTAACACCCCATGAAGCTACAGTCATAATCAAACAGTATATGATATATGGCCATATTGAGGTCTGAAGATGGCCATACTGTTGTCAACACTAAATCTAAGTCTTACAGAAATCATCAGACTTCAAAAGGTGGCTGTGGAAGTGCTGCCTATGTCACATAGGATGTCTGAGTCAGAAACATAAGAACCAGAGTAAATATCTCTTCCTCTCTCCCTCCCAGTCCAGCTACTTATTAACAATGATTATTGAAACCAAGGAAGTCCCTGACTCCCCACTGAGGCAGCCTGTCCATTCTAAGGCCTACCAAAGGAAGGTAGCTTTATGGCACTCATAATGCACATTTCATTCCAAACAAATAACTGAGATTCAAGTTTACAAGAAATTCAACAACATATTTTAGTAAAAAGCCAGGTTTGGGGCAGGCCCCAACAAGCCGAAGCCCCGTGTTGCAGTCAGGTTGCTGGAACCTGAGGTACAAGGGTCCAGCAATCATGACAAAGACACGGGGCATAGGCTTGTCTATATATTAAGAGAGGTCAAAGATGATATAATAAGGCAGACTTGGAATTTCTGGCCATTGCCATTGCCTGGCTTATTCTGGCTGAGTTTCAACTTTGCCATGCTGCTATGGTGTGGCTTCAAGCCTGTCCCCTTTCCTTCTTACCCTCTGCTCTCCCCTCACAGTGTACCATCTCAGCTAAGCATTACAGCCCTTTTACATATAATAAGGACTTTTGGGATGTCTCACAGTACTGTCTATCAATATTTGATTGAAGCTCTCCATTTCTGATTTTCTTTCAGGTGTTTTTGCCTCTTCCTTACACAGTGTTGCTACTATTTCCACCTCTCCATACTCCATGATGTGTGTACCACTCTTATTTTTCTAAGATCAATGCTCACAGCATTGTGTTAATAGGTCTCCATCTACTCCTACCAGAGAGAATGATCATTTTGATTTTCTGGCTCCAGTTACACCAGAGCAGAATTGTCATGCAGAACAGGAGCAGGATCATCTTCAGCATCTTCAGATGTCCTCCCCCTCTAACTGTTGTGGTCGATCACCACATCCTGATTCTGATCCTAATATTGAACTTCTACACTTTAATATACCACTTGAGACTCATATCTCATCTCAGTTGGATTGTCCATGTGAACATCCCATGCCTGTAGTACCAGCTCTTCCTGTTTTTCCCACCAGAGGTCGACATCATAGATAATTATGTGGTGGTGCTCCTGAAGGACAGCCATCTGCATTTGATAGTACTTCTGTTCCACAGCTTCCTGTAGGTCCACAAGGCTGTGGATGTGGGGGTGATTGAGAACATGGGCGAGGGAGAGCTATTGAAATCCATCCTCTATGCACTGAGCCACCACAAAATATTGACTGAATAACTTCTGCTGAGCACCACCAGCAATCACCATCACCTATAAGAGAGTCACCATTGTTACCTTACCACCTCTACAGCCACCATTACCATTACCACATCAGCATCAACCACCACATGCTATTCCTGTACAACTTCCTCTAGCAAGACATCCATATGCTGAGGTGCACCCTCAGTATAATATTGGAAGTAGAAACTATGTTTGTGAACATTGTGGGGCATTACATTGGCATGACGAAGGACTTAAGAGTAAGTTAAGAGTTACACCACAATTTGGAATGTGTTGTCTACAAGGGCAGGTTAAATTACCTCACCTTCTTCCTGCTCCTGCCATTCTTCAAAATCTTCTTTGTGGCAATAATCCATTGTCAAAAACCTTTTTACAAGATATCAGGCAGTATAATACAGCATTGGCATTTACATCTTTAGCTGTAAAAGTTGATGAGGCAATTACCAATTCTTCAGGACCATACTGCTTCTGTGTATCTGGCAAGCTTTATCGCTGGATGGGATACCTGCTGCCTCAGGAAGAAGGGAGATTGTCTTATGCACAGCTGTATATACATGATCCAATGGAGGCATTGAGTTAGTGTTGCCGTGACTCAGCTAGGCTTATGCTGACTTTGGTAATTGTTCTGAGCCGAGTCAGCTTGAGTCCATAACCATGATGTCAGCTAAGCTAGACTTTGGCTCAAGTCAGCTTGAGCTCAGACTAATGATCCAAAAAGGAAGTCACTGGGTTAAGATGCACTTTCCAAGGCGAGATGGCTTGTACATCCTTCAGAATCAATACCTGATGATAAGTAGGTGTTCAACTCACAAATCTGTAAGTACATCTTAAATATAGCTATAAACTACAGCCCCTTCACCTTTTTAGGAAAATACCGGCTTGACCTCAGCATTTGTATGGGCACTGATGCTCAAAATTTGGTTGTTCTGTTTTATGATATTAATGAGCATTTTGAATATCTATTTGCCTCAATATGTGTTGGAATCTTATTTTACATAGTACAGGGTATGAGCTTATGTGTTCTGGGGGAGAATGGGGGCCAAGAAGACATTGGCCAAATCGGGTGCTTTCATTTAGGCTAAAGCAACTCGAGCCCGGCTTTAGCCAGCTCATTGATGAGCTTGAGCCTAGAATGAGTCTAAGCCAATCAAGACTCAGACTTGGCTTACCGGCTCAAGCAACTTTAAGCTGAGTTGTGGCATCACTACATTGAGTATGCGCAATCATCGCAATCCTAATTTAAATCTGGAAATCATGTCCCAATTACAGGATTTAATGCAGGATGTAAATCCATATATTGCTTTATATCAACATGCATATCTCATTATGAAAGATAAACCCTGTGAAGAGTATCTGAATATTGAAGTGTGATTGCATGTGGGTGATGGAACTGATGTGTGATGCTATAATCTTCCAACAGTAGATGAGTTGGCTCCTATTATTCCTGGAGATGGATCTGAGCCTGTTCAAAATGATCAAAATATTGTTTTACATATGCATGATCATTCTATCAAGTGCATTAGCCAACTTCATCCAAGTTATCAACCTCTTCATTACGTTCTCCTTTTTCCACATGGAGAATTGGGTTGAAATATACATATGCTCCTGGAAGAAACTGAAACAAGTGACCATACAGAACATAAAAGAGTTACTCAAAATATATATTATGCCTATCGTCTACATGATCATCCAGCAATTGAACCAAATGCACTATTATATAGAGGAGGACAGCTCTACCAGGAGTATATTGTGGAGGCATGGGCATCAATTGAACAAAATAATCTCAGCTGGGTTCAGAATAATCAGAAAACTATTTGTGCAGATCTGTATAAAGGATTGGTTGATGCAACAACCAATGCAGATGGATTGGAAAACTCTGGCCAGTGTATTGTCTTACCATCATCACATACTGGAAGTCCATGTGTAATGTACCAGCTGTACCAAGACTCTATGGCAATCTGTAGAGCATTACAGAAACCAGATATCTTTCTTACAATGACAGCAAACCCACAGTGGCCAGAAATTGTAGAGGCTCTGAAGTGTACAGATAGACCAAATCAGAAGGTAGAGGATCAACCAGATATTGTAGCCAAGGTTTTCCAGTCGAAGAAGGAGGCCTTACTGAATGAAATCAAGAGGGTGGAATATTTGGCAAAGTCAGGGCTATGGTGCATACTATTGAATTTCAGAAGTGTGGACTCCCTTATATGAATCTTCTGATTTTTCTGGATCCTGAAGACAAGATTTGCTCACCTGCTGATGCTGATTCAGTCTCATGTGCTCAGATTCCTGATCCTGTTACTCATCCAATTCTTTATGAGATTCACACCAGATGCATGGTGCATGGTCCCTGTGATGGTTGCTGCAAGAAGAATGGTCACTGTACAAAGAACTTTCCAAAAGAATTCAATGAGCACACTGAATTCACCACTGATGGATATCCCAATTTGGCACATCCTAACAATCATCATGAGTATGTTAAGATGTGTGGTCAAACCCATACTGTCTATACCAACTGTGATATTGTCCCATACAATCCTTATCTCAGTGCAAAATATAACTGTCACATCAATGTGGAGGTTTGTGTTTCTGTCAAGGCCATCAAATATATCCATAAATTCATTTACAAAGGCCATGACAGGACTACATTAGATGCTCAGGATCATGATGAGATCAAGGAGTTTCTGGATGCACACTACATCTCTGCTATTGAATCATGCTGGAGGAGCCAAATGTTGTCTGTCTTCAGGTCCATCTCCCTGATGAACAGCTTATCACATATGATGAGAATGACAGTCCAGAAGAGGTGTTAGCAGCTGCAGAAGCAAAGACAACTACTCTGTTACAATGATTTGAGCTCAATAAGAGGGATCCAAATCCATGCTGATATCTATATCAGGAGACTCCTGCTCACTATACTTGGAACAAGAGAAAATGGAATGTATGCCAAAGATATACTACTATTGGCATTACTATTCGCTGAATGTATCAAGCTGGCCCCCTCATCTGGCAAACAATTCTATCTGTGGCTTCTTTTGACTGCTGTTGCTGGTGCTCAATCCTTCCAACACCTATGCATTATCAACAATGTGGAGTGTGCTACTTTCAAGAAGGCATGCATTGCTATGGGACTGCTGGAAAATGATAATGAATGGAGACAATGCTTACAGGAGGCAGCTATTATGCAGTCAGGAGCACAGTTGCGATCACTATTTGTGACCCTTCTTCTCTTCTGCCAGCCAGCAAAGCCAGATGAGCTGTGAGAGGAGTTCAAGGAGAACATTTGTGATGATTTGGTGCATAAGCTCTGCCAATGTGATGTTCCAAATCCAACAGATGCTCAGCTCTATGATTTTGGTCTCCATCTTATCAATAAGCTTCTTCAATCTCATGGTCATCATCTCTCCAAGTGGACCCAGATGCCAGCCTCTATCATGGACTGGGCTGCTTATGAAAATAATCCTCTTCTGTAAGGCATAGCACAGATGGATCTGCGGATCCATCCAGAGCCATACCGCAGATAATAGTGAATCTTGAGATCAAGATCTGTATCCGCAGGTGTGGCTGTACATGGCTATCTGTATCTGGAGCATCCATACTGCAGATATCCATACACACCAGGTATCCACAGATACCTGTTTCACATGGATAGTTATTGCAGCCACTGAAGCCCATATCTGCAACTATCCATGGGTACTGAATCTTAATGTTGTAAAGACATACATATATTCATGGTATTATACTACAGGTAAGTATGACATCACCATCACTTTGCAGCTCTAATGTCCTCTTATACCTCTGAACAGATAACCTTCTATACATCTTCAAAGGCCACATATTCTTAACTCACCCTGCTGACTTGCCATTGCCATGAGTGTGAAAGATTGCTGATTTACTGTTTTTATCATCTAAGCCACACCCATAAAGTCATTGAAGTTTCACTTGAATCTACTGTACTGGAACAATGAGTAAACATGTTGTGGATGATGCAGTGCACTGTACCTTGCCACCTTTCCCAGGGAAATTGAGGTCTGTTTAGCCATATGACTGTGGTCAGAAAACATAACTAGAACTAAGCTAGAATGATGTACCTTGATGCCACAGATATCAGAGACCTCCTTGTTTCTGTCATCGGTATCACTGACCTAGGTAGCACCAAATTCTTCAGCACCCATGATGACTGTGAGCCAAAGTCCTTGACAATGGTGCTGTGGATGTTGTCATTCATGTTGTTCTTCCCCACCATCCATCTGAGATGGCACAGGGTTTGGATGCCCTCTCATTATTGATACTCTCTCACCCTATCACTGGTCTCCAACAGGCCATGCTTGTTGTCATCTGTTCTTGATGGTGCGAGGTTCTAACTTTGACATCCCTTCCCCTTTGCTTGTGAGCTCAGGATCAGCAGGACTATGCTCCGGATTTGTGTCAGTGGTTGGTTGATTCATTAGGCTGTAGAGCATAGGCAATCTGCTTTTCTCAAAATCCTAGTGATTGACACAGATAATCAATGGAGATTGTGAAGCATGCACCTTGCTAGTTGCCTTTGTCACTGACTGAAGTGACTTTCTTCACCAACCAAAACAGTTGGGGCTGTATCAAGATGCACCCGTGATTCTCAAGAGCTCCTCCACATGGGCTGAGAAGTAGCTTGTCTGATATCCAGTGATATTGGGTGCAAGTCGTTGACTGAATGGTCATAAACATTGAAGGTACTAATGAGGGAGGCCTTGGATATGATGAAGACCAAGTGGGACATGGCCATCAGGAAAATCCCTCAGCGCTTAGTACATAGTAGTTAGTGGTCATGCCTATTTGGTGTCATGGGAACTTCAGATGGCCTCGTATTTTGACCACAATCAATGATGATTGATTCAACATGTCCTATGTTCTAATGCATGGCCATGGGGAGGGATGTTCAATGATCTGAGTGGTACCACACAGATTCTACTAACTGGTGCAGGATGATGATAAAGAACCGAAGGTGCACACCCATGTCATAATTGCTGCTAGAACGACATTCAGTAGAGCGGAATTGTTTTGGGGAGTATGCCAGCCACAGATATTGCTTAGTGCTATGTTGGTGAGTTGGGTTCTGTTCATTTTTGTTTCATCTTGGTGTTCTAACATTTTCTAAAGGCTGGGTTCACAGCATATGCTGACTCAAAGATGACTCAACTCCCCTCCTTTGGCAAGATGTGCTGATGGCATGCAGACTGCCATTATGACAATGACAATGACCATGATGCGCTTGATGCATTTGAGGTTATGATTGCATGCTGGCAAGAAGGTGTATAGCCTGTACAGCTACTGGCTGACAAGTGGCTAGGATGGGTATCATACATTGACAGTGAGGTCTATTGAAGTCTGGTAGGCAAAAAGCTCTGGTTTCATGTCCAGCTCGTTCACAGCTTTCACTTGACAGTTGACCAGGTTTTGATCTCGCTTTCTGGCACACATCTGGGCTTGATATGACTGTGTAGTGGGAAATTGATGTGAATGACGGAAGCTTGGACAACAAGAGTCAAACCCAATGATCAAGTTTACCTTCAAAGTATCAGTGTCATGGTATTGGCAGGCTAGGTAAGTATTGGCTCTTGTTACCTATTCTGGCTAACATTTGGTTGTCATAGAATTTGCTAGTAACTATGTCGACCCTTGGTGGGTGTTATGACTGTGATACAGCCGACTGACTCATTCTGTAGCTTACAGGTCCATTTCCAAGGTAAGCAAGTCCCTTCATGGCTAATGATCTTGATAAGAATGTTCATGAAGATCATTAGCAGAGGATAGGAATACATAGGAACAGATGTCTAGCATTCTCCATCTACCCTGTTTGTATTAGGTACGTTTGTTGTGCTTGCCTTTGAATCCAATGCTAACAACACTGCAGATAGAAAATAACAATATATTGATGGCAGTAATGGCTACAGGCTGTGTGTGATAAGTGGAGACCATAGCTGTAGTTGACAAGGTAGAGAAACAGCATGGGCATAGGCAGACACAGGAATGCTAAGAATACAGAGACCTGGAGCAAGGATAACTACACTACTGGTATGCAATACATGTATACCTGCCAACCACTTTTCAAAAGTTACCCATTCAGTAACACCCCTTGTCCTGCGAGCTGACCTGCATAGGTTGCTTGCATTCACTTGACCTTGTGTCAGTGTAATTTCTTTGATCTTTGGATTTTTTTTCAACATTTTCTACATGAGAGACTGTACCACACCCGATACCTCTGGAAGACCATCATCATTATGGACAAGGCAGTCCACACATCATCGATAAGGGTGATGGGGCTCGATAAGCCCTAATCCAATATGCAGGACACAGAATTTGGGATGAGCTCATAAGGGTACATGTTCTTGCTTGCAGTGGTTCTTTTATCGCTGACTTGGCTTGGGCAGGATGGAGTCTAGGCTCAATGACTTTGTTTTTATTCAGACACGGTGCACTATATGTTCATTGTTGTGATGCAATATTGACTTCTTCCAGGCATCCGTGACTATCCAGACTGTTATTTCTCAGATGCCACCTTACTTGCCAGTGGATTATAAAAGATGCCAAGTAGTCCTTTCCCCCCAACTTTCTAGCATATCTTCCTCACACTAACATTCTTTTGTTTTCCTCATAGTCTCGTCCTCTAAAACCTCGGCCAATAATGGCAAGAATGGTGGCAAAAGTCAGTCTAGCACCTCAAGGAGGAGGAAGGGCAAACAGTCAGCTGTTCCTGCTGCTCTAACTGCTGCTGCTGTACAATGTCAGCAGAAAGAACAGAAGTACAAGAGGAAGAACGATGAGGACATTTTGAGTATGCCTCACACAATCACTCTACGAGTATAGCTGATTAGATTTCAAGCTGAGCAAATGATGATGTGGTGATCCCAAGCATACAACCATTTTCAACCACCTATCATCATTGTTGAAGATGGCAAGACTTTGTACAAGTTCATGTGTAAAAGGTACATGTCACAACAGTAGACTTTCTTCCATGGTTTGATGAATGTGTGGTATAGAAACCCTAGCATTTCCTGTTGTCATGAACATTTCAAAGACTCTACTGGGAACCTGAATGATCACATCAAAATCTGCAATCCCCAGGCACCTGCCAGTCAAGACACCATCATGGCCTTCGCTAGCGGACATCTCTACAGTGCAGCTTGCTTTCAGTTCAAGTTGTCTGAGTGGTGTGCATGACACCATCATCCCTATAAGATCATGCAAGATCCTGAGCTCATTGAGATCTTCAAGATGCTCTATGTGAAAGTCGATATCCCTTTGCCATCCACCATATCCTGTGATATTCAAGAAATGTATGATATCACAAAGGCTTGGGTGGCCACTTCCCTCCAGGCTGCCTGTGGTTGGCTTCATTTTGGTATTGATGGGTGGACATCACCCAATGTGATCTCTTACTTCGGCATCACTGTTGTGCACATCAAGGATGGCCATATTGAAGAATTTGTGCTTGATTACATTTGGTATGTGCCACTCAGTTTTCCTTGTATTTATTCTGATGTAGAGCAGCTGTACTGAATCTCATACTGGAGAATATATGGCCAAGCAGCTCTTAAGAGTACTTGACAACTTCAGCATCAGGAATAAAGTAAGTTTATTCCAGTTTCATACTTAGAACACTGTCAATGATCACGATCTTAGGGTCTGGGCTTAGTCGCTGATGGTGCTGCCCCAAATGGGGTACTTGCAGATAAGCTTGCAGTGAAGGTACCCACTTTCAGAGGATGCAAGTACCGTGTTCACTGCCTGGACCATGTGTGGGCACTTGTCACCAAGGTATAGTTTACGCTTTGAGTCTGTTGCCTTACCTGTTAATCAATTCATGTTGTCAGAGTTTTCTGAAGCAATTTAATCATGACCCAAAGAAGGACCATGATGTGGAGTTTGATGACCTTCTTGACAGCACATCTCCAGATGATGATGATGGCTTAGACAACAATGATACTGACCCAGATGAGGGAGAATATTTGAATAGGGTTATGAATGAGCTTGATCTTGATATTGAGGTCAATATGGATGAATCCAAGCCAGTGGTCACTCCTGAGGAGGCTAAAGTCGGCTGATTTGCCATTTTTAAGGTATGTCTTTCTATTCATCCATTTTGTGTTGGACTGAAGGTTTTTTCAGATGATGCAGCTGGGCAAGAAAGCATTTCACAACTCAGTTCTCCATGAGGCAATTCTCATTGCTTGTGAGCAGTATGGCATCAAACCTGTTGTACTTATCCGAGCCATCGTTACACGCTGAAACACAGTGTCTGATATGCTTAACTGGGGCATTACTCTCTGAGACATGCTGACACATATCTGTGACTCTCTTCAATTCAACAAAGGACCCACCACCATGTGGTGATGAGCCTCCAGGCTCTGTACACTCAGAAATCATGGATTTTACCTGCCAATTAACATTACTGTCCCTTCAATGGCCTTTCAGCAAACCAATGATTGCACACACACTGATACCACTTTCATCCTATGGCAACCACTCCTCACACGCTTTGTTATCCATCCCATCTTGCCACGCATCATAATTGCCATACTTCATCAGGGCAAGGCACCTGTGATCGACAATCACTCCAATACAGAATTGATGCATCACTCAGAAGCACCCAGTTGATATGCCCATTGATCACTTAATGAAAATGACATGATTGATGCGAGTACCCTCCTAGCTATGATAATTACAGCTATGGCAACTACAGACCATGTTTACTAAGGCTGTTACTTTGCCAAGACCTCAAGAAAACATTGCCCCATGTGTACTCCTCAGTACGACAACTATCGCTCAGTAATCTGCAGCTAAACAGCACCTAATGATCTGTGCATTGCTCAATGACCCCGTACGGTTCACTAAGGCATAGCATGGATGCAGTGTGTTAGACCCGAACTCCAATCAAAGATAAACAACGGCTGTCTCGCGTTTGGGCAGTCACCATTGAGTTCTTTAAATGATTGAGAGCAAAGGCTAAGTCTTTAGTCTTAGCAGATAATTAAGCGATAGTTTCGGTATAGATTAAACGTTAGCTCGAAGCTAGAGTACATCTTAGCGAGAGCTACTACTTAAATACTAAAACAAGGGTCTAACTATAGGTCGCTCATGAGAGATAGAAGCTCAAGCACGCAATATTGAAGTGATAGTGTGCCAGGTCGAAGTGGCTACTATGCCATGTCGAAGCAACTACTCAGTTGTCTGCATGATAAGTGGCCTGGGCGGTCTGGATTAAGTAAGTAAAAGAATAAAAGTGGTTAAATCGTAACATTACCCCCTTCTTAAGGCAGGCGTCCCGACTGCCGTTATGGTCCACTCCAGTCGTTTTCAAAGTCTGGTTGGTGCATTCCTCTTGCCTCTCCTCCATATGGGTCGTCAACCTGTTCCTCGTCTCCAATCAGTGGTTCTCCCTCGTCGGATTCGTTATTCCAATAGTCTTGTAGAAGTTCTCACCACTCAAAGTTGTAATGTTTGAGGGCTTTGACCCACTTTTGGAATCCATCCATTCATTGGACAAGGTAGCGAACATTGCCGTCACTGTCGTATTCGTGATCTAAGATCATAGTGATGGTTTTGTTCAGAGTTACGGTTTTGGTTGTGGTGTCCGTGTTTACCCCATTGATGTGTTCGGCTAGAAACTCCTCGATCAACTCGTCAGCATCCATATCGTCCTCCCGTACCCAGCTGTTTGACTCTGGTCCATAACCCTTCCATTTGACAAAGTAGTCTGTCATCATTCTCGATGGTTCTCCAAGTCGCCCTCGAACCTTCCATTGCCTGCTGTTTAAGACCTTTTCGACTTCATAAAGTTCATTGCTGTCTATTAGGTCAGGTGGTGGCAGAGGAGGTTGTTCTTGGTTAGGGAAAGCTGGTGGAGTGTACGGAGTAAGTAACAACTCATTGAAGGTAGGGTGGATTTTCCAGTTGGGTGGTAGCTTTAGAGTGTATGCTGAGGCGCCCTTCTTGTTCTTGATTTCGAAGGGACCTGTATGTTTATCGTCAAGCTTTTTCTTTGGTCGGGGAAGATGAAGGTTGGTTGTGTCGAGCCAGACCTTGTCGCCTATTTTATACTCGATGGCTGGGCATTTATTTTTGTCGTATTGCGTTTTCATTTGTAACACAGCCTTTTCGAGTGATTTTTGGGCGGCGGCATGGATCTCTTGCATTCTGGAGACAAAAGTGTTGGAGGCTGGGGTACGGAAAGGGGTGGCGGATTTAGTTTCTGGTAGTATGCTTGGGTTGTAGCCATAGTTGACTTCAAACAGACTTTTACCAGTGGAGGAGTGTATGCGGTTGTTGTGTGTGAATGTGGCGAGGGAGAGCCATTCCGCCCAGTCGGTTTGGAGATGATTGACAAACATGCGGAGGTACTTCTCAATTTCTTGATTCGCCCGTTCGGTTTGTCCGTCTGTCTGGGGATGATAAGCTGTCGAGGCATTTCCCTTGACTTGGAGGAGGTCGTAGAGGTCTTTCATAAACTTGGATACGAATACGGTTCCCCAATCTGAAATGATGACTTGGGGCATTCCGTGTCTGGCATACACTTCGTCGCGTAGAATCTTCGCCCATCCTTCTGATGATAGTTCTGTGGAGCACGTGACAGGAATGATTTCCTTCGAGAAGCGGTCGACGATTACAATGATAGTGTCATGACCGTTGCTCTTGGGTAATCCAGTGACCATGTCTATGGAAATGTGGGTCCATGGACGGGACGGTATTTTGTTGGGATGTAATGGTGCTGCTTTGGCCTGATTGCTGCTTTTCGCTCGCTGACAGGTTTCGCAGGCTCGTACATAGACTTCGACGTCCTTCTTCATTTTTGGCCACCAGAACTCTCATAATACGAGTTCTTTAGTTTTCTCAATACCTGGATGTCCTGCGGTAATATGGTCATGCGATCAGGCGATGATTTCTCCATGAAGGGTATGATCTCGTGGAACGTAAATCCTGCCATCATACCAGATGAGTCCGTTTTCCATTTTCATGCCTCGGTCGTGGTTGAGAGAGCCGGTGACGGCGTTATCCCAGAGATGAGTGTTTTTTGTGGCAGTTTTTATGTTTCGGTGGGTTTCCTCAACCATGGGCATAATCATAGCTCGGAAGTGCTCAGGAGACAGGACTACGACTTGATCGTTGTCATCCTGCCCTTGATTGTGATCCGCTCGTCGAGAGAGAAGGTCAGCTTTCTTGTTGGCGGTGCTGGCTTTGTGATGAAGGGTGAAGTGGTATTCCGCTAGCTCGGTGATCCATCGAGCTTGGTGCCGATTCACTTTCTGGGGCTTTTGGAAGTACTGAAGATTTTGATGATCTGTCCAGATCTCAAAATCTTGGTAGGTGCCCATAAGGTAGTATCTCCACTCTTTGAGAGCAAGCATGATGGCGAGAAGTTCCTTGTCGTAGATTTCATAGTTACATTCTGTAACCAAAAGTGACTTCGATAGAAACGACACAGGCCTCCATTTGCCATCCTGTTCTTGAGAAAGGACTGCGCCAATGGCTCCCTCGCTAGCGTCGGCTTCCACTCAGAATTTTCCTTCATTTGTCGGTATCGCAAGCACGACGTCCTCTGCTAGTTGTTTCTTTAGCTGCTCAAAAGCCTCCTGCTGTATCTTGCCCCACTTCCACGCATCGTTCCCTGTTAATTGAGTCATAGGCTTTACGATTTTGCTGTAATTCTTTATGAAGCGGCAGTAGAAATTGGTGAACCCCAAGAAGGATTGGAGTTCCTTTTTTTTTGGTAGGTATGGGCCAGTCAAGAATGCCTTTGATTTTGACTGGGTCCATGCGAACGCTTCCTTCGCTGATGATGACACCTAGGTACTCTGTTTCCAGGACTTCAAATTCGCACTTCTCGGCCTTCAGGAATAGTTTGTGCTTTCGTAGGGTCGTCAAGACTTCCCTTGCGATGTGGCAGTGCTCTTCCTTTGTTTTGGACATGATGAGGATGTCGTCAAGGTAAATGGTTACTTTCCCTGATGCGATGAGGTCCTTAAAGATGTCGTTCATCATCCATTGAAAGGTAGCGGGCGAATTGGTGAGTCCGAAGAACATGACTGTTGGTTCGTACAGGCCCCGATTGGTTCTGAACGCGGCTTTCCACTCGTCTCCCGTTTTAATGCGAACATTGTTGTATCCCCACCGGACATCGAGTTTTGAGAAGTATCTGGCACCGCACAGCTTGTCCATGAGTTCTGAGATTAACGGGAGTGGATAACGGTTTTTAATCGTCATGTCATTAAGCTTCCGATAATCTTGGACGGGCCTTAGCTTGCCGTCCTTCTTTTTGACGAAGAAGAACGGGGATGCCATGGGTGACTTGAATGGACGTATTCTTCCGCTGGACAAGTTCTCGTCAAGAAACTTGTCTAGCTCCTCCTGTTCTGCTCGATTGAGCAGGTAGACCTTGCAGTCGAGGTTGGCATTGGCGTTCGGAATGAGTTCTATGGCGTGGTCCCATGGTTTGGGTTCCGGGAGTTCATCAAAGTTTTCTTTGTCAAATAGATCTTTGAAGTCTCTGCACCACTCGGGGACCATCTCTTTGAACATTTTGGTTTCCTTTTTTGCATTGGCCTTGGCTGCTAAGTCGTTGGCTACGTGTCGCATTGCCCTGATGCGAATAGCTTCTTCAAAGCTTATTGCCAGGATAGTATCGCCTTCCTCAAGCTCTTCATCCCACTTGTCGTATGGATCTGCATCTGGTAACGGGATCGGAGTATGATGGCATCGACACTGAGCGAAAGTCATTTTCCCGGTCTTCCAGTTGATTAGCGGGTTGTGCCTTGCTAGCCAATCATGCCCTAGAAATATGTCACGATCTTTTAGGTCAGTGACGGCTAAATCGATGCGTTCGGCATGGTCCCCAATGATGATGCGTACTTCTGCGAAGGCGGTGATCCGTCCTGCGCTGTTTTTTGATCCGTCCGCATTATAAACAGTGATGGGGGCTGCCGTTGCATGAGTTGGGATGTTATGTTTCTCGATGAATGCTCGGTTGATGGCGCTACTAGTACAGCCGCTGTCAACCAGGGCTGAGGAAGAGATGCAGGTGATGTTTTCTAGCGTTTCAATTTTGACGTCGGTTGTTAGAGCTTTCTCGCTTCCACTCAATTGGCAGATGTAGCGTCTGGGCTCTCGCAGTTCCTCCATCCATTCTAACGTGTTGATCCGCGTGGCTCCCTTTAGCCCTTCTATCATGTCATCTACCACTTCCTTGACTCATGCTTTGTGAATCCAGTTCTTTAGGATTGCCTTTGCCTCCGACTCCGTCTTTGCTTCTTTAATCCTGCGTAAAGTCCATTCAGCTCCGAATGGCTTGAGCCACTTGTGTGGGACCTTCTCAGTCTTCGCGCCAGAACCTACGGGTTCGGTTACCGTCAACTGGGTCACCTCAGGGGCTACAGAAGGGGTTCGTTTAGCAGGCCACACTGTAGTCTTGAGTCTAGAGAAGTGGTTAGGCTACAGCATGGTTATTAGCCACCGATCAGAATGATGACCCAAATCCGCATTCCGGGGCGAAAAATCGTTTTGGACCTGCAAATACTGCCAAATTTGGCCTAATATCTGTCAGAATCCTCTGCCAGCACATTTTCACCCTGACCCATGTACAATATCTATACAATACAACTATTCCAAGCAAAATGCTCCCTTTCGAGCACTTAAGTGCTATTCTTGATCTTGCCGGTAAAGGCAAACACCATGTGTGCACGGTCACGGCAGTGTCATTTGTTCAAGACAGTGAAAAAATTATTTGTCAAGCCTTTGCTCTCCTTATGTGCAATTCTCTATCAAGCGGCTTCACTTCAAGACATAATCATCTTTTATTACGAGCTATAAAGTACCAGACATCAATCCCCGATGAGTCGACGAGCTCTACCGTAACAAACCAACCAACACAAATTCAAAATCCTCCAGCGCATTCTCCCAATCCATATCAACGTCTCCTCCATCACGCAACACTGCCTTGCCCCACCATGCCAACGCCGCCAAAAACGTCAGGACACCATTCTGCCCGCACTTCGCCATACATGACCAATCTCCGTCACCAGATCTTCCCGCCGCTGTTATGGCACCGTTACCATCAGACAACCCACGCCAAGCTGGTTGCACACCCTTCCACCATTTCCACCAGCCCACGCTGAATCTTATCACTTCGTCGCCTTGCAAGACCGGGTGTGTTCCTCGCGCATTCTTTATCCACACGCCTACTTCATCCGGTCGATGCATCTTTCCAAACGAATACTTCGCCCCTTTAGGATTGGTAAATCCTCTGCGGCCCTCGAAAATTGTCACGAGCTTGAAGACCACCTCGAAATGCGCACCAAGATCATACTGGTCGAAATAGATCCGCGTCTCCTTGAACCATGGCAGCCATGTCGCACTATCCAACAACAGACAATCCGACGGCCTCAAAGGCTCAGACACGTCAAGTTCCAGCTTGTCCTGAATAGGCGACACTGCCCTTCTATCCCCGCTACGCCGTCTTCTGTCGTCCACTGAGAAAGGATCCAGATCATCGTTCGGACTGCCCACGGGAGATTGTGCCACTGAACCAGTCCCACCCGTATTCACCATCCCTCTAGGCGGTGACCGTAACACAGGATCAATGTTCGCATCGAGCAAGTCCGTTGGAGTCGAGCTGCCTTCTCCGTCACTGCCGTTGTTGGTTATATCGGTCAGTCCGCTACGACCACTGGCATCAAGTGTTTCCTCTATCACAGCGGCTTTGGTCTTCTTGGACGTCCTAGACTTCCGTGCCTTCTTCTTCAGTTGTTTATCTTCCTCCGCATCCCCGATGGCGACGTCGGTATCTCTCGACTTCTCTGATGATTTACGCTTGCCCCTCAACCCGACCTCCTCTTCAGTGGCAGCTGGCTGGTCGTCGACGTCACCTGCCTCTTCGTCGTCGGAGTCATCTCGTGGGAGGGCGCGGGCCGTACATTCCTCGGGAGCTGTCACATACGGATCAGAAGAAGGTATACATAGTCAATAGGTGCTCGCTTACTGTATGCTGTACGCAGATATTCTACAAATGCGTCCATTGCCACCTCATGGAGCCTCCCGCCTCTATAATCCCCAAAATTCACAGGCTTGATGTCATGATTTTCGCCGTAATGAATCCTGCAAGAGAGGGTATTACTATTAAATTGTACATGTCAAAGAGACATCACACAAACTCACGATGTCGCATTCAATCGTCCTCCTTGGGCAGGGTCTGGTCCACCCACAATAATGGTGACGTGATGCAATAAGCTCTCCCCCAGCTCCGCAATGATAGGATATACCACCGAACCGATCTTTTGGAGTACCCTAAGACACTCTTAGCACCGCATAGAAAATCTGTTAGAAGAAAGCTTACTGGTCTGTCTCAGCAGGCGTCAGCACTTTCTCCCCAACCAAGGCTGACTGTCTGGCTTTCATCTTTGGTGTCTCCCCGACCTTCTCCACACTCCCCGGCTGAGTGTCGTCTTCATCGGAGTCTTCATCGTTCTCTCCCTCTTCCTTTTCTTTCCCTTTCCCCTTGCATTGAGCTGCCGCATTCGCCTTCATCTGCAACGCCTTCGTCTCATAAGACTCTCGGTCCTCAGCTGGTAGGGAATCGAAGCACTTTGCGGTCCACCGACTACGTTCGCTGGCCTGTGCTCCCTCCGACAAGCCCAATGACGTGAACCATGCCTGGAATTCGTCACGAAGGCTGCCAAAGTTGTCTTTGGACCACAGCTGCGACGCGGTTGGGCAACGCGTATGAGGTCCTTTCCTTCCGCACGCCTCAGCCAATCGATCGGCAATAGGCGCATTCTTCGAAGCCGTGGCATTGTCTATTTTGCCGGCATGTGTGGTCCACCACCGAAAAAAGGCCTGAAGACAATGCACCAGTTATTAAACGGACTAGAATAACCATTTCACGACTCACCCCTCACATCTGCGCGTAATGGCATGTTTTGTACCTTTTTTCCTCTGGACTGAGCACTTCCTTCGGATTTCGACGCGGGTTCTTGCCAACTGGTTCTTCGTTCAAAGCGAGGCGGTGGTGATAAATCGCGTAGTATTCTTGGAGGTTCTCATCGACAAATTTGTATGCATCAGGGACTCCTTTGCGCCGAGCCTGAATGAAGCCGGCCAGCCGTGCATCCATGAACAATTGTCTAGAACCCTTGGCCCAGAACCTGTGAATTACGATAACCCTGATGTTACGGCAACATTAGCCCAATTTGGAACAACATGATGTGATCAAACTGACTTTTCCAACTGTTCTTGTCTTTGCCCTGCCATGATCCTATGCGTGCTGGAGAACGAAAAACGCGCTGCCACCACCGTGACCTTGTCGAAGCTGCTTAGCTCAGCTGAACTCTCGCGCTGTATCCACCAAGCTCCCGAATCGGTTCGGCCTCTTTCTCGGGCCGTGGCTAACCCTCTTGCTGGTGAGAATGACGACCAATGTTATAATTCGCTGACCTCCCATCGTCTATAGGCCTGTGGAGCGCCCGGAAAATGTCGGTTGAATCTAGCATGACCCCCCATTGGCGGCGTTTGAAGGTACAATCTTTCTATCGCCTCCAATGAACGATTCGAATTAATATCACATTAAACTCAGTAGACGGACCCAAACTCATTTACACTTTAGATGCTACTTAACGGTCAACCCTCCTACCATCGCCTTTCCCCTCGTTTCCCCCACCGCCTCGCTCGCCTTCTGCCTCACTCAGTACTACCTTGAGGCATCGTATGTTAGGATATCACCTTACACTGTCCAACCAATCATGCTGAGATCTTTCTATTCATTACTTTCTGTGTTACCCAGATCATGCTAGCACCTCTCCTGCCTTTTTAGGCCCACCGCCTCTTGTCATGACTCCTCCACTCTCGTCGACTCACTCCGCCCCCACCGAACCTCAACGGCGAGGTCGGCCCCGCAAGTACCACACCGCCGAAGAGAGAGCTGCAGGGCATAGCGCCCATCAACAAGCATACTACGACCGGTGAGTATCCCACCCCCCCATTCGTTGCTCCCTCACTGATGCACCTCAGGAATCATGACCGCATATGTCGTCAAGTCCGTAAAAGATATCAAGCAGAGCATCCAAATGCATGCGGGTACGCTCGCAAGCGCAAAACCAAGCCGAAGAAAGTACGCGGGCGAGGCGAGGAGCCGGCGGGTGAAAAGTGAGATACTTTTTGTTCTCAGGTGATCTTTCTCATTTTTATGTAGCAGGTCCGAACAGTCCAAGGACAAGTCCCTCTCCTGGACGACGGTCTCGACACTGCCGTCCATGCTTGCAGCTTTAATGGGGAACCAGAGCACGCCCTCGTTCCTCGCCGGGCTTTTTGCTACAGCGACACATTCAGACTGCCCGGATCCAGCGGTTTACCTCAATGACCAACTTGCTCCCTTCAATGTACTCGCTTCTCAAATCGGGTGCGTCGCCACCAGAGTTTATCACAAAACGGGGGTGTCAGCAGAGTGGAAGCAGGCTGACGCTGCGGAAGAGTCGGTGCGGTCAGTCATCCACCTCATTGAGGATCTACTCTGTTCCGCGATGTTGGGCAAGGACGAATTGCTTTTGGGGCAGTGCCAAGGAACTCTAGCATACCAACGTCTTTGAGCCCATGTATTTCCATTTCCGTATGATGTCATTAACATTGGGCGATCAAGTAACCGGCATGCACGTGAGAACTGTGACTAGTAACAACTGTACAGGTGACAGAGACCCTCCTATCCGGATTTTCATTGATCCCAGCAAATTGACCCTGTGGCATCAGTGATGGATTTCGTAGGCGTCACTTGTTATTTGATATGGTTCTATTCTAAATGCCTATTTCAGGTCTTCTCCTTTCAGCAGCTCCAAACGATCGCGTCCCATCTCACTGACTATCGTGGTCTCCGGGCTGATTTGCAAGGACCCTGGGTGACCGAGTTCACTGTGGAATTTTTGGCATGGCACCCAGAGTTCGCGCCGGTGCAAGGTTCAGTTTTGGATTACCCTCCCTTAGTTGAGGAGGTACGCTCGGTAAGCGATCAACGGCATAATTGTCGGCATGGTACTGACAACGCACTTGGCAGGCACTGAGGCACGCATTCCGAACCCTCGACTGGGATCTGCCCAATGCGGGGCATAACAGATACCCCAGTCATCGTCCGCCCCTGCTGATTCAGGAGGACGTGCCCGATACCCCCCCCCCCCGCGACGGCCGATGCTTTCGCTCCTGCCTTCTCTGACGGGTATTTTTTGCAGTCCGCTGCTGACGAGGACAACAACCTGTCGGAACTGGTCTCGATGTTCTCCATGCAATTGGTTGTGGGTAGTGCGGATGTTTGGGAGGGAAGCGATGACAAGGGAATAGAGGATGAAGACGAAGCGGTGCGTACCACCACCCCCGATCCGACCGAAGGCCCGATAGAGGCGGAACAGCCGACGAACTGGTCCGAGTGGGAAACGCGGGCAGATAGCCCTGTGTGGGGCAGTCGTGAGGATACGTGGGCGACTCATGGACAATGGGGAACGGGAGGATGGGGAGATTTGGACATTGAAAATCCGGGACCGTCGAGCGGCAGGTGGGGACAGGCGGATTGGGGACAGGGAGATGGTGGGATAGGCTGGGAGCCGCCTCTCAATGGCGCTGGTATCTCCCCTCCCCCTATGCCTTAGATATTTTATTAGTATACATTTAAATATATCTATTTCTCACGTCACGATCGATCCGGCAAAGCCAAAGTCTCTAGCAATGTGAGTATAATCACATGACCCTGACATGCACATAAATGACTTGGTACCTGAACTGTACAGTTCTTCGGATTGGGCCGTTTATCACACTGTCCCTGCAAACGGGAGCTTTATGCCTGAAATAACACCGAATTTCCAAAATGGTTCAGGTAAACATATCTAATCTGTCTACATTTGCCCCTGTGACATCGTTTTTGTTCTAGGCCCGCTTTATCTTTCACTACAATGCCGACCAGCGGGAGTTTTTCCGGGAGCGAGCAGAGGGTTACTATGATGCCTTGCAAACAAGCCCTCTGGCCGTGGTGATCTTTCTGCAGGACTTCCAGGATGATTGGGCCAGCAGATGGTCCCAAGAACAGGCTCCGGCTGAGGCAAGCGAATGGCTGTATTTTCAGGCGCGGCAGAAGGTATGATTTTATTGCAATCAGTGTTTTCCTTGCTAATACAAATATTCTAGGACATGATTCGTATGCTCCGATGGGCGCATTGGACCCAACCGGCCGTCGATGGGCCACCGCCTCCACCTCCGCCACCTCCACCACCGGTGTTAGGCTTGTCATGGAAAGAGCAGGTCCATGCACGACTCCAACAGGGGTTAGCCCGTCGTGCCGCCTGCGACTCTGAGGCTCTGGCTCTCACGAAGAGTCTCCACGTCGCGGCGAGGGAGCGCTATCAACGCAACAATCCGGCGTACACTCGCCCTGGTCCATGGCGTTCGGTTTTGATGATCCCGGGCCCGGTGGTGCTGAGTGTCGTAGACAGAATGTGGGCGGAATGGCAGGCAGAAGAGGCTATTCAGATTCCAGAAGATAGTCGACAAGCTCTTCTGGCTGAATGGCGAGCGCTTGATGAGGACAAGCGACCTATCCTGTGATCGTAGTAATGCTGTGTAATTTGATAGCCAGTTCTATATTTGTTTCTTCTAACATGTGTTTGTGTGTGAACGCGACCAGCAGAACCCTGACTGGTTGATCACATGGCTGGTCACAACATACCTTTCCCTACCTTTCCCCTTCATTCTGAATCCTGTTGCCCAAAATCCCGTCTCCCTCAATGAACACCATTCCGTCCTGTCGTATCGCGTCTGTTGAAATGGACAAATACTCACAAACACCGACTGTAGCTCGCCGCCATGGGGAACGGTACCAAGCGCAAATTACCTCAGGTTTATCGATACAACGATATCTTGGTCGACCGGCAGACGGGGGTTCCTGCAACACGTTCAGTTACGATGGTTCGTGGCAAGAGGGCGAGGCGTTATCATGAGGTTTCGGGATGGCGCCAGTATCGATATCTCTCCAACGTGATAGAACTGGTAGCCGAGGATCCAGACTGGGAGGACGACCCTCAAGATCTGCCTCCACCGCCTGTAGACCATTCTGGCAAGAAGACTGGTGCGAAACGCTATGCGAACTCGGTAAGGAGTTTTATGGGCAGGATTCTGGCGGAAATGTCTGACTCACTTGCATCTAGGACACCCCGCTGCTTGAATGGATCGGAAGAGATGGACATCCTGGGTACCGGGAAGAGTTTTTGTCCGAGCTACTACGCGGCGAAGGTCAAGGAGGCGCGCTGGGGACGACAGTCTGCCCGACATGCGAGGAACATGTCATACCTGATCACCGATGCAAAGACTGTTTCGGTAGCCTGGTGGAGTGTGAGTCGTGCTTCATTGATAGACATCGCAGAATGCCACTGCATCGAGTCGAGGTATGTCATCTGTCCAGTCATATTACGGGATCTGTCCTGACGCCCTGTGGATACAGAAATGGAACGGAACCTTTTTCGAGAAGAAGAGCCTGAAGGAAATAGGGCTACGAATCCAAATGAATCACATCGATATGGTATGCGGCAACCCTCGTGCCGCCGCGACCGACTTCACGGTGTTGGACGTCAACGGTATCCATAAGGTGGCAGTCGATTTCTGCGCCTGTGAGGAACGTCTCCCGGATCGAGTTCAGCTCTTGTGTTACAGATGGTTTCCGGCCACCGTTCGGTACCCTCAATCTTGTGCGACATTCCGGTTGCTTGAACATTTTCAAACGGTCTCCCTGGCTAGCAAAATATCAGTATATGAGTACTACCAAGGCTTGATGCGTATGACGGATGCGACGGAGGTCTCTCTCCCCAAGGTGAGTTTCATTTGACACTCACTGCCTACGTCGTCTGAGCAACGGTGACTGAACAGCCACGCTATCGCTCGTTCCTACGCATGACGCGCCAATGGCGCCACCTCAAACTGCTCAAACGGTTTGGTCGAGGACACGTTGTCGATGGCGTCAATGTGATACCTGAGGGTGCATTAGCTCTGAGATGTCCGGCATGCCCACAGCCGGACGAGAATATGGCGGATGGTTGGCAGGACGCGCCCGAAGAGGAACAGTGAGTACAATCTAATCTTATTGTCACAGACTCATCAAGTGTACTTGACAGGTATCTCCACCGGCCCATCATCGCTGTCGATGCCAATTTCCATCTGAAAAACCTACAAAAATCCACACAGGAACGCGATCCTGGGTTACACACGGGCAACACCTACTTGGTTGAGCACGAGACTTACATCGAGCACGTACGACGCTATGCCTTGCAGAAAGATGTACGTTGCTTCAGCTTGGTCTCTCCTAGTGCTGACGTGGTCCCAGATTAGTAGCTGTAGCGGTTTTCGTATGCTTGCGCATGCGGAATCGAAGAATAATAAAGGACTTCAAGCGACGGGTGTGGGAATGTGTGTTTGCGCCCGCCACGAGTGTGTGTTACCGACCGCAGTAGGTGATCTTCAAGTTGGTGAACGGTGAGTCTGGCATGTTATTTTGTCTGGTGTGGGACTGAGACTTGTAGCAGGTACTGCAATATGGATTATATTGCCATGTCTGCAGCTGCCTCGATGAGAGGGATCAAGGAAGTTTTCTGGTCCTATGATATCGCCTGTCAATGGAAGACCAAGTTGCCGGAACGTGTCGCAAAGCTACCAGATGCCATCCGTGTGCCTACTCAGGGTCTGAAGATGGACTTTGGAGTGCCGAAACTCCACGTGAAAGGCCACAAGTATCCGTGTCAATGCCAATATTCTATGCATGTTAAAAAGGGCACTGCGTGTACTTGCGGCGAAGGCATCGAGCGAACTTGGTCAAAACAGAACAAGATGGCGAGTTCCACGAAGGAAATGGGCCCTGGGTCTCGCCATGATATCATTGATGATCAGTTGGGTGAGCATAACTGGGGGAAGGTGACGAAAATGGGTAGGCACCTCGTTGGTACATAATTTTGCAGTTGCTTACTAGTTGATCGCGCCTAGGACATGCTTTCTCGACGCGACTGGCCTTTGCGAAAGAACAGGCTGGACGGCAGACGAGGGCACATGCTAGATTCACTCAGGCCCTACCGACAATCGAAGAGGAAGATGGAACTTGGCAAGAACAGTGGACGTGGGAGGTAGAAGCGTGGGAGGAGGATTCTGCAGTGCGAAACCCGTACTTCATCGAGACTAAACGTAGGTCTGCTCAGTGTTATCCTTGTATCGGTTGGCTAAGCGCTGAGACAGATGAGAGTGAGGCAACTCTAAAACTCCGCTTGAAGGAGGAGGATCGACGTGCGCGGAGGAAAGGTGAGGTGACATTGCATACGAGCACACCATCTGCCTGTCTCGCTCTTGGATTGATGGTTGAGGAGTTGCAGTATGTGAAATTTTCCGTGCTTCAGGCCATGCGCTGATCTCTTGTACTAGACAATGCTTAAAACAAGATTACGTTCAGTCTGCAGAGAGCGAACTCACCCTGACTGAACGAGGCGAGCAGCTGGAATGCCGCGAGACACTGGAACGGCATATCGAAGACTTCAGGGACATGCAGACGGCGTATATGCCATGCATAGGACCTCTATTAGTGTTGAGCGCAAGAACGGTGGACGAGGGTGAGGAAATCGAAGACCAGCAACTGTGGCTGCCCTCTGCTCTCAATAGCAGCCAACGAGAGTCAGGGTGCCACGGTGGTGTGGTGGCGATGGAGGCTCTCCTGCGAGAAGCTCAGTGTCGCGATGCCCTGGATACTATTCGCAGCATTATCAGATCGAAGAAGGAGTCGCTGTTGTATCGAGACGCGTTTATGCATGGCCAAGCTCAGCAGACGTGTGCCGTGACATTTGTGGATCGGATGGAGCGGCGGCTCAAGTCTTGCGTGGTGAAGTACCAGGTCGCTAGAGAGGCTTTGCTGAGTCTGAAAGGTACCGGTGCTTGGGAGACAGAGCTGCAAGTGCTGCAGGAGAGCGACATTGTGAGCCTTGAAGGTGCCGAATTCACGGTCGAGGATCCCACGGCAACACGCGGGAAGGGGCGTTATGGTGTGCAGCAGACAGGAACGAGCTCCGTGGGTGAGGGTTATAAGGTCGTTCCCTGGATCTGGACCGTTGAGGGGGCGCTTGGAGATGGTTCCGATGAGCGTTTGCATGAGAGTGAGTGTCTTTCTGGTGTCGAGTATGCTATCTCACACTTCTTTCAGGTGTAAGAGTTGAATGGCTTAAGAGCCGTGCTCGCATGCAACGCTGGACAGAGCAGGTGAAGATGGTGGAAATGGAAATGGGCCGGGTTTTGATATCTTTGGAACGACGCGCCCAGGTGTGGGAGCAACGAGGGGCCGATGTCACGGGTGATGGAGAGACATCAGATGGTAGGAGAGCATACACAGCCCAACAGGCAGCCATATGGCGCTTGCTTGGAAAAACGTTTTCGGGGTTATGGGGCTTGCCTCTGGTGGAGGTGGAGGCACAATGACCTGCATGGACGGCTGAGGAGGCTGAGGAGGCTGAGGCCATCGAGGAGATTGTATTTTTAGGCCCGGATTTGGTAGCCGACGTAGATTGTGTAAGCACGACGAATGAGAATACCGAATCGGGATGAGACAGCGACGTTTTTAAAAAAGTTGCACAATTAAATTATATATGAACGTGGAAATGGCCTATTAAATACAATTGGCCTAGGTTATGGGCCATGTAGGCTGAGGTAGCCTATATATGGTGGGTTCAGGCTTATTTTTTAACCTGTGGTTATAACCACTCCCATTAGCCTAGGGCTACAGCCAAGGGTCCGTTTAGCTTCTTGACTTCGACAAAAACTTGTATCATCCTCCTCATCTGGAATCTCTTCTAACTGTACCTGAGGCCCCCTTTTCACTGCCTGGGTGCTAGCAGCTTCCTTCCGTTCGACTGTCTTGGTTGGGGTCGTTGCGCATCCAACGGTTCTTGCCACATGTGTGTCTTCATTGGGATCGCCCGGTGGTGTGTTGGTTTGTAGCGGCAAGTTTGACTTGACCGAAGAGGGTCGTTCAAGAACGACGGGCTGCACTTGGACTGTAGCAGAAGGCGGAACAGCCTCACCCTTCTCCTCGGGACTATGCAAATTGTTCCGCTCACCTTTCCCGGGGCCTCTGCCAACCTGGTTCCAGCCATCGTCTTGCTGCTGGGTCGCACTCCTGGGGCCCTCTTGTCGGGTTCGCCCACTGCGCACGGTGTTCAGGTCGTTACTCCTTGCGGTGTTCCCTGATCGTGGGGCCGCCTCAGGGGAAACTAGTTCCTCTGCTTCAGGGGGGGCGTGTCCCTTCGATGAAGGTGCTTGGTCCCCTGCCCCATCCAGTCGCCGAGGCACTGTTATGATGGGTAGCACTATGGTGGGTGCCTTTTCGTTCGCTGCTTTTGCTCGTGATGAGTTACTTGCCAAACGTTTAGTCGGTGGTATTGTCCCGACGTCCTGTTTCGATTCTTCCTTAGTTTCTGTCCCGGTAGTGAAGTCGCGAAATGGTATATTCGAATGCGCGTTTAAAACTACAGAAGTACAATGAGCCTGACTAGCGGGCGACAAATGCGTACCGGATGAAACTAAGTCCTTGGCCGAGTCAGTCGAATCGTTTACTGCTTGGCCCCGTCTTTTACCTCCTCGACCTTCAAGTCTGTCTTTTCCTTCGTTGCAACGTGATCCCAGTAATACTCGAGCCGTCGCAGTGCTTCTTCTTTCGTCTTGGGGCGTTTGGGGCAGTCCTGTTTGAAGTGACTGAGTTCTCCGCACCCGTAGCACTTTGCCTTGGTGCGCATCCTGTCGACATCCATGGGTTTGCCCTGCCCCCCGGATACCATGCCAGTTCCCATCTGCTTCTCTGGGATATTGGCCTGCTGCTGTCCTTTCGAAGACGTGTTTGTCTTCACCTGTTGTTTTCAGTCTGCTAACCTGGTCCCTCTGCTTGACTCTGCCTTTTTCGTCCTCCAGTTATGATCGATCCGAAGTATGCGACGCTTCCACTCGGCATAGGTGTGCAGGGGATCTGCATCCGATGCATAGATGGTGTCCTTGGTGGAAGATCGGCATGCCTTCTTGATCTGTGCCACCATCATCTGGTCGATGCCGATAACCCCGGCCTCAAATGCCAGCGAGTCGAACTGCTGGAAGAACAAGTCGCTGTCAGGGAAGGTGCTCTGTCGTAGCCTTTCCCACTGTGCAAACTTTATCTCTGTGTTGGCATCCTTCCAGAATCGTCACCTGACCTCTTCCATGAAGTTCTCATACCCCGGGTATACTTGGTCGCCATTTGCGTTCCTTCCCAGCTCCCTTGCACACAGTTCCCACCACACTTGAGCGTCTTTGCCGAAGCGGGACGCACAAAAGATGACCTTGTGCAGGTGATGGCGGAAGTACTGGTTGAATACCGAGAAGTACATGTCACATTGGGAGAAGAATCAGGCGATACCATTGGAGTCGCCATTGAAGTTCTCGGGGACCTTTACCATGTCGGGCTTTAGCGCTGTCCAGGGTCCTTGGTCATTGTCAGCAAGGACCCATGGAGCAGGTGGGTCTGGAGGTTTTGGTGGCGAAGGAAATTGGGGTGGTACCCATCGCAGAGGGGCAGCGGGAAGTACCGGTGGCTGTGGCGGTCCAGAGGGCGCGGGCTGGTTTGAGGTTCCGGCATCATCAGTGGCAGCAGTGAAGAGCCTAGGCGGCGCTTGCATGCTGGGCGGTCCGTATCCTTGGGGATAAGCGTAGCTTGGTACCACGTATGAGTAAATGGGTATTTCGGCCCGTCGAGGCGGTACCGGTGGCTCATCTGGCATGGGTTCTGGGGTGTCATCCTCTGGGAGTTCGTATTCGGGTCGCTGATAACGAGTGGGGACCTGTATAGATTGATCCGGGTGGATCATATTGTAAGCCTGATGGGCGAAGTGCCTGGCTTCCTCCTTTAGGATATAGCTATATCTGTAGTGAGCGTAATCGATTCCAGCTGGGGTTCTGGCCCAGTCTCGATCCGCTAGTAACTCTTCTTGGAAATGATTAAATAGGTCAAGCAGGGGGGCACGAAGAAGTATCTCGGGAATTCGGCTCAATTTACCCGTCGCTAGGAGATAAAGAGCTTGGGGCATGGTGATCGGGGTGGTCGGGCAGAAGGGTGGCACGTAACTTGGCGCTTGGAACATAGGAGGTGGCAGGACTTCCCCACGGATTACCGTTGACATGCTCTGTGTCGGGGAGTATCTCCGTACTGGCGTTGCTGGTCTCATCCTCACTGATGAGCCCGAGAGAGACGTCGACCGCTCTGATCGCGTCGCTTCGCTCTGCCTCCCGTGCTCTCCTGTCCCTGTCGTACTGGTTGAGACCGGTGACGGGGTCCCAGCCCTCCTGCTCCTCTGGTCTGTGTACTGGTCTGGGTGTGTCAGACCGCGCCCACGCGTCGTCTCTCCGGCTTCTGTCTGCTGAATTGAGACCAGTGGTGGGGTCATAGCCAGTGCTCTCCTCGTGTCTGTGCCTTCTTCGGGGTGGGCAAGGTGGGCAGAGTCTTGCCTGGCTCGAGCTCTCTGGTCACTGCTCGAACTCTGGCGACGACTCCCTGGGCAAGATTGGGGGTGTGGGAGGTTGCTCGGTGATCTGTATGGGCTGCTCCTTTGGACGCTCCGGCTCTGGAGTTCTTTGTTGATATGGGTTTCCTCTCCTGGGGTAGAAGGCCGTGGGTGGAAGGTTGACGTTATCCCAGAGAACGGCAAGGTCGAACGTGGAGTCGGCTGGTGAACTCCCATGAAGGTCGGTGGCAGGTTGCTTTGAAACTAGCGTTCCTCCATCGCTGACTTTGCCCAGTCCGAGTCAAACGAGGTATCTTGCCAGGTCGGCTGCGTTGGCTGCGGGTCGAATAGGATGGGGGGTATGGTATGGCCAGGGGACCCAAGATGTTGGACAGTGGAGTGCCCTGCTCCGGCAGAGTTTCCATTGCTTCCTTCTTGAACACTGACTTCCATTTCCCTAGAAACATCCTCTTTGGTGGCTCTCCTGTCGACGAGGCGAGGGTGCTCATTGATCGTTGCAGCTCTTTGACTTGGTACGGGTGGGGGTGGGGGTGGGTAGAAGTGGAGCGGTGGGATAATCCATGGCTGCTGTGGGAGGACATGGTTTATTGCGGGTTGGGAATAGTGTAGGCGGTTGCGACAAGGGCGAGGGTATAATCCGTACTGATGCAAAACTGCTAGTACTACTGCTGCTGCAAATACAGCGGTTCCGACACCGAAGAAAACTGCAATTAAGATTGCCTCGAGTGTCGTCAACATGAGGGCTCCGGTTAAGGAACCAGGGGAAGCTTCGAGCTAATTGTTAGACCCGAACTCCAATCAAAGATAAACAATGGCTGTCTCGCGTTTGGGCAGTCACCGTTGAGTTCTTTAAATGATTGAGAGCAAAGGCTAAGTCTTTAGTCTTAGCAGATAATTAAGCGATAGTTTCAGTATAGATTAAACGTTAGCTCGAAGCTAGAGTACATCTTAGCGAGAGCTACTACTTAAATACTAAAACAAGGGTCTAACTATAGGTCGCTCGTGAGAGATAGAAGCTCGAGCACGCAATATTGAAGCGATAGTGTGCCAGGTTGAAGTGGCTACTACGCCATGTAGTACGCCATGTCGAAGCAACTACTCAGTTGTCTGCACGATAAGCGGCCCGGGCGGTCCGGATTAAGTAAGTAAAAGAATAAAAGTGGTTAAATCGTAACACAGTGACGAGGCTGGTGGCGGGCACCCATGAAACTGAGCATGGTCTAGCGTGAACACACTAACACCCACACTCAATCCCACTAAACACACCTACACACAATCTCCTTAAGTGCGGAGGGGAGCAAGGGATTTAATTCCAATTGCATGCCGACAATATCCCAATTTCTCTCAGCGAGCTTGCTAGAGCGATACATGTAACAACGTATTTTTCTCAAGCCATTCTCAAATTCTCTATCTCCTCAAAGCTTTTTACAAGAGAGCATGGCCAACCACACAACCCTCAAGGCAAAGGATATTTCTATAGCCGAAACACACAGATTCGCAGATCCGCAAAATGACCAAATTCGGTCAGTGAGCTCGCTAAGTGCTACCCACCGCTAGATCTAATCCGCATGCGACGTCGCCTGTCTCTTAGTTGCTAAACCTGACTCCCAAACTTGTCACAATTAGAGACCCTCGGCACTCCCAATCAAGTCACAATTACTCTCAAAAACCATCCCCACAAGTCCTCACACACAGTGTGCTTGCTCTAACAACAGTGCCGCAAGGTCCAACTGTGCACACCTGTCACACTCCGTGCAACTGCTAGAACAGCCCAATCTGGCTGATTCTCTTGCAAACCAACTCAAGACCTACACAGAGGCTGACACAACTCAATTTCTTCCTTACACTGAACCAAAAAAAAAAGGAACAGAGCTTTCTCTCAGATCTATCTGCAGCAAACTCTTAAGATGGGCGCAGTGTCACTGCCGCCGAATCTCTTTCGTATCTCAAGTAAACCGTAGTTTGTATCCAAAATGTTTCTCTTGTTCTATTTCTCTGTGAGCTCGCTAAACTTGCATTCTAGCTGAGACTCGAAGCTACTAACTCTTATGCGACGCAACAAGTCCAGATCCAAACTGAAACTTTATTACTGTACGTGGGGGGTAGGTACCTTGTTCTACTATGTGCAATTCTACCTACTTATACTATGGGAGATTGATCATTACAAACAGTCCTTTAGTAAGTTAAATTCTTTGTCGGCCGATAATTCTTCGTCCAAACTGTTACAACACTCTTGGCAGAGTGCCACTTGGTCCTCCTTTTAGTATCCTCAGAGAGCTAAGCAATGTTGACGTCGCTTGCCCTAGCAGCAGAGTAGCTTGCTGACTTGTACTCAATAGCTGCTTAATCCTCGATCACCGATCACACTTCATATTCGGCTTTCGGTTCTGCTCCGAAGGTGACAGCATCATATTCTAGACTCGGTAACCAAGGAATGCTTCGGATTTCGAGCCCGCTCGCTATTCCCATCAGCCGAAGTCTGTTTCTAGGCCATGCCCGGGGTTCTTTTGATTACCACCGCACGTGATATCTTTTCTCCAGATCTCCAGGGACCACACATCATAGATTACCGATGCGTAGTTATCTAAATTAGTCCCAGCCTGCGTACAAGCGCATCCCACTGAAAGTTGAATTTTCTATTGCAGACGGATATTTGCACGAGCGAGTGAGCTCTTCAGCCTTATTGCCATGCATGCCTGTAAGGTACAGTGCAACAATGAAGTCCTTATTTTTTAGTTCCGTTGCTTCTTTTTCTATCATAGAGCTTTCAACCTCGGTGACCTTGCTCCTTCATGTGCCATTTGCACTGTTAGTCCGCTCTCTGTGCTTCTGCTTTGCTAACATGTAAGGTGTGTGAATCCGCAAAATTACACCCTTAGACACACTGCGGGCATGACAGCGGATGATCCACAGATATCCGAACAGATATCCGAAAAAATACCTGTGGATGTGGCTGTGCCCAGATATCCGGATCCGTGGCATCCGGATCTGCCGGATGCGGATATGACTTTAGCAACCTTGAATATCCATGGATGTTCTATTTATTTCTCTCTCTGTATTATTCCCCATGTGTGAAATAGGCCTCCTAGGGTTTTCGAGGTCGGGGATTTCGAATCTAGCATCAGATTTACAATCGGAGGCTACCCTGGTCCATGGTAAGCAAATGGAGATTTTCTTAATTTTGTGTCAAAGTTCACTTTATTTTTCCAGTCATCATTTCAATAGTAGAACTAGTGTGGCAAAGGTGTTCTAATGTTTTTGAGGTCAAGGATTTCGAATTCACCATCCGATCTGCTATCAGACGCCACCCAGGCCCGTGGGAAACGATCAGAAATTTTATTGACTCTCTGTTAAAGATCACTTTCTTTTTCCAGCACTTGTTTTGACCGCAAGATTTACTTTTCCGGTGCGTCCTAGTTTTTTCGAGGTCGGGGAATTCGATTCTTCCATCCGATTTTTGATTGGGAGTCATCCAGGTCTGCAGGAAGCATTCGGAGATTTTATTGATTTTATTTATAAGTTGTATTCCTCTTTCTAGCCCTGATTTGTTGATGGATGCAGCAAAATATATGTCTGCTATTGTTTTGAATGTTGACAAATATAATGATAGCCTTGTCTGGCTATTTAAGCTGGCCCTGAACATGTATGCCTAAACATAAGTGGAATAAATACCGCATTTCTATCTGATTTTTATGCCTTGCAGTTTGGACACTCTCAAGTGATCGAAGACAGCGTTCAAAGACACCTTATAGTGTAGAACACAAGTTTAAAATCTTAGAAGAAACGGGTCAAAACCCATCAAGATATGTGAAGATCGAGTTTTTGACTAAAACAAACAGATATCTGTGGTGCGGATGCCACGGATGCAGATATCCATGCACAGCCACATCTGCGGATGTGGATATCACCTATCAGGTACACTGATATCCGCAGGACGGATCCGGATCCATCTGCAGATGCATCTGTGCTATGCCTTACTCCTACCCCTCCTGCCACATGTGTAAGCCTTCCCACAAGGCCACACATCATGCAGCCCCAAACGACTGACAAAATAGTCTTGGCCATCAACAGTGATGACTATGCCCACTGATGCATGCCAAGGCATGAAATGCCAGCCGCAATTTCATCCCAACCATGTAGCACCTCCAGCATCCACATCAGGGCAAATCACTGTGGGGCACAGGATTTGCATGTGAAAATGACCACTGGTATGCTGGAATATCCAGTATCAGCCACCATCTGCAGCCATGGGAGCGTATCAATGCAAATTCAGCCTGTCAACAATGATGATGACAGACTGGACAAGGACAGTGGTGAGAGGGAATATGGTGACTTCCCAGTCACACAGAGCTATGCTGGTGAATAGGAATGGGGTGGGGAGGACAGCTGATAATGGAGAGGTGCAGGAAAGGGCAGGAGAGTATCAGGCAGGACTGTTGCATGATGTTTGGGATGCTGATGGCTGATGATAACAACCATTGTTGTGCATGTTGGTACATCAATGGACGAATGCAGGATGTCTTGAATGTGCCCATAGTCACAGCTGTAGGACCACCCTGGAGCTAGCCACTGCCCACCCCCTCCTTATCCAATATGGGCCCCTACCATGTCATGCAGCCTGCCTACAGACCCCAAGCTTGTCCATCTTCCATTTATTGAGTGGGGGAGTACAATTACGTGGTCTATATCTGCCCTCATCACTGTCTTCACTGCCTGCCTGCTCCATATCCCAACACCTGTCTCTTTCACCTTGTATCACCCCTTACAGCCCTGCCGCTTTCATAACAACCTCCCCACTTCCATTTTCAACAACGGGGAATGCAGTACTGAAGTCTACTTTGTTGGATTGGCCCCTCATCACTGTCAAATGGCCATCAACATCGCCTGGTCACCTTTTTGGTGCTCCATCTGCAGGAGATCACCCTAGATTCTCATGGAATGTCACCTTTCAACAGAGAGGGTATTAACACAACCAAAAACACTGTGCACGACCCCATCCCTAGCACCTATGTCCTGCACACACAGCACAACAACAGGCTTTTTTTTTGGTCCATTTGTTTAGCCCAGTAATGGATATAGTGTTCAATATCCACTATACCAATGGCTGTGTGGCCTAGTTCATAGGATCTTTAATCTTGTATGATCACTGTTACTATTTTAGTTCGAACCCCAGTGGTGTAAAATTTTTCTTCCCATTTACATGTCAAAAACATGTAATCCTGATAATAGAGTTGTATATACGATGCTTGTACAGTAGATCTGAATATATTGGTTTTATGGCAGGCCTAAAAAAATATGTTGGAAATGACAGAAAATGATATTGAAGAAGTATAAGAGTGGGGGAAATACATCATGAAAAAAAAACATATAGAGGGACTGGCATCAAAAAAGGGATAACATATTGAGGAAAACATGCCAACTTGATCATCTTCAGAGGAGGGAAGACATCAGGGGGAAACAGTGACAGTGACATCAAAGGAGGACAAAAATAACTTCAGCACATCAAAAACTATCAAAAATCTTTGAGCTTGTATGACTTGACATCCAGATTGATAGCAAATCAAAAGAAGTTCAGAATCTGTGACCCAAATAAACCGGAAGGCACTTGAAGGTGGGAGCACACAGGCTCATGGCATTGAGCACATTGAGGAGGCAACTATACTTGTGATAACAATGCATGACATGTTGTCTGGCCCTATACCCGGCCTGGATTCCTCTGCCAAAATTCCATTGCAGTAGCAAGCAGTAATAAATTGTGCCTATTTGCAAGTACAAGGGATTAATACATTACAGCTGTCTTACTGCTACACTGAATAATCTATTACTAGGCTTTTAATAGGTGGCCCATGAGGGCATTGCCATCCCAGTGACAGCACACCAAGTGGTCTAGGGCCTTAGACATGTCCTAAGTGACCTAATTACAATATAGGATGTTGCATATACCTCTGGTGCACTCTCCTTATCAATAAGATGTGCCTCATTTATAAGGATCCATTTCACTGCATCCAGAAACTTTGATGACTTCAGATATGGCTTGAATCAATCTCCATTAATCATTTGGAGGCTCATTAAACCCATGCAGACATCATCTCCATTGGACAGCTCCTGGAATAAGTCTCTCTTGGGCTGCTGCAGTTCTGCATCATGGAGAGTATCTTCAGTGATGGCTATGCCACAAAGGCCATATTTTTTGGCACTGTATTCCTATCAAAATGAGGTAAGTATAAGAAGGGAAGACACATAGATATTCAGAGAACCCACATGCTGCTCTGCAAGAGCCTTGGTTGGGACAATTGAGAGAGCTATGCCAGTCTCCCCTCATGCCTGTGATGCAATGGCTGGGGAGTAAAGCACAAGAGTTTTCCTCTGACTGTTTGCTACCACGAGGAACAAATCCATGCCATAATTAAGTTGGATAGCATGCTTGAGCTGAAACTCTCATAGTGAAGATACATGACACTTCTCTTTAAGAATCTGCTCAATCTGCTCTGGTGAATCAACAGAAGGAACATTGTGAGTATTAGGGAGTGTAGTAGGTGTAGAATCAGCCAGTAAAGGCATAGATTATTAAATAATGAGAAAGAAGGGAGTATTAAATACTTTAAAACATTGAGGATGAAAGAGGAGGTCAGATATCTATCTACTTTGGGCAATTGTGGGAGTGTGCACATGATGCCAGCTTCAGTGATCACATATTTTCAAGTACTGCTCAGTGCATCTTATCTAGTTGTCACTTAATGAAGGTTGACCAGAGCTGCATTCTTCAAAGACCCATTTGTGTGCACCCATCAATGACCAAATAGATAATTGCAAGAAAATTCTCTGTGATAGAAGACTATCAGACTGTCAGTTATGCTGTGGAACTACCACAATGGGCTTTCAGTATTGCTTAACCTTGTCAAGATGTATTCTTGGACCAATGACTATTCTAATGGTGAAGTTAGCGCTTATCCTGGAGCAATCTCGAAGTCCGAACATCATATTTTGGCCTGGATGGCTTCTGTATAGTACAATACTCCACTGAAGCCAGCGCTCATTTTGGCAATCCTGCTTGTGATACATCCAGTTTGAAGCTCTACTTGGCTTCAGCGTAACCAAGTTATATCTCTTTTTTCTTTCATAAAGATGACACTCCCTCAGGCCTCACCAGCACCAGTCAAAGGAGGAAACTCCAAAATTCATGAGGTATGCCCCACTTTTTACTTCAGACCATTGGTTTTGAGCAGTACCAAGAGTTACAGATATTCTTCCCTTCTCGTCTCGAGCAGTCACCCATTCTCATAGCTCTGCACGGTGGAACTCAAGGCCTCCCTGGAATTGATATATGAACAACACATGTATGCCATGAGCAAATACACTTGCATCTTTTGAGGTGCAATCCTCAAGAGTACTGCATTGTATTTTACTGAAACGACAGCCTATGAAATGTGAGCTCAGTAGGGCTTGTATATCTCAGTTCTAATACTGACAAAGAGGTAGAACACTGCATTCTGATGCCATCACACTCCTTCAGTCATGAGTGGAGTCCTCTGCATCGCCTATCACTGTGCCTGTTACCACACAAATGCATATGCTGTGTTGAGGTCACTGCTATTGATCGTCTGCTTCAGCAGACGTATTCTCATCTCTCGGCTGTGATTTCAGTCCGAACTGTGGATAGTATTTATTTTCCCAGTTGATAATCCTGACTCCCAATTCATATCTGCCACCCACCATGACAACCTACCTCCACAGCCTCTGTGAAGGCAGCTCGTATTTGAGACATGGGAAATGCTCTCATTTGAATGCGACACCTTCCTCTTCTGTGCCCTCTGGATTTGGTTCAAAGCATAACAAGAGCCGTCCAGTATCCTATTTGTCCTTCCCTCCCCTGGACCATTTGCACCCCTCTCAGCTAGAGAATACCAAGAAACATCACCACCACCATCATCATCACAATCCTTGTATGCATCATTTCCTGTCAATATTCAATGAAATAGCTGATTATCTTATCACAGCGACGCCCTATCCCATCCTGCTTCCCACTGTATCCCAGCACTCACATTCAAGCTCAACAGATTCACTAACACCCACATCATCCCATAAACCCACTCCCAGGGCCATGGCACACTCTGAACCTCGCCCTGTCCTAAAGAAGAGAAGCACCTGGCAATCAAAACCACATACAGGGCCCCAGCGTACATCCTTCTTATGTATCCAAATAATTGATTTCACTAAACCAACATTACAGACTACATCTTGTTTGCTAACCCCAACCGCTGTCATGCCCGCAGCATGTCTGAACATGTAATTTTGCAGAAAAAATATATATATATATATATATTTCATACTTTACATGATAGCAAGACAGAGGCAGAGTGAGCAGGCTGGCAGTGCAAGTGGCACACAAAGAAGCAAGGTCACAGAGGCAGAGAGCTCTATGATAGAAAAAGAAGCCATGGAATTAAAACATAAGGACTTCGTCGTTGCACTGTACCTTATGGGCATGCATGGCAACAAGGCCAAAGAGCAAGCTTGCTTGCGAAACCATCTGTCTACCGTAGAGAACTCAGCCTCAGTGGGATGTGCTTGTACGTGGGCTGAGACTAATTTAGATAACTACACGTCGGAAATCTATGATGTGTGGTCCCTGGAGATCTGGAAAAACGATATCACATGCAGGGTAATCAAGAGAACCCCCAGGCATGGCCTAGAAACAGGATTTGGCCGATGGAAGTAGTGAGCGGGCTCAAAGTCCGAAGCACTCCTTGGTTACTGAGCCTAGAATATGACGCTGTCACCTTCGGAGCAGACCCAAAAGCTGAATACAAAGTGTGATCGGTGATCGAGGATTAAGCAGCTATTGAGTGCACGCTCGCGAGCTACTCTGCTGCTAGGGTGAGCAACATTGACATCACTTACCTCTTTGAGACTACTAAAAAGAGGAACAAGTGGCGCGCTGCCTAGAGTGCTGTGCCACCTCGGACGAGGAATATTTGGCTGACAAAGAAGTAAATTACTAAAAATCCATTTGTAACAATCAATCTCCAGTAGTATAAGTAGAGTAGATTTTCATGTATTAAGCCAAGCTACCTGCCCCCCACATAATGTAATAAAGTTTCAGTTTGGATCTGGACTTGTTGCGCTGCATAAGAGTTAGTAACTTCAAGTCTCAGCTATAACACAAGTTTAGCGAGCTCACAGAGAAATTGAATAAGAGAGAAATTTTGAATACAAACTTCGGTTTACTTGAGATAAGAAAGAGATTGGGAAGCAGTGATGCTGTGCCTGTCTCAAGAGGTTTACTTGGTTACATCTGAGAGAGAACTCTGTTCCTTTTCTGGTTCAGTGTAAGAGAAAGAGATTGTGTTGTGCCAGCCTCTGTGTAGGTCTAGAAGTAGTTGCAAGGGAATCAGCCAGATTGAGCTGTTCTAGCAGTTGCACAAAGTGTGACAGGTGTGCGCAGTTGGACCTTGTGGCACCATTGTTAGAGGGAGCACACTGTGTGTGAGGACTTGCAGGGACAGTTTTGAGAATAATTGAAATTTGATTGGGAGTGCCAAGGGCCTCTATCATGACAAGTTTGGAAGTCA
Organism: Armillaria altimontana; assembly: GCA_022818075.1. Classification (NCBI taxonomy): domain Eukaryota; kingdom Fungi; phylum Basidiomycota; class Agaricomycetes; order Agaricales; family Physalacriaceae; genus Armillaria; species Armillaria altimontana. The sequence goes on from JAIWYR010000001.1 coordinate 5,565,999, forward strand.
GGTTTAGCAACTAAGAGAAAGGCAGCATTGTGTGCAGATTGAATCTTGCAGCGGGTCATACTTAGCGAGCTCACTGACTGAACTTGGTCGTTGTGCAGATCTGCGTATCCATGTGTTTTGTATCTTGAAATATCCTTTGCCTTGAGGGTTGCATGGTTCACCGTGCTCTCTTGTAAAAGCTCCAAAGAAATAGAGAATTTGAGATTGGCTTGATAATACTATGTTGTTTCATGCATTGTTCTTGCGAGCTCGCTGTGATACTTTGAGATATTGTTGGTGCACAAGTGGAATTAAATTCCTTGCTCCCTTCCGCCCTTAGAGAGATTGTGTGTGTGTGTCTTTTAGTGGGATTTAGTGTAGGGTTAGTGTGTGTTCATACTAGGCCGTGCTTAGTTTCACTGGTGCCTGTCACCAGCCTCGTCACCGTCCTGATGTCCTCCATATGCACCCTCTCCTCGCTTCCAGCTGGCTGAACTGTGCACCCATATCATACAACGTGACATTCACACCATCCTCCACATCCATCGTAGACCACAGAACATGGACTGCTATAGCCACACATACACTCTCCCAACCTGTGACTGACCCCGCTAAATCAATCAAACTCATACTGAGATGCAATAGGTTCCCTTGGCCAGTCATTGTGTATCCCCAGCACCTGGCATCCATAACCAACCTCGACCTGCTGTATACTGTACACAGTATGCTCTCGATGTGGATGACACATGAGGAATGGGAGTCACTCGGGCATGGTATGCATTCCCAGCTGAGAGCTACGAGGGCATACAAGGTGCAGTGTGGGAAGCTTGGCAGGGGGTGGGAGGATGGTGTGAGAAGGATCGACTGGCTGGGTGAGAAGATGTGTTTGGTCAGTGTCAAGGTAGATAAGAGCATTTCCAAGTGCAGGGTTGCAAAGCTCATCTTTGCGAAGCCCTGATTTGCTGTCTCATGTCCTGGTGATACGCTGGAGTATTCTATTGAACATCTCGTATCTCTGGCATTATGGGCTCGGTTGTTTGTGTAGGTTTATATACCTGCAATGTGTAATGACATGAATGTATTTGGGTATTACTTTCAGGATAATACTACAGGAGAATGGAGCAAGCAGGAAGTAATGTTATATATTTTGACAAAGAATTTGTTAAACTTATCTACCAGCCGAGCTTCTGCCACATATCACAGTACACTGGATATTTCCAACAAAACAAGTTCACCCAGTGCTCTGTCTCATCTCGGAATTCTTCCCCAAACCATTCTAATGCAAATTGTTTCCAGTGAATCAAGTTTTTCTTTTCCTGCATATTCATACCCTCAATGACGATCCTCAACAGTGAACATATGTCTCCCACATCTGCATCATGCTTGCTCCGAAGGCGCAGCTCCCTGGACTTCATGTGATCCTCCCACCCCTTGAGCTTGTGTAGCAGCAGGATCGACATAGGAACAATGGGAAGTCCCTGCTTATCGACGATAGCCTCAGAAAATATCATCGGGAGGTGTAATACCCCCAGTTTGAGGATATCGACCTTGGTTTTCTCCAGCTTCCTTTCTACATAATCGCTGTACCACAGTACTTTCCACATCGCTCCAGGTGTTTTGGCATCCACAAGATAGAAATGGTCTGGGTTCTTAGTAACCAGAAATTCCTTCAACCACTCTGGTTTGCATGTATGTGATGACATCAGAATGTCGACATCCAACGGCTTCATCAGTATTCACAATTGAGGTATATGAGCACTAGTGAGCTCACATTTGGTAGGCAGTCATTTCCATAAAGGTAGCATGCCATACTCCCGAGGATCGCAAATGTGCATTCCACCTCTCTGAAGATACAAGTAACTTCTTTCGCGGCGCGAAACACGACAGCCCCAAAACCGCATGTTGGAATTGCTGGACTAGCTGAAGAAGTCAAGGTCATGGCAACTGAAAGTGAGGTACAAGATTTTGGTGGAAGAGATGATAAAGACTGGGATCTTCTTGTGCCCTGCCTGTCATACACATCATCAGGTATCCACTGACTAATGATAGCCAGACCGGAGAAATGCTGCTCATCATCCATGAGAGCAATTGTACCAGAGAATGAATCAAAGAGGCACAGATGGTGACTGTTACAAGGAAAGAAAATTCGCATCAATTTCGGTACCACGTCAATCCTTGAATTTCAAATGAGGTGCTCTCCAGTTCAAATTGAAACCAGAAGCCATTTACGGAGGTAGTTCAATTAATTCTAGAGAACGGTGAAGAGACTCTGTGCGCACAGGCTAGAAATGCAACAGCATCAAAGACACTGATCACACTCACACCCAACACTACACACACAAACCCTCAAAGTTCTTGGGGGGATATTATGTGATAGAAGCAGATTGAAGCAATACAACTAAACTCTCAGAATATACGATACACATGTATAGCGATAGTGCTTGTAGGGTATCTAGATCTCTCTAAGTCCAAAGCCTTTTATAACAAGAGGGGCAACAGATGTCGCTGGGCCTCAAGGCAAGGTGTACTACAATACACAACATGTCGCCATACACCAACAAAACCCTCAATAAGCCTTGCACGACACACCCAGGTGACCACAAAGAACTTAAACACACCCTAAACACGACTTAAAGCTTGCGCTCTAAGCAGAAACCCTTCAAAACACGTCCACTCAAGCCACAGGATTTGAACCCACACGCTCAAGCTTCCAAAACTGATCGTAGACCCACAGGGTTTGAACCTATGCCAATCCAGAGACACAATAACCAAATAAACCCCGTCCGACAAGCCAAAGGGTTTGAACCTCTGCTGCCTGTAGCACCATGCTGATATGCCGTCTATGTGTTCACACCTAGATTTTGTGATTTTATAATAATACTATTGCATATCTACCTCACATTAGTGATATTTAGAGGACTATAGCTGAGGCTTCGAGCTGATAGTTAGACTAGTATGCGACTAGTAGAGCCAGGACTTAGATGCGATACCACTAGTGGGTTTAATCTACCAGCCGGCCATACTAGTGACTTGAATGCTAGCAGGGCTAAATAAATATGGCCACTAGTGGATGAGTAACATGACTAGCGCACCCAACAAGAGGCAGAGGACACACATCTCGTGAAGTTCAGTCACTAGCGGACCAATCTGGGCACAAACGCCTAAGTCAGGTTAACTAGTCACGCAGCAATCTCGAAGCAGGACTTAGAAATGAATTAGCAACGGATTAACCTTGTGGCAGATCCTACTAGTGTGATACAGATCTATTACGATCGGCACTAGTATAGCCGGGCTGCGCCTTCGATCACGATCGACAGCTGCTACAGGCACCTTCGTTGGCCTAGTCATTTATCCTTGACACTAGTGGTGTTGCTGCACCAAGGATACGGAATACCACTGCTAGCGGAGCTCCTAGACTCACTAGTCAGCAAGCGACCGTTTCTAGACCGACTATTGCATGATTATTCACCATTATTCGTGACTAGCCAAGAATCCTTATCAATAATACCCCTCTAGTCAGTTATTTATATCTTGATCGTACCTTGTTTGTCAGTCTATAAGTAGTAGAATAGGTGCATGCACGGCTCAGGCAAGCCATCCCCGCAATTGTGACCTACTAGTCAGTACCTAGTGCCCCAATTAAAGGCTTTTGTGCTTAACCTCAACAAAGCGGCGACTAGTCGCTAAGTTACCCATAGCATAGAGTGAATTGAAGTGTCTTAGAGCAATCTTTCATGTCCTGCAAAGGCCAAGAGTGTTTTGAAGTTAGTTCAAGCAAGTTCTCGAAGTTTAAAGTATTATTCTTAGGCCAAGAGCACCACTAGTCAGCCCAGAGTGTGACTAGTCAAGTGTCTATCACTTGTAGGAAGCAGTATAGGGCCAAGAGAGCCACTAGTTTGAAGCAGTCCCAGTCAGAGCGAGCGCAGTAGCTCAAGTCAAGTCACTATTCACCCAATCGTGTCTTACCAACCCCGCTAGTGCGAGTAGTACGCTTGTATAGCTCACTAGTAACAAATAAAAAGTCTTTAAGCAACTTTCCTTGATTATTGAAGTCTGCAGAGTGCTTCTATCGTACTCGAAACACCTGAATTCAATACATTGGTGATAAGTGTAGAGTTAGTGTTAGGTTTAGTGTTGTTGGTGTTCATTGCCCGTCACTAGTCCTTTTGCCACTCGCCGTTACTGAGTACATCAGCATGTCACAAGAAGGCCTCTGTACGAACACTAACCAGACCAAAGGGTTTGAACCTCTGCTGCCTGTAGTATCTTGCACAACAAGAAATGCTGCCCACAAGCCAAAGGGTTTGAACCTCTGCCGCCTGTAGCACCGCACGTCACAAGAAAACCTCAAAAGTCAAGAGCACATCTGCAATGACACAAATCTCTTATTCTCAGGTTAGAGCACAAGTCAACCAATCACTCAAACAGTACACAAGTGCCGTGTTAGCTTTCTATGCCTTGTGCACTACTTAAGTCACTCAAATGTTATCAATAAAAGGTCTTTTCTCTCACTCAAAGCTACAAACTAATCCCGAAGCTAGAGCGCTAAGCTGAGGGCTTTCACGCTCCAACAAGGGGGGTCCAAAACTTGTACACTATTACTATACTACGGTATTTATACTATGCACTCTACATATCAATATAACCTTAAATAGTAACTCTTGGCTTGCGGAACTTCCTTTCTCGGGTCCTGTGCATGTCACCATAATCATGCCATTGCTTGGCGTTTACTCAGAGCTCCGGCTTGGGACCAGATCCTGGTCTCTCAGTTGCACGACATCAGTTAGCTGTGCTATCCACACATACTGATGTTGCCTAGTATCTCCTCGGAGTTGTAGCCTAGCACACAACTCATCTTTGTGGTAATAATATCTTCTAGTGATTTCCATGGTCTTCTAGGACCACCAGCTTCTAGTCTAGGCCTCACGCACATCAGCTGCAGTCAGTGACATCAGTCTTACTTCAATTCTAAACATTCTGAGGTCTAGAGTGCTAGTTCCCGGCATGGCAGTGCCTTGTGCATCATAGATCAAGGTTGCGCGAAGTATCAATTATCTCCTGAGCTTCGCTGGTTCTATTCTTAGCACACATTGTCTGTGCATTGTCAGCACACTCAGTGTCAAGTGCTGGGACTTTATACTTAGTGTGACCCTTATAGTATCACTCTGCAGTTAAGCCATGTGCTCCACTGAACATCACTCAAGGTATTTCATTGCCCACACTTAGGACATTGCGCTCTAAGGTATATCTCATTGCCTTGGTATCTAGGTTTTATAAAATATATGTATTGATACATTTCGCAAAATTACATGTGTGAACACTTTTCAAGCATGTCAACGGCACTATGACTAGAATACAATAACAACAGCTCCGTATCATTTCCGAGGCATTGATGGGGTTTATGATCCTTCGTTCTGGCAAACTGTCCGGAATAAAGACCTCTGTACCCAATCCTAGCTACCGACTCTGTCACCTCTTCATACAGCAGATAGAATAATTCAGGAAGATGATCCACGCTGGAGGTTGTGTCAAAAACACAGGAGCAAAATGACAGTGCAGTGGTACCCATGCAATAGGAACACTGATTTCTGAGTGGAAGCATGGGAATACTTTCATACATGCCTTGTTACTCCGTCAAGCCATGAAACTGTGGACCTTTAAACGTAGCTCCAAGTGATTTGGCATCCACGAGATAGAAACTACCTGAAATCATGGTGACAAGGAACTCCTTCACTGGTTCTATATGGTGGGAATTACTTATGGTGTTGTCTACCCTATATGTGCGCTCTCGTGTCCATATACTTCTTCAAAACCCTCGATCAATTTGGCAATCCAACTTTCATAAGTATTTGAAGCCCGTCTTTACGGTATTGATGAATGAACTCATTGCAGAAGACAGGACTTATTACAAAGAGAAAAGTAAGGAGTGGCTACCACTACTAAGTAGTCAGGAAATCACAGAGGGAAGGGGAAAGGAATAGAAAATGAAACAATCCAGATAGGAATGAAGGCAATAGAATTGGAAGGTCCATAATATATTAGAAACTGAATATTCTGTTCAAAGCACATGTTACGATTTAACCACTTTTATTCTTTTACTTACTTAATCCGGACCGGCTGGACCGCTTATCATGCAGACAACCGAGTAGTTGCTTCGACATGGCGTACTACATGGCATAGTAGCCACTTCGACCTGGCACACTATTGCTTCGATATGGCATGCTCGAGTTTCTATCTCTCACAAACGACTTATAGTTAGACTCTCACTTTAGTATTTAAGTAGTAGCTCTTGCTAAGACGTACTCTAGCTTCGAGCTAACATTTAATCTATACCAAAACTATTGCCTAATCATCTGCTAAGACTAAAAGACTTAGCCTTTATGCCAATCACTTAAGGAACTCAACGGTGACTGCCTGAACGTGAGACAGCCGTTGTTTATCTTTGATTGGAGTTTGGGTCTAACAATTAGCTTGAAGCTTCCCCTTGCTCCCTAAATGGAGCCCTCATGTTGATGACACTCGAAGCAATCTTAATTGCAGTTTTATTCGGTGTCGGAACTGCCCTATTCGCAGCAGCAGTGGTGCTATCAGTCTTGCATTGCTACGGATTATACCCCCATCCTCGCCACAACCAGTATTATCCTCAACCCACAATAAACCATGTCCTCCCACAGCAGCCACCACCAATCCACATCTACCCACCCGCACCCATACCAAGTTGAAGAGCTGCGATGCTCAACGAGCACCCTCGCCTCATCAATTGGAGAACTGACGAAGAAGACGTTCCTAGGGAAATGGAGGATAGCATTCCAGAAGGAGAGGATGGAGACTCTGCCAGAACAAGGCACCCTACTGGCCAACCTCCTCCTGCCGGGTCCGCCAGCCATACCCCCATCCAAGACGACCCACTCCTACCTCTGACACAGCAGACCTGGCAAGGTACCTTGTACGACTCAGCCTGGGCGAGGTCGGTGATGGAGGGACGCCAGTTTCAGAGCAACCTGCCAGCAAACATAATGGGGATTCACCAACCGGTTCCGCATTCAGGCTTGACGTTCTCTGGGATAACATCAACCTTCTGCACACCACCTTCTTCCCCAGGAGAGGAAATCCCTATCGAGCAAGGACTCCAGAACCAGGATACCCCTCAATCATACACTGGGATCAGCCTGTACAAATCACCGAGCAACCTCCCACCCCTCCAATCCCAACCAGAGAGTCGACGCCAGAGTTCAAGCAGCGACCAGAAAGCTCAACCCAGGCCAGACTCCGTCCACCTCGTCCACCCCGCAGAAGGTACAGACCCAAGGAGAGCGCCGGCTATGACCCCGTCACCGGGCTCAATGAGAACAACAGAGAAAGGAGAAGAAGAGAGGCAGAGTGAGTCACCACGATCAGAGCAGTCGACGAGAGGGCAGGCAGAATCAGCCCAGAGGAGACCATCTACTTCTCTGGCAGTAACACCAGTACTGAGGTACTCCCCACCATGGAACATGTCAATGGTAACTCATGGGGAAGTCCCGATGCGTCCACAACCCCAACCCCAGAAATCCGCAACACCCCCCTGGCCGATCACCCCGATAACCATGCCCCGGGCTCTTTACCTTCTCGCAACAGGTAAACTGTCCCGAATGCCTGAAATACTCTTCCGTGCCCCCCTGCTTGACCTATTTAATCATTTTCAAGAGGAATTATTGGCAGATCAAGACTGGGCCAGGACCCCAGCTGGAGTTGATTATGCGTACTACGGATATAGCTATATCCTAAAGGAGGAAGCCAGGCACTTCGCCCACCAGGCTTATAATATGATCCACCCGAATCAACCCATCCAGGTCCCCGCTCGCTACCAACGACATGAGTACGAGTTGCCAGATATCGATACCCCTGAACCCATGCCGGATGAGCCACCGGTACCGCCAAGACAGGCCGAAATACCCATCTACACGCATCCGGTACCGAGCTACGCTTATCCCCGAGGATACGGACTGCCAGGCACCCAAGCGCCGCCTAGACTCTTTGCTGCTGCCAATAATGATGCCGGAGCATCAAACCAACCACAACAACCGGCATCGCACCAGCCCCCCGGACCAAGCCAGCTGCCAGTACCACCTGTCGCCCCTTTGCAATGGGTACCACCTTGATTTCCCTCACCACCGAAACCCCCAGACCCACCCACTCCATGGGTCCTTACTGCAGACGACCAAGGACCCTGGGCAGCGCTAAAGCCCAATATGGTCAAAGAACCTGAGAACTTTAACGGTGACTCCAATGACATCGCCCGATTCTTCTCCCAGTGCGACATGTACTTCTCGATGTTCAACCAATTCTTCCAACATCACCCTCATAAAGTCATCTTTTGCATGTCACACTTTGGCAAAGATGCTCAGGTGTGGTGGGAACTATGTGCAAGGGAATTAGGAAGGAACACCAATGGGGATCAGTTGTACCCGGGATATGAAAACTTCGTCGAGGAAGTCAGACGGTGATTCTGGAAGGATGCAAACACTGAAATAAAGTTTGCCCAATGGGAAAGGCTGCGACAGAGCAGCTTCCCTGATGGCGACTTGTTCTTCCAGCAGTTTGACTCGCTCGCGTTTGAGGCGGGAGTCATTGGCATCGACCAGATGATGGTGGTGCAGGTCAAGAAGGCATGCCAATTGATCACCAAAGACATTATCTACGCATCAGATGCAGACGTCCCAAGGACTTATCCAGAATGGAAACGGAGAATACTCCGGATTGATCACAACTGGAGGACGAAGAAAGCAGAATCAAGCGGAGGAGTAAAGGCGGCAGACTGGAAACAGCAGGCGGCAGACAACCCCGTCTTTGAAAGGATATCAGCAGCAATTGGCCAGTGTTGCGGAGAAGCAAACAGGAACTGGCACAGTATATGGAGGGCAAGGCAAGCCCATGGACGTCGACAGGATGCACACCAAGGCAAAGTGTTATGGGTGCAGAGAACTCGGACACTTCAAGCACGACTGCCCCAAACATCCCAAAACAAAGGAAGAGGCGCTGCAACGAGTTGAATACTATTGGGATCACGTCGCAACAAAGGAAAAAATGGACTCGAAAGTCGAGGAGGTAAAAGATGGGGCTGAGCAGTAAACGATTCGACTGACTTGGCCAAAGACTTAGTTTCATCCGGTATGTACTTGTCACCCGCTAGCCAGGCTCATTATGCTTCTGTAGTTACAAATGCGCATTTGAATATACCCATTTGCAACTTCACTACCGAGACAGAAACTAAGGAAGAATTGAAACAGGACATCGGGACAACATCACTGACTAAACGTTCGGCAAGTAACTCATCACGAGCGAAAGCAGCGAACGAAAAGGCACCCACCATAGTGTTACCCATCGTAACAGCGCCTAATAAGCGACTGGATGGGGCAGGGGAACAAGCGCCCCCATTGGAGGGACATGCCCCCCCTGAAGCAGAGGAACTGGTTTCCCCTGAGGCGGCCTCATGATTGAGGAACACCGCAGGGAATAACAACTTGAACACGGTGCGCAGCGGGCAAATCCGACAAGAGGGCCCCAGAAGCACGATCCAGCAGCAAGACCATAGCTGGAACCAGGTTGGCAGAGGCCCCAGGAAAGGTGAGCGGAACGATTTGCATAGTCCCAAGGAGGAGGGTGAGGCTGTTCTGCCTTCTGCTATGGTCCAAGTGCAGCCCGTCGTTCCTGAGTGATCTTTTGCCGCCAAGGGCAACTCCTCGGTCAGGACAAACTTGCCGCTACCAACCAACACACCACCGGGCGATCCCAATGAATATGCACATGTGGCAAAAACTGTTGGATGTGCAACGGCCCCAACCAAGATGGCTGAACGGAAGGAAACTGCTAGCACCCAGGCGGTGAAAAGGGGGCATCAGGTACAGTTAGAAGAGATTCCAGATGAGGAGGATGATACGAGTTTCCGGCGAAGTCAAGAAGCTAACCGAACCCCTTCTGTAGCCCCTGAGGTGACCCAGTCGACGGTAGCTGAACCAATAGGTTCTAGCACAAAGACTGAGAAGGTCCCACATAAGTGGCTCAAACCGTTCGGAGCCGAGTGGACTTTACGTGGAATAAAGGAGGCCAGAACAGAATCAGAAGCAAAAGCGATTCTGAAAAACTGGATCCATAAGGCCCAAGTCGAAGAAGTGGTTGACGAGATGATAGAAGGACTGAGGGGAGCCACACGCATTAACGCATTGGAATGGATGGAAGAGTTGCGCCACCCCAGACACTACATCTGCCAAATTAGCAGAAGCGAAAAGGCTCTAACGACCAATATCCGAATCGAGACGTTAGAGAATCGTACCTGTATTTCTTCTGTGGCCCTGGTTGACAGCGGCTGCACTAGTAGTGCCATCAACTGGGTGTTCGTTGAGAAACATAACATCCCAACCCATGTGACCGCAGCACCCATCACCATTTATAATGCGGACGGATCAAAGAACAGCACAGGACGGATCACTGCCTTTGCAGAAGTATGCATCGTCATTGGAGATCACGCTGAGCGCATCGATCTAGCCATTACCGACCTAAAAGATCGCGATGTATTTCTAGGGCACGATTGGTTAGCGAGGCACAATCCGCTAATCAATTGGAAGACAGGGAAAATGACCTTCGCCCGATGCCAATGTCGTCATACTCCGATTTCATTACCAGATGCAGATCCGTATGACAAGTGGGATGAAGAGCTTGAGGAAGGCGATACTATCCTAGCGATAAGCTTTGAAGAAGCTATTCACATCAGGGCAATGCGACACGTAGCCAACAACTTAGCAGCCAAGGCTAATGTGGAAAAGGAAACTAAAACGTTCGAAGAAATGGTCCCCGAATGGTGCAGAGACTTCAAAGATCTATTTGACAAAGAGAACTTTGATGAACTCCCAGAACCCAAGCCCTGGGACCATGCCATCGAACTCATTCCAAACATGAAGGCCAATCTCGACTGCAAAGTCTATCCACTTAATCGAGCAGAACAGGAGGAGCTAGACAAGTTTCTTGACGAGAACTTATCCAGCAGGAGAATACGACCATCCAAGTCACCCATGGCCTCCCCGTTCTTCTTCGTCAAAAAGAAGGATGGCAAGTTAAGGCCTGTCCAAGACTATCGGAAGCTTAATGAAATGATGATTAAAAACCGTTACCCGCTTCCGTTAATCTCAGAACTCATGGACAAACTACGAGGTGCCAAATACTTTTCTAAGCTCGACGTTCGGTGGGGATACAATAACGTTCACATTAAAACAGGAGACGAATGGAAGGCCCGTTCAGGACCAACTGCAGCCTGTACAAACCAACGGTCATGTTCTTCGGGCTTACCAACTCGCCCGCTACCTTCCAATGGATGATGAACGACATTTTTAAAAACCTCATCGCATCGGGAAAAATAACCATTTACCTTGACGACATCCTCATCATGTCCAAAACAAAGGAAGAGCACCACCATATAACGAGGGAAGTCTTGGCAACTCTAAGGAAGCGCAAACTATTCCATAAAGCCGAGAAGTGTGAGTTTGAAGTCCTGGAAACAGAGTACCTAGGTGTTATCATCAGCAAAGGAAGCATTCACATGGACCCGGTCAAAATCAAAGGCATTCTTGACTGGCCCGTACCGACCAAAAAGAAGGAACTCCAATCCTTCTTAGGGTTCACCAATTTCTATCGACGCTTCATAAAGAATTACAGCAAGATCGTAAAGCCCATGACTCAGCTAATGGGGAACAATGCGTGGAAATGGGGCAAGGCTCAGCAGGAGGCCTTCGAACAGCTGAAGAAGCAACTAGCAGAGGACGTCATACTCGCAATACCAACAAATGAAGGAAAATTCTGAGTAGAAGCCGATGCTAGTGAGGGAGCCATTGGTGCAGTCCTCTCTCAAGAACAGGATGGCAAATGGAGGCCCGTATCATTCCTGTCAAAGTCACTGTCGGTTACTGAACGTAACTACGAAATCTACGACAAAGAACTCCTTGCAATCATGCTCGCTCTCGAAGAATGGAGGCATTACCTTATGGGCGCCTACCAAGACTTCAAGATCTGGACAGACCATCAGAATCTCCAGTACTTCCAAAAGCCCCAGAAGTGAATCAGCGCCAAGCTCGATGGATCACCGAGCTAGCGGAATACCACTTCACCCTTCATCACAAAGCTGGCGCCGCCAATAAAAAGGCTGACCTTCTCTCTCGACGAGCTGATCATGATCAAGGGCAGGGTGACAACGATCAAGTCATAGTCCTGTCTCCTGAGCACTTCAGAGCCATGATCATGCCCACCATCGAAGAAACCCACCGAAACGTAAAAACCGCCACAAAGAACACTCTTCTTTGGGACAACATCGTTGCCGGCTCTCTCAACCACGACTGTGGCATGAAAATGGATAACGGGCTCATCTGGTATGACAGCAGGATTTACGTCCCGCAAGATCATACACTTCATGGAGAAATCGTCGCTCGATCGCATGACCACATTACTGCTGGACATCCAGGCATTGAAAAAACCAAAGAACTCATACTATGGGAGTTCTGGTGGCCAAAGATGAAAAAGGATGTCGAGGCCTATGTGTGGGCCTGCGAAACCTGCCAGCGAGCAAAAAGCAGCAATCAGGCCAAAGCAGCACCATTACATCCCAACGAAATACCATCCCGCCCATGGACTCATATTTCTGTAGACATGGTCACTGGATTACCCAAGAGCAACGGCCATGACACCATTATCGTAATCGTCGACCGCTTCTTGAAGGAGATCATTCCTGTCGCATGCTCCACAGAATTATCGTCAGAAGGATGGGCAAAGATTCTACGCAACGAAGTGTATGCCAAACACGGGATGCCCCAGGTCGTCATCTCAGATCGAGGAACCGTGTTTGTATCCAAGTTTATGAAGGATCTCTATGATCTCCTCCAAATCAAGGGAAATGCCTCCACAGCCTATCATCCCCAGACAGACGGACAAACCAAACGGGTGAATCAAGAGATTGAGAAGTACCTTCGCATGTTTGTCAATCATCTCCAAACTGATTGGGCAGAATGGCTCTCTCTTGCTGCATTCGCACACAACAACCGTGCACACTCCTCCACTGGCAAAAGCCCATTTGAAGTCAACTACGGCTACAACCCGAACATACTACCAGGAACAAAATCCACCACCCCTTTCTGCACTCCAGCTTCTGACACCTTCATCTCCAAGATGCAAGAAATCCATGCCACCGCCCAAAAATCACTCGAAAAGGCTGCATCACAAATGAAAGCGCAATATGACAAAAACAAGCGCCCAGCCATCGAGTATAAAGTAGGCGACAAGGTCTGGCTCGATACGACCAACCTTCATCTTCCCAGACCAAAAAAGAAGCTTGACGATAAATGCACAGGTCCCTTCGAAGTCAAGAACAAGAAAGGTGTCTCAGCATACACTCTAAAGCTGCCAGCAAACTGGAAAATTCACCCTACCTTCAACGAGTCATTACTTACTCCGTACACCCCACCAGCATTCCCTAACCAAGAACAACCACCTCCGCCACTGCCAGACCTAATAGACGGCGACGAACTCTACGAAGTCGAAAAGGTCTTAAACAGTAGGCAATGGAGAGTTCGAGGAAGACAGGGAGAGCCATCGAGGATGACAACGGACTACTTTGTCAAATGGAAGGGTTATGGACCAGAATCAAACAGCTGGGTACAAGAGGACGATATGGATGCAGATGAATTAATCGAGGAATTCCTCGCTGAACATGTCGACGGGGTAAAAACTACAAAAATCAGAACCTCGGACAAAGCCGTCACTATGATCTTGGACCACGAGTACGACAGTAACGGCAATGTCCGATACCTCGTCCAATGGGCAGATGGATTCCAGAAATGGGTCAACGCCCTCAAAGAATACAACTTTGAGTGGCTAAAGCTCATAGAAACCTATTGGAATAACGAATCTGACAACAGAGAACCACCAGCCAGAGATGAGTCACCACCAAACTGGCAGTCCTATACAGACCCATCAATGGGTAAAAAGGTGTGGTACGATGAAGACAAGATGTTAGAACTACGAGGAGGACATGACGACCCATCAATGGACACTAAATCGCCCTTCGAACCGATGGAAATACCTTAACAGCAGTCGGGACGCCTGCCTTAAGAAGGGGGTAATGTTACAATTTAACCACTTTTATTCTTTTACTTACTTAATCCGGACCGGCCAGACCGCTTATCGTGCAGACAACCGAGTAGTTGCTTTGACATGGCATACTACATGGCATAGTAGCCACTTTGACCTGGCACACTATTGCTTTGATATGGCGTGCTCGAGTTTCTATCTCTCACAAATGACTTATAGTTAGACTCTCACTTTAGTATTTAAGTAGTAGCTCTCGCTAAGACATACTCTAGCTTCGAGCTAACATTTAATCTATACCAAAACTATTGCCTAATCATCTGCTAAGACTAAAAGACTTAGCCTTTATGCCAATCACTTAAGGAACTCAATGGTGACTGCCCAAACGTGAGACAGCCGTTGTTTATCTTTGATTGGAGTTCGGGTCTAACAGCACATCAAAGATCGTTAAAATGGAACAACGATGTCTCACAGAAGAAAAAAGCAGGCTTACACATATCAAACATTGACAACCCTAGCTTCACCAGATTTAGGAAGTACCAATCCCATACCAATAGCCCAGTCGCTCTGGCCCATCTCAGAAATCAGCTTGTTCACCAACATCAGCATCCTTTCATACTTCTTCAGCACCCCTACTCTCTGGATGACCCTATTGCACATCTGCAGTTCCCCAGTCAACAAGTTGCATAGAGTCAAGAGTGCAGCCATAGACAGAAGCAAGAACCCGATAAGGAGGCTCCCGACTGGCAAGGCATTGAAGGCAAGAATAGCAGATACATAGACTAACATTGTCGCGCATGTGATAGCAAAGCTTTCTATTGCGGTAAGATCTTGCAGCCACTGTCCTGATGTAACAGCTTTTAGATTGTCGACAGATGCCTGCAAGTGGACCCAGCGATCATGACAAAGCAGGATGAAGAGGTCGCCCTGAACACCGGGCTCTTCCTGGCTCTTCTATCTATTTTAGTCCCTCAGCTTGATGATGATCACACTATTGAGCCGCAATATCATGAATCCTCCCAAAACTCCCAGGGCCCACCAATCTCAGATAAGAGCCAGTGAGACTGTGATGATGAGTGTCAGGACCTGACAGAGAGCATACAGCAGAGTGGCAGGAATGAAGAAGGACCAGTTCTGAGTGGATGGGTAGACGTGGGCAGTGACGATGTGACCTGTAACCCCAATACTTTGTAGATAGTACTCAGTGGTGGGATTTTCAATGTGGAAGTCGTATCCAGAGGTCATAGCACTGGTGATAGGGAACTTGCCACAGTTGATCTTGCTCGCAGATTGCTGCTGGTGTATGCCTGGTGTGAGAACTAGAGCATTGGAGTACGAAGCTGTTCCAGAGAGAGCGGTCCTGATGGTGACAAGAGGGAGATATGCAAGAGCGATGAGCCCGGTGGCTTGGACAGTGCCGGTGATGTTGGAGTCGAGCATGAAGAAATGTTGGGAGCTTGGAGGAGAGGGAAATAAGATGTGGAGCGCCATGGTGCCAGTGGACAAGGTATTTGAAGGATATCAACATCAATTATTATCAGTTGGCACAGCTTCAGGCCACTTTGAGCAATAATGCATAATGATTTTAGTCTGCCACCTGGTCGCCATTGTTTAGAGTCCATTTGTTATTACTGGGAAGAATAACGAGATAATAAAACAAGAAAAACTCACATATGGTTTGCCAGAGGAATGGCCAGACCTGTTTTGTCTGAGATATCCTGGCTGTGTAATAAATTCTTTGTTACTCCTCACCTATGACTTTGCTGGTTGTGAGGTAGGAGGATTTTCACACATGGGGAAAAAGAAGGAAGCACAGAGTGAGTACCAGTGGGTGACAGGTATCACATAAATTTGGAGGCAAGTCGTTTGGACTCCACAGGAAAGGACAGAGATCTCAGCGACTATGGGGTCATGCAAAAACCGGAAACCTGGCCTGAGGGCCAAGGCAAAAAAATAAACTGATTTGCAAATCAGGAAACCTGCGCATGACTGCACTGTTTGATGTTTGGTAGCTATTAACCTCCTTCTCTTTCTCTTTCCTCTTCCTCCAATGTTCCTCGAGCCCCAGTCTGCTCGAATGTGAAACTGAATTGTGCCTGCAGCATGCTATGACCTTGACCTTGATCTGGCTGGTATGTGTGGCCATTGTTCTTCATTGAGGACAATGGTCTGATATTCTTCTACAGCCAGAATATCCTTCGAGTACCTGAACTAACGCCGGATTTGAAAGGCTTAGGAGGTGGCGGACTTGTCTGTTGGTCTATGGCACTGGCAGTCTTGATGATGCTTGAAGTTTAAGGAGAACAATGTGAGTGCCAGCATCTTTGCAATAGTCACCGTCATTGAACCTTGTTTTATCAGCATATATGTGTCTTCACTCAGTCATCTGTGTCTTGGCTGCAGCATCATGCCTCTCTGAATAGTCAATGGTGTTGGGTCAGCATGCAAGATCGTAACATCGATGACATGCGTGACGACTGATATCTGTTGAGCGCCTGAACAGCATGTGGACTGGAAAGGTTTAGGAGGTGGTTGACATGTTTTTTCATATAGCTTATGGCAGCCGGAGATGTGGGGACAAAGGAGAACAGTGTGAGTGCCAGCATCTTCCCATGAGTTTTTGCTATTGAACCTTGTTTTATCAGGATATACCGCATCTGTACCCGGTCATCTCCATCTTGGCTGCAACATCATGCATCACTCTGTGAATAGTCAATGGTGCCATTCTGGGTCAGCATGCAGGACCATAACAACGATGATGTGCATGCGTACCTGTGAAGATACTGACTGATTCATTCATATCTGGACCGGTAACCAGGTTCAATTGTCTTCTCCATCATATCACAACAACAGTTCCCACCTTTTACAATACCGTCGTTGAGGAATGTCAGACAGATGTGATGCGGATGCTACAGAGGTGCGCTATATTGCCTTCTTTCGAAATCTACAGGTTCTTGACTCTACGGTTAGATATGGCATGACTCTTGAACATTGCCCAAGCTTGACATTTTCATGGTGTACTGTTCTTGCCCGGAATGGATTCTTTCGCATATGATGCACTTGTTCTTCCTTTGGTAAATGTGAGTTTCATTCTTTACAAAAGTGTCAGTTGATGAAGCACACATTCCCCTTGCATTTGACAGCCCTGTTGGGCTGGATGTGCGAAGTTGTTGTGTCTGTAATATCTGTTCCTGACAAGGGGGTAGTAAAAGTTAAGAACATGATATCGGGTCAATATTATTTTTAAGCCCACTCCTGACCAACCGACCAACCGCATGGGAATAACATACCCATAAAGGACAAATCATGTGACTGAATGACGCAGAATATTCCCGGTCTGTTGTCTTCCGTTATCTTTCTGCAAATCTTTCTGCATCTCATTGTGTCCACATGCTATGATACCAACGGTGATTGCACTCCCTACTGTGCATACATTACACTTCAAGTTTGATACTCATCTTTCTATGCCAATGTACTGCATGTCATCCTAGGTCCAAGCAAGGTAAGGAACCAAATTCCAATTATTCAATTGAAGCTTCACATTTCTTTGCTTTGGGGTGCCTCTCTCTGGCTCTGAAGCTATTCTATGTTGTTTAGGCATGTAAATTAGCCTTTATAACTGGGTTTGGGGTGCACAGATGTTTATTTACTAGGACCAGCAAAATTATTTTTTGTGACCTTTTCGACCGACCAACTGACCAACCGGATGTGCCGGTCTGATGGCCCGCAACCCCCTTAGTTCCTGACACCACCCTGTTCATTTCCGATGTTTTCAGATGTAGCTGATGATGTCATTTTTAGATCTCTGATGGATATAAGGAGCTTCATTCTGAAGTATGCAACACTTCATTCCCTTGGTCGCCCTCTTGTACAATGTTATGTCTTCTATATTTCCTACTTCAGAGGGTATCGCATACCCTATGAGACTATTTCTCCACCAAGACCTCTGATCATATCCTTTGCTTCACCGGAGTATAGATCTATGCTGATGTTCGCAATCAGGGTCTTACTTCCAATGAAGACCTGGATCCCTAAGGCCCAAATGTTGGCTTCAGGGTTCAAACAACAAGT
The DNA here is from genome assembly GCA_022818075.1 of Armillaria altimontana. Taxonomy (NCBI): domain Eukaryota; kingdom Fungi; phylum Basidiomycota; class Agaricomycetes; order Agaricales; family Physalacriaceae; genus Armillaria; species Armillaria altimontana. Next base: position 5,584,155 of record JAIWYR010000001.1, read on the forward strand.
GCCAGTCTGACTCCAAGGATGTCCGTCGTCAGCAAGGTGATGAGCCCAATCCTTTGTCATCTATGTTACTGATACGAGATTATCTCTAGACCATTCACCCTATGTACTCGACCAAAGTTAGGAATACAATTTTATATTCCGGGTTCAGTTCAGATGCTGCGCTGGAGCTGCACCTTTGAGTTTGGCCAACTAATTTGATTGCTCCTGTAGTCGCTACTATAGGTATCTATATTGTCTTTAACAACAGTCTCAATTAAGCGAGGTTCTCAAAGGCTATCCTGTTCGAATAAGAACTGACTTTCTTTCTGTCATTGCATTAACACTTGTACATGTGTATGGTTGGCATCAGTGAGATCTGTGTATGCGTGCTGCAACGGTCTGGGATCATCCGGCCTACCGATGAGTTGTTGAGCTTACCAGACTGAGCTTCAATATCACATTGCAAGTGATGACTCAGAAGATGGCAGATGGCTGATGACTAGACAGCTATTAGTCTCTGTGGTTGTGAGAGCTTCGGTGACTGCAATGTCACAGATCTGTTCGGGAACTTTTGTCACCATATAACACAACCGCTTCTTTCTCTCTCTACCGTCTCCTTCTCCTTCCATTCTTTGGTGATAATCAACTGAGTCCTTGGAGCATGTTGACGGTTTCTCCACCCATAGCCTTGTCATTGGAACATCGAAACTGGTCAGTCATCAAGTTGTTGAGGTGAGATTCTTCATCTAGTCAAGTGATTCCCCTCGGGGATGTCGGAGCTCCTTCAGCAGGACAATCAACAGGATGCTTCTTCATCCAGTGCTGAATATGTTAAGAATTGGAAGTATTTTGATCTTCCAAGCTATGATCAGGGCTATTTGTATTGAACTCTATGTTGGTTCGCAGATTACCATAGCACTTTAACATCTAACTTCTCGGTTAAAATAGCCACCTAACTGAGTTTCATATGGTGCCTTGACGCGTATTCTTTTCCAGCACCTTCCTGAAAACCTCGGAAAGCTCTTCATTTCATGAAGGGGTGTGCACCGCCCAAGATGGATGAAATAGGTTCAATTCGATTGCTGTCTCAGTGTATGCACATCCATCTGGTTCCTCCTTCCTTTCTGTAGATTTAGTGCATCAAGGTTTCTCTGACATCCCATCGCCTATAAGCAGTGCCAGTCATATATCAAGAACTCTGGGGTGTTCAATATCATTTCAGTTCTAGTAGGGACACCAGCCACAGGCCCTTTTGTGTTTCCTAGTGTCTATGTCCACTGTAGCAGTCTCAATGGCAATTGATTATCTGGTTTGATCTTTGTTATGACCTTGGATTAGAATATGTTGCTGCAGAAGCTGAGTATATGAAGCAATGAACATGCCTCTTTGCTCTTATCTGCCTTCCACCTACACCTATTACAGAGGTCCCACCACCTGACCTTTCCCAAGATGATAAGAGAATCATTTTTGACCAGCTTGACATGAATTTGAATTGTATGGTTCTGCAATCATTGTTGCACGGTAAGGTCATCCTCAATTTCTGATGCATTCTTTTGGAAATTTCACTTTTCAGGTCTATATACCGGCATCGTAGCAGTAACTTTATGGACTATATGTGCGTTGGCTTTTAATCCTCATAAGACGAAGTTATTAATCTCAATACAGTCGCTTCTATGAAGCGGTTACATGGTACATTCCTGCGTACCATCATCCTCATGCTTTATGTTCTCTCAACAATAATGTTCACAATGACCTGGGCCTTTGTGTGTTACGTGTTCATTCAGTACGGCGATAGTTATTACAGCATGTTCTCAGCTTTGGCGGATGATGGCCCATGGCAGAGAGCATGTTATCTCATCGGCAGTATCACTGGTGGTATTAGCACACTTCTTGTCGATGTCACTATCGTATGGCAGCCAATGTAGTCCTGTCAATCAAGACTAACTGATTTGTTGTAGATATTGCATTGCTGGGTGCTCTGGGATTGTCAGTGGCAAATTGTTTTGCTACCGATTATTTGTGCTATAGCGACAACAAGTGAGTCTCGTTATTCATCTTTAGATATGCCATTCACTCAATATTTTAGTTATGAAGACTATGCAGACTCTCAGTGGTTTCCTCTATCCCGACACGGATGATATTAGCAAGGCCGGAGTTTTTGCACAAGATATTGACTGGCCATTGATATACGCCTTGCTGATACTCATGACAAACCTCATTTGTACACTTTTAATTGTGTATTGAATCGCCCGCTTCGCACATAGGTTATTGTTATTCTGAAGCATCATTTATGCTCTTATTGAGTCCTCTGCGATTTATACACTGGCGCTGATCGTGTACCTGGCACTTGTGGGCAGGAATATGATGGCTGCCTATTATGCAGACATTGTTGCAGCTTACATCAGGGTAAAGACCTCTCTAGAATAATTGTTGTTCAGTGGCTTATTTATTCCTCATTATATGGCAGGCCATTGCTCCGATGCTCCTGGTGCTACATGTGGCAGCCTGGCAGACATCCAGTGAGGACACCAAGGAGACAACTGCTTTGAGGGATTTACCGATCATTCGCTTTACACCGCTGGATGAAAACAGCTGGGATGATGATTGTGACGAGAGCATTCTAGGATGTTGCTGTAGAACTGGAATGACCAAAAGTGTATGAATTCAACTGGTGGAGCAGTTTCTCTCTGAAGTAAATTTCTATTTAACACACGCTTTCTGGACGCTAGGTAACAGCCATGACAATTATATACACACTGCACAAACTGTGATTTATTTTCATGAAACTCTTTTCTGCCTGTGATAGTTAGAGTGAATCTACAAGAGGTTTCACTGAGACGTGTTTGGTCGGCGTTGAGGTGGATAAGAGCACTTCCAAAGGCAGTGTTGGGAAGTTGGTCTTGGTGAAGCCTTGAACTACTTTCTCTTGCCCTGGTGATACGCTGGGATATTCTGTTGAAGGAATCGTATCTCCGGCATTTTGGGCACGATTGTTTATATAACCTGTAACGTGTATCGACAGGACTGTATTTGGGTATTACTTTCAGGAAAAATACTACAGGAGAACGAAGTGAGCAGGAAATAATGTTATATTTTGACCAAATTTGTTAAACTTATCTACCAGCCGAGCTTCCGCCACATATCGCGGCATGCCGGATATTTCCAACAAAACAACTTCACCCGATGCTCTGTGTCATCTCGGAATTCTTAACCAAACCGTTCCAGTGCAAATTGTTTCCAATGCGTCGAGTTTTTCTTCTCCTGCATGTTCATACCCTCAATGACGATCCTCAACAGCGAACATATATCTCCCACATCCGCATCATGCTTGCTCCAAAGACGCGGCTCCGCGGACTCCATGTGATCCTTCCACCCCTTGAGCTTGTGCAGCAGCAGGATCGACATAGGAATGACTGGGAGTCCCTGCTTGTCGATAATTGCCTCGGAAAACATTATCGGCAGCTGTAATATCCCCGGTTTGAGGATATCGACCTTGGTTTTCTCTAGCTTCCCTTCTACATAATCATTGTACCACAATACCTTCCATGTAGCTCCAGGTGTTTTAGCGTCCACAAGATAGAAACGATCTGGATTCTTGGTAACCAGGAATTCTTTCAACCACTCTGGCTTGCACGTATGCGACGACATCAGAATGTCGACGTCCTACCACTTTGTCAGTATGCACAATGGAGGTATACGAGCGCTAGTGAGCTCACATTTGGTAGGCAGTCATTTCCATAAAGGTAACAAGCCGTACTCCCGGGGATCACAAATGTGCATTCCGCCTCTTTGAAGATACGATTAACTTCTCTCGCGGCGCGAAACACGACGGCCCGGAATCCGCGCTTTGGAATTACCGGAATAGCTGGAGACGTCGAGGTTGACGTCCTCGTGGTGAATGAAAGTGACGATGAAGACTGGGTTTCTCTTGTGTCCTGCTCGTCAAACGCATCATCGGGTATCCATTGAGTAATGATAGCCAGCCCGGAGAAATGGTGCTCTCCGTCCATAGGAGCAGTTGTACTAGAGGACGTGTTAAAGAGGCCTAGGTGGTGACCGTTACAAGGAAAGAAAGCTCGCATCAATTTCGGCACCGCGTCGACCTTTGAATTTCAAATGAGGTGCTCTCCAGTTCAAAATGAAGCCCGAAGCCTTTTACGGAGGTAGTTCAATGAATTTTAGAGAACAGTACTATGACCAAAATACTACAACAGCAGCACCCTGTCATTTCGAGGCATTGGTTGGGGTTGATGATCCTTCGTTCTGGCAAACTGTCCGGAATAAAGACCTCGGTACCCATATTCCTAGCTACCGACTCTGTCGCCTCTAAGACACTCTTCGTGTACGGCAGATAGAATATTTCAGGAAGATGATCCACGCTGGAGGCTGTGTCAAAAACACAGGACTAAAGTGACAGTGGTGGTACTCGCGCGATAGGAACGCTGATTTCCGAGCGGAAGCATGGGAATACTTCCATACATGCTTTGTTAGTCCATCAAGCTATGAAACTGTCGACCTTTAAACGTAGCTCCAAGTGATTTGGCATCCACGACATAGAAACTACCTGGAATAGTGGCGACAAGGAGCTCCTTCACCGGTTCTAGATTACGGGAATTACTTATGTTGTCGTCTACCCTATATACGCGTTGCCGTGTCCATATACTCCCTCAAAACCCTCAACCAATGTGGCGATCTGACTTGTATCAGAATTTGTAGCCTGTCTTTACGGCGTCGATGAATGAATTCATCTCGCGGAAGACGGGGAATTATTAGAAAGAGAAAAGTAAAGAGTGCCTAACGCTACCGTTAAGTAGTCAGGAAATCACAGAAGGGAGGGTAAATGCATAGAATATGAAATAGTCCGGAAAGCAATGAAGCCAGTGGCATAGGAAAGTCCACAATAAATTAGAAACTGGATACTCTGTTCAGAGGACCAAAGAACATTAAAATTGAACAACGACGACTCGCAGAAGGAAACAAAGAACACTTACACATGTTAAACATTGACAACCCCAGCCTCACCAGATTTAGGAAGCACCAAGCCCATACCAATAGCCCAGTCGTTCCGGCCCATCTCATCAATCAGCTTGTCGGCCAACATCAGCCTCCTTTCGTACTTCTTCGGCGGCCCTACTCTCCGGATGACCCTATCACACATCTGCAGTTCCCCGGTCAACGAGTTGCATAGAGTCAAGAGCGAGGCCGTAGACAAAAGCAAAAACACGATGAGGACGCTCCCGACCGGCGAGGCGTTGAACGCAAGAGCCGTAGACACGTAGACCAGCATCGTCGCGCAAGTGACCGAGATGCTTTCAAGTGCGGTGAGATCGCGCAGCCATTGCCCGGACACTACAGCTTTGAGGTCGTCCACGGCACCTTGCAAGCGGACCCAGCGGTCGTGGCAGAGCAGGATGAAGAGGTCACCCTTCACACCGGGCTCTTTCTCGCCCTTCCATCCGTTCTCGTCCCTCCGCTTGATGACGACTACGTTGATGAGCCGTGATACGACGAATCCTCCTAAAGCTCCCAGGGCCCACCAATCGTGGATACGAGCCAGTGAGACTGCAACGATGATCGTTAGGACCGGACAGAGGGCGTATAGCAGAGTGGCAGGAGCGAAGAAGGGCCAGTTCTGACAAGATAGGTAGACGTGGGCAGTGACGAGGTGGCCCGTGATAGCGATGCTTTGGAGGTAATAAACTGTGGCGGGATTCTCTACGCGAAAGACGTATCCGGAGGTCATAGCGCCGGTGATAGGGAACTCGCCACAGTTGATCTCGCTCACAGATTGCTGCTGGTGCATGCCTGGTGCGAGAACTAGAGCGTCGGAGTACGAAGCCGTTCCAGAGAGTGCGGTCCTGACGGTGATGGGGGGGAGGTCGGCGAGAGCGACGAGCCCGGTGGCTTGGAGGGTGACGTTGGAGTCAAGCATGTAAAAAGGTTGGGAGCTTGGAGGAAGAGGGAAAAAAGATGTGAGCGCTGTGGTGCCAATGGACAAGGTACTTAAAGGATATCGACATGATCATCGATCAGTGGCACGTTGAACAATAAATGGTTTTTGTCTGGTATTTTGTCGCCACTGTTGACTTGTTCACTAGAGTTCATTTGATGTTCCTGTGGTTTGTCAGATGGGATAATAAAACAAGAAAAACTCACACACGGTCTGGCGAAGAATTCTGGAGCACCGGGTGAACTTGTCTTGTCCGAGATATCTGGCATGTGTAACGAATTCTTTCTTATATTCGATATTTCTCGCCTGTGATTTTGCCCGTGCCGAACATAGCGAGGTATAAAGCGGGGAAGAGAAGGAAGCGCATGGTGAGTCTCTGTGAGCGAACAGGCATCGCATAGATTTGGAGGTAAATTGTTTAGCGCCAGTCTCCACGGGAGACAGATGTCCTAGCGACGCTGGGGTCATGGATATACCGGAACCCGGTCCGAGGCAAGCATTGAATTTTTATTTGCAAATCATGAAACGTGTGTGTGATTGTGTGATTGAGTTGCTGTTTCGTTGTTCTGGCTTGACGACTACTTCCATCTCTTTCTCTTCCTTTTTCTCCGATGTTCCTCGAGCGTATGCCGCCACTAGTCTACCCGAACCCGAGACAAAACTGCGCCTGCGGCGTGCTATGTCCTTGTCCTTGACCGGCTGGTGTGTGACGCTGTTCTTCATTGAGGACAATGGTCTGATATTCTTGTACAGCCAGCATATCCTGCCTAAACCAGCTCTGGATTAGAAAGTATTAGGAGGTGGAGGACTTGTCTGTTTGTATATGGGATTCTTGACGACGCTCAAACTTGAAGGAGAACACTGTGAGTGCAAGCATCTTCGCAAGAGTTTCCGTTATTGAACCTTGTTTTCCGTCAGCGTCTTTATTCTGCGTCTTAGCTGCAGGATCGTGCCTCTCTGAATAGTCAACGGTGTCGGGTCGACATGCAGGATCGTAACAACAATGACGTGCGTGACGACTGATATCCGGCCAGCGCCTGAACAGTGCCTGGACTGGAAAGGTTTCGACGTCTTTGTTCGTATATCGTTATGGCAGCCGGATATGTGGTGACGAAGGAGAACAGTCTGAGTGCCAGTATCTTCCCACGAGTTTCTGCTATTGAACTTTGTTTTATCAGGATATACCGCATCTTTACCCGGTCATCTACATCTTGACTGCAACATCATGCATCACTCTGTGAATAGCCAACGGTGCCATTCTGGGTCGATGTGCGGGATGGTAACAACGATGATGCGCATGCGTACCCTTGAAGATGCTGACCGATTGATTCATACCCGGGCCGGTAACCAGGCTGCTCCAATTCCGATTGTCTTCATCGTATATCGCGAACAGCTCCAATCTCTTACAATGTCATCGCTGAGGAATGCCAAACCCGGGTGCGATATGATGTGAATGCTACACGGGTGCGTTATATTGTCTTCTTTCGAAATCTACAGGTTCTTGACTCTACGGTTAGATACGGAGTGACTCTTGAACATCGCCCGAGCTCGACATTTTCGTGACGTACTGCTCTTGCCGGCATGGATTCCTTCGTACACGACACCCTTATTCTTCTTTCGGTAAACGTGAGTTTCATTCTTTACAAAAGCGTCAGTTGATGAAGCGCACATTCCCCTTGCATTTGACGGCCCCGTTGGGCTGGATGCGCGAAGTTGTTGTGTCCGTAATTTCTGTTCCTGACACCACCCTATTCGTTTCCGATGTTTTCAGATGTAGCTGACGATGTCGTTTTTAGATCTCTGATGGATATAAGGAACTTCATTCTGAGGTACGCAACACTTCATTCCCTTGGTCGTCCTCTCCCACGATGTTATGTCTTCTATATTTCATACTTCAGAGGGTATCGCATACCCTATGAGGCTATTTCTCCACCAAGATCTCTGATCATTTCCTTTGCTTCGCCGGAGTGTAAATCTATGCTGACGTTCGCGATCAGGGTTCTACTTCCAATATCAAGACCACGATCCCTAAGGCCCAAATGTCGGTTTCAGGGTTCGAACAGCAAGCGCCAGTCTGACTCCAAGGATGCCCGTCATCGGCAAGGTGATCAGCCCATTTCTTTGTTATTTATTTTACTGATACGAGATCACCGCCAGATTGTTCACCCTATGTGCCTGACCGGATATAAGAATGCATTCTTCTATTCTGGATTCCGTTCGGATGCTGTGCTGGAGCTGCGCCTTGCGGTTAGGTCAACTATATCGATTGTATCTGTAACTCTAACAAAGATTCCAAATCACCGAAGTCTTCGAACGCCGTCGTCTTCGAGTAAGAAATAAAATTGTGTGACACTTGTTTATATGTATGGGCGGTATCAGTGGGATTCGTGTATCTGTGCTATAATGGTCTGAAATCATTCGGGCTAACGACAAATCATTAAGCCCTACTGCACTGAGTTTCGATATCACGTTTCAAGCGACGACTTAGAGGGCGGCAGATGGACCGATCATTAGTTTCTACAGTTGTGAGAGCCTTGACGACGACAGTGTCACAGATTTGTTCGGGAAACATGTCGCATTGTTATGCCACGTCTGCTTGCTTATCTTGTTGCTATATTTTCTGATAATCAACTGAGTTGTTGAGCCGATGGTTTCCCAATGTATAGCCTCGTTATTGGAACTTCGAAATTGGTTAGTGATCAAGTTGGCGAGGTGAGATTCTTCGTCTAGTCAAGTGATTCCCCGGGGATGCCGGTGCTCGTTCGGCAGTACAATCAACGGGATGCTTCTTCATCTAGTGCTAGATCTGTTGGGAATTCGACGCATTTTGATCTTCCAAGCTCCGATCAGGGCCTTTTCTATCGAGCTCTATGTTAGTTCGCAGATCACCGAAGCGCTGTATCATCTAACTTCCTGGTCGAAACAGCCACCCGATTGATTTTCAGATGGTCTCTTCGCACATATTCTTTGCTGTACGCTCCCGGAAACCTCATACAGCTCGTCATTTTGTGAAGGGGTGCACGCCGACGAAGATGGATAAAATAGGTCAGGTTTGATTGCTGTCTCATCTGATTCCTCCTTCTTTTCTACAGTCGCATTGAAGAGCATAAATCCTATGATGTGCGAACAAAGGCTTGGGACCTTTTTTTGGTGAGTCAAGGTTTCTCTGACATCCCGTCGCCAATAAGACCTACCGTGAAGAACCCTCAGGCTCGAGTGTTCAATACAAACTCGGTCGCGGTGGGGTACCTTAGGCCTTTTTGGTCCCTTGGTGTCCATGATCGCTATAATGGTCTCGATGGCAATGAATTAGCTGGATTGATCTTTGCCCTACCTTGGGAGTAGAACCTGTGGCTTCAGAAGGTATATGAAGCAACAAACATCCCTCTATGCTAATAGACCACCTTCCATTTACATCTACTATGAAGACTCCGCCACCTGAGCTTTCCCAAGATGATAAGAGAACCATTTTTAACGAGCTTGACATGAATCTGAACACGATGATTCTGGAATCCTTGTTACACGGTAAGTTTATCCCGTCCCTGTACCTGAAGTGCCTCTGTTAAACATTCCCTTTGCAGGTCTATACACCGGCATCGTAGCAGTCACTTTATGGACTGCATGTAGGTCGATTTACAATCCTCATCAGATGAGGAGATTTGCTAAACTCTCAATAAAAGACACTTCTACGAAATGGTTACATGGTACATTCCTGCGCATCATCATCATCGTGCTTTATGTTCTCTCGACGATAGCATTTGCAATGGACTGGGCATTTAACTGCCACGCAATCATACAGAATGGCAGCAGTTCTTACAGCATATTCATGGCATTGGAGGACCTTGAGCATTGGGGGAGAGCCAGCCGTCTCGTCGATGGAATTATTGGTGGTATCAGCACACTTCTTGTTGATGTCTCTATTGTACGTTAACCCATCTAGTCCTGTCAATCGAGAATAGCTGGTTTTTTGTAGATCTGGCGGTGCTGGGTGCTCTGGGATCGTCAGTGACGAATTATCTTGTTGCCAATTATTTGTGCTGTTGCAGGAACAAGTGAGTCTTATTATTTGTTTTAGATGTGCCATGCACTAAATATTTTAGTCATGAGGACTCTACAAATTCGCGGTGTTTTCCTCAATCTTACGGATGATATAAGCAAGACCGGAATTTTCGCACAAAACGTTGACTGGTCATTAATGTATGCCTTATTGACAGCTGCGACAACCCTCACGTGCACGCTCTTGATTGTTTATCGCATTGTCCGCTTTGCACATAGGTTATTACTCTTCCAAAGCATCATTTCTGCTCTGATTGAGTCCTCTGCGATTTATACCCTGGCACTGATTGTGTACCTGACGCTTGTGGGGAGGAATATGCTGGCTGCCAATTATGCAGCTATTTTTGCGGCGTACATTAGGGTGAGGGAACCTCTAGATTAATTTCTGTTCAGCAATTCAGCATTTCTCCATTATATGACAGGCCATCTCACCAACGTTCCTGGTGCTACGTGTGGTGGCCAGGTCGACGCCCAGCGAGGAGACGGTTGCTTCGACTGATTTATCGGACATTCACTTTAAGCCGCTGGAAGAAAACAGCTGCAATGATGTTGGTGACGAGAACATTATAGGATCTCACTGCAGAACTGGTACGATAGAAACTGTATAAATTCAACTCTGTTGTAGAGGAGATGTTTCTTTCTGGAGTAAATTTCTATTTGACATATACTTTCTGGGACGCTCGGTAGCAGCAATTAGAATTATATACGCACCGCACAAGCTGCGATTTATTTATACGAAATTCTTGTCCACCTGCGGCAGTTAGAGTAAAGCTACAAGAGGCTACGCTTCGATTACTGGTTCCTTACAGAGTTTGGCAACTGTAATCACGTAGGGGGCGTTTGAAGGTGAGAAGATGGATGACAAAGTAAGTTTGTGGAGTGAAACTAATCCATTGTCCAGAATTCATGTTGGCATCAACATGGAGAAAGACCGTCCGACCGCCGGCGACAGCGTGATCTGCCAAGCGATGTTCAAAGCGCTGTACCCACATCTTTTTGGCGATCAAAGACGTTCTCAAGAGAAAATGATCTGAGAATTACCCGACCTTACGGGGAAAGCTCTTCTGAATCTGAATTATAATATTCTCAATTAATTATACAGGCTATAATGTATATTAAGAACACGACATATTGTCCTTTAACTATCTGAAAACATCTTTCATTTTACGGGGAAGCCTTATTCACGCGAAACCATCTACTGAATCCCACCTTTATCGCCATTGGTTACATTGCGGATGCGGTGATCATACAGTCTCCTTGCCCGACGATCCCGACGGTGTTTGATGACTATCATCCGGGCAGTGGTATACGGGGCTATCATTGAAATCTTCTTCCCGGAAGCAACCGACCAAGGGAGCATGATTCTCCCACATTGAAATCATCTTATGTCGCCGTGAGATCGCATTGGTGTGGGCTGAAACCCGTCCCACAAGGAGCGTCGGGGCGATAGCCTCGTACGTTTCAGATATTTGACCCGAAGCAAGTGTGGCGTGGTCTCACCTTGCAATAAGCAGCAATAATATCTGCGTAGAAGCTTGATTCCAAATTTTTTGACACTATTGCAAGATAGATAATGAGGGATAGTGAATATATCGATGACGACTCGATCAGCATCTCGACGAGTTTTCGAGACGCGCTTATGCCTGGAGCGTACCGAAGGAGGCGATAAACAATGGCGACCGTACACATGACGGTTGTGGAGAGCGTTAGAAGGATGTAAACCAATGACCAATTAATTTCCGTGGTGAAGTGATTGATCCCGGGATTGCGGGAAGCAGTGAATATTTGGATGCCCTTCATCACTGAGATCCTGAGGGCAAGGCAAAACATAGTTAATGAAGAAAACTCACCTATACTGGCCACGGTACAAACCATTGGTATTAGTACCATTCGCCATTGACGATCCCACAAGATCCAGCATCGCCATATCTAGAGCCTTTCAGTTTCCTCCTCATTGAGTTGACTAAGGGGGATGACCCACAATAACGACGTCAACAAGAAATGTGCTTATACCGCAATTATACCGCCAGAGATACCACTGTAGAGGCTGTATGCTCGCCACCATGATCCTTGGTCTCCTAGCGCTATGATCACTGTGTAATAACTGTCACCATTTGCAATGAACGCGTGGTGCAGCGTTGTCCAGGCCATCGCGAACAATGTCGTCAAGAGCATGTAGAGGACGGTGATCATTGTGAAGAGCAATGTACCACGTAACCGCTTGGGAGAAGAGACTGTACTGGCATTAATGAATCTGCCGCTCTGGAGACTGTCAGTCAAACGTACATATGGTCGTCCATAGAGTGACCGCTACAATGCCTGTGTATAGACCTACAAAATGTCAAAAAGACAGTTTGAGTAACAGAGGAATGAACGCACCGTGCAATAAGGCTTGCAGTACCATGCAGTTCAGATTCACGTCAAGCGTGACAAAGATGCCATTTTTATCGTCTTGGGAAATGTCCGATGGTGGAGCCTGTAGCATAGAAGGAAGTACGTGAGGAAGGAAGTATGCTCATGGTTACATATACCAGACTTAAGAAGAAATTTATCAACGATCTAAATTTGAAGAGAATTATACCGGGATGCAAAACTCAATACGACGTCTCAATGCTTTGGCGCAAAGACAGTGATGAGGATACTCACCCAGAACACTCATTGTGATGAGATGTATTATTGGTATCTCACAGCTTCGACCCGTTACCTGTATCAGCAAAGATTCAGTGCTCTGATATATTGCGAGTAGACATGGCGCCTACATCTCCTACAGCAAGAACTAAAATATAGAATTTACTGTACCAACGTTAACTTGTACAGCCCGATAGCTTCGTTATATCAAGATGAATCGCCTCCGTGCACTGTTGCGGCACGGCATACAACCGTCTGAATCACAGAACAAACCGTCATCACTGCCAGATGAACGAGTTTCGGACCGACTTGCAGGTTGTAGATTGATATCAATATGCGGAGATATGTCTAGCAGCCTGCTGGATCTAGATTCGTTCACCTATGAGTAGTGTTGGGGACATCAGCTTGCTTGAGTAAGTGATGACGCGGACCAGAGATTGTCTCCTTGTCGTTAGGCCCCGAGGTGTTGCTGGCGCCGTGTCGGCAAGTGTGCCGATGAAAGGGCATATCATGTGACGTTAAACACGATCAAATTTCAAATCAGTTTCATGCTTCTTCCCCGCGACGTATGATCATCTCCTGCTCTCTGTCCGCCGTGCGGGCCAGCGCTGCATGAAGACCGCCATCAAGAGGTGTAAATTACTTTCACACGGCTAAGAGAACGTGCTGCCGATGAGAAGTCGACGAAGGAATAGCTGCCAGATGAAGATCAAAAAACGCGCGAAGGCTTTTTTCTGTAAGCATCAGCTATCACCGTCCTCCGCGTAACTTCAATGAGGGTATAAATGACCATCTACTAAGCGATATGAATGGGGCCATATTCGTCGACCTCCCTATTACAGACTTAACGAGATACCCGCCAGTCAGACTTCAAGGCTGCCCGTTCGTTTGCAAGGTGGCAAGCCCATTTCTTCGTCATAATGTTACTGATACGAGCTCAGCGCTAGATCATTCACATGCTCGACCAGATACGAGTATACATTTTTCATTCTCTGGGTTCAATTTGGATGCTGCGCCTTGCGGGTCAGTCAACTATTTTGATTCCTTCTGTAACTCTGACAAAAATTCCAAATAAATAGGGTCTTATTCCGATAGCACCCTTGAGTACGTTCTGCGCCATTGTCGCATTGCGCGGTACCCTGACTACATTCTAGAGCGCGACGGAAAGCGTTGCCCTGAGTCCTTTCTGATGCGGGATTATGAGAGATATGTATAACTTGGATTACCTGCAGTAATGTCCGTGAACAGAATACGCTCACACAAGCAAAACCAAGCTCCACAGCGTACTTATGAGTGTGTTTTTCTTTTTCTGGTGGCATGCCTCGTTGCTTACGGTCTTCTCGTTAGAGCGTATCCGAGTACTTTCCTGGCTCTCGCGAATATAGCTTGATCAGGCGAAGGAGACCAATATATTGAAAGGAGAGCGTCGTCAAGCATGCGCGTGAGTATCTTTCATTGTATTAGAAGATGGTGCTCATTCCTCTCCCAGGATCCAGAGAAACTTGTGAACTATAGACGCGGAGCAGATTCGGCCACCATGCCTGGTATTGAGGTTCGCGCAGAGCATAGCTTTATATACCACCCCCGGTCTCTTAAAGATCGAAGTATGTTACGTTCTCAAACGTCAGAAATACCCTTTATTTAATATCATTCTACCTCAGCATGGCAAATATGCAACGAAATTTTGTGAAGGACATGAAAAAGGTGAAGGTCGACTGCAATGCTCGAGGACGTCATGAGATTCTTCAATGTTGGAGGGCAGCCGCTATCGACAAACCTCTGCCTGTGGAAGACTCTGGCCTCAAGCACGCTCTTCCCTCCTATGTTTGACTTCTTCGAAATGTCTCTCATTCAAAAGATCACCCTCGTGCTGCCGAACAAAACAGTCCTTGAACCACAGACGGCACTCTGAAGCATGGGGTCTTCAATGAAGCAGCGATGTTTCGACTTTACGTCCAAGACAAAGCACTCTCCGCCCTCGACTGAGGAGAAATTCTCCGTGGTCGGGAACTCTCGGAACGTCATCGGTTTGTGCAACCTGAACCGCAGAACGTCTTCTGCCCTGAGACCATGTCGCATCCTTGCCTCAGCTTGGGACATGACTGTCGCATTCAGACAGCGACCTCCTGTGTAGTGCAACCTGCCTGGAATCAACGACCGTGTTGGCCACAATCCCGAGCAAATCCAGAGAAGGTTTACTATTGCTAATGATCGTACCAACTGGAACGAGCTGAGAATCAACACACACGTTCAGCCAAAGGTGATCTCCTCTACCGTCCTACTGGCAGCTTTTACGATAGGCAGATGACGGACTCTTACATCGCCTGTAATAAGGACCAACCCTTACTCGACGCGTAAGAAATAAAGGCTTGACGTAGCCCATTTAATGGTTCATGATCTTTGTTCAGACCATTATTCCCGCTGACATCATCCCATAGGATTCGCGCGCGATTCATGAAGACTCAAGAGTATCCAATGTAAAGAATGGTCCTTTTAATTTCTCGTCATTGAAGCTGTGCTCAGCTTTCTGTCAAATAATTTCCTCACTCAGGAAGAGAAGAAAATACTAGAGTCTAACACCAGTCACTCAGCTGAAGAGTTCTCGCTGTTATACGCAAATTACTGTAACGCGCAAGTAACGCAATACTTAATCCGCAATTCATTTAGTGTGATACCTGATTAGCGCGACTCATTTTCACCTCTGATCCAAGCTCAATGTGAGTGAGCCTTTTGCAAGCTGTTGGCGAAATCATTTTCGTACACTTATCAAGACTAGTTGATATACATCAGAACAGCAGCCCGCTCGCCCGAACTATGCTTCACGTGGAATTTCAATTAGTCGGACCCGAGACTTTGCAACGACATCGATGATCGATCCTCCACCGTCTCATATTTTGTCCTCAATATCCTCTGAGCTCAAGCGCGATACCTTTATTTGGTCGAACACCTTTCCGACACACCTCATTTGCGGTGAGATCTCTTTTCGTTACATTGTCGGCCTGAAAGGACTGATGCACCATTATTGACAGGAATCAACCAGCGCCTCACGCCCGTCACTAGCGCTCTCCTGAAACGATGGACTCAAGATATCATGCAGGGATTTTGGGAGGAATTTCACCTCTGCCCGGTGGAGGTGCACACATGCGGTGTCTTGGCGTACGGTATCTTGCCTGCAGGTCCTGAAATACCCATGCTGTCCACAGGTCCTTTCCCGCCAGGAGAATATGGCTGGTATTTCCCTGGTCCGTGCACAATGTATCATTTGAACTTGTCATTAAACTCAATTTCTACAGAGTGGTTGCAAAAAGCCCCGTCGATCTATTCCATGGACAGAATGCCCTCGTTCAAAGTCATCCAAAGGAGCCACATCCAGAGACCGAACTCTTGTACTGGGGACCCTCACAGACTGGTGCGGTATTTCTTACTGATGCTGACTTCGTACGCTCATCACACTTGGTAGTATGATGTTGCAGCTTCTGTCCAAGCACAAGTCTTGCAACGTGATAAAAATCGCTGCTTGTTTTCCGGAACCACGCCTCCAGAGTTGACCGAAATAACGTGGGTGGTACCCCCATATTTTGCTTACGTGGTCAGTTCTTCTCGTAGCTAAACCTGTTCCCCGCCGATTGAACCAGAACCTTCAAAGGCATTCCCTACTACCTCTTATCGCGAGACGGCTGGCATGAGTTCCGACAAGCTGGAAACCCCATCCAATGCAGTTTTGATGCATAAAGATCTTATTCCGCTCTTCAATGACAATGCATTCAGCGTAGACATCGACGTACGTCTCCAAGCTTATTCGTTCATGTAGAATTCTCATAGCCACTTGTGCAGGACGACTACAGCATCCTCATCTTCCGCGAGTTGGGATCAGCACGAGGTCTTCGTCCAACCCATATGCCTCCACGACAACCCGATCCCCAATTAGAGACCTTCTTGCGGGGACACTTTCATAGCTCCCTTCGAGCCAATATCTTCAACGGAGACATCAGAGAAGAATACTCGACGAATACTATCGTGAGGATGATGGGGGAGCTCGGTGTCGGGGAAGAAGATGAAGACGACTTGGCACCGATGGATGATCCGCGGTGGCAGACTGTGCTCGGCAAAGAGATATGGGAGGACGTCATGCGGCGAAGAATTGCAAATGCGGACGTAGGTTACGATAGTGAAGAGTTCGTCGAAGATGATTAGGATTCCTAACTGTTTTACTTGAAAGAATATAATTTTTTATTGAGGAACAAGATGGTGGGAACAGATGTACGGACTTGGTATTGTGCGAGCTCCAGCTGGGTCACTACAGGTGGTGACCCTATCCCTTTCAGTTAACGAAGAACCACGTCCGGGAGCGAAAACCTGAAATGCGAGTGGTAGCCATGCACCTTTTGTCTTTCAAGGTCATCATCAGCTGTTCCACCCGGGCCAAGAGAATTCTGCGTTCGACGTCTGCGTGCATGCGTTCAACTGCGTTCGTCTGCGTTTGCGTGAGTTCAACTTGCATTCGTTTGTAGGCCCATCAATGCATTTAGATGCACGGTATCCTGATAGTCAGTACCATTTCAATGATACCGGTTAATTATGTTTTCTGTTGAATAATGACATACTTTTCTGAGTTTCCTGGAAATATGTCCGTGACTTACTATGACTTAAGAACAAAGGGGAATCATCTATAAAGGCTATAAATGCATGCATGTTAGTCAGTTCTAGTTCCACAATGACTATGGTACCGTTTTATGCTGAACTACTTGTGATCCCTTCGCTTTTCTCCACTTTGAGTAAATCCAAGGGGGGGTTGGAAATAAATTCCCGGATGTAGGGTAGGGGGGGAGGGGGGAGGGGTAGCAACCTTAAACACGAAACCTCACCTACCATATATAGGCATTTTGAGGGGTCTTATGGGTGCCATTGTCATGAAACAATAGTATCTATGTTCAAAATGAAGATATTTAGCATCACACATACATTTATAGTCTGTTTTTCACCTTAAAAAAGTTACAATGTGTCACCGCCTAAGTCCCTGAGAGATTCACATGGTCAAAATGATTACAATAGCATTACAAATCATATCTATTATGGATATATTATTACCCTATATGGTAGAAGGGGGAGGGAGGGGGGGTCCCCTCAGCCTTAAACACGAAAATGTAGGTCATGTCAGGGATTTTATTTCCAACCCCCCCTTGAGTAAATCAGGCACTAAAATCAACACAAAGACTCACGCATCTCAAAAATAAGTCACGCATACGCCCAAACATTGAACGCATGCGTTAAGATAGTGCACGCATGCGTTCCTTTTGAAAACGCATGCGTCCGAAATTAAACGCAAGAGTGTGACAGTTATGTGACAAATCTGCGTTCGGTGCGTTTGATGCGTTCAAGTCCGAGTTGAACTAGTTGACTTATGATCGCTTCGATTTCTCCCGCCCGTATTTGCTTTTAGTCGCTCACTCTATGCACATATTGTATTGTTATGATGTATTCTAGGCGTGCATAGCCAGGTTGCTGTCAAGGTATCCTTTTTGAGCCAGGATTTGGCTCAGTTTCTTCAGCTTGTTCCATGACAGAATGGTCATGGTACCGTAGTCTTTACCGAAGATTATCATACCTCATGACCTCTAACACCTCTTAAAACCTCTGACCGCTCTTACATTTAAAAGTACAGCTCGAAAATCAATGAATTCAAATGTACAGACTCTACCATGACAAAGAAAGTCAATTATGGCTGGTGTCAATGTCATACTGGGTATAAATATGATAGGCAGTAAGTCTTACTTACACTGTAGCTAATGCGGTGAGTTTATAGACGTCTGTATGCCCAAATGCACATGGATGCCCAACAAACGAATCCTCGTAAACTCGGACTCATAATCCATGTCACGCTCACGCAGACGTGACAAACGCATGCGTGAAAACGCAAACGCACGCACGCAAACGCAAACGCAGAATTCTATGTGCCCGTTCCACCCCTCGTAGCCGAATACCCAGAACCAGACGAACCTACTTTCTTGGTCCCGCTCAAGATTGTTCAGAGGACTAGCGGAAGGGCGATGGAATTCTTACACTGTTACAGGTCATAATACATACAAGGTGCGTAGGTTCATTATTCGACATATCTCAAGCATCATATCTAAAGCCAGTGATAGATGATGTACACATTCACACCACCTGCGGCGATGTGAATTACTTCTGTAGAGGTACGGGCTCGAGTAGAAGAGCGGATCGATCGCGTAGAGGAACACGTCGAGCAAGAGGAAGTGCTCGCGTTGGAAGGGGCACTATTTCTTGGAGTACGCCGAGGCGGAGAGCTGACGCAGTTAAGTTCAGTGGTTCCAGTGCTCGAAGGGCTTGGTTCCCCGGTGTAAGAAACGAGAGCACTATTCCCCGCGTCGGAAGTGGCGCGATCTCTCGCAGCGACGGCAGGATTGTAATGGAATAGAGTGTTGCTAGGCTGTGTATCGGTGAAGGACGAGCGGCGGGCCGCCGGCGAGCATTTGACGCTACCACCATTCGAGACAGGGTGTATCGGAGAATAAGAAGAGAATGATGAATACGCAGCCAGCGTACGGAGGCTCTGAGGAGGGGCTGAATAAGTGCCGTGAGAAGTTGCTTACGCCGTGTCGTCGTATGGGGGGGTCGATGTAGGCACAGTGCCATACCCATTAATGACCGGAGCCTGGTAGTGAGACGGCAGGCCATAATTGTGGTAGTGCTGATTCATGACTGAACAAAGGATGGTCAGTAGATTCTCGGTCAAGGGAGCTATTCGACGAACCGTGGAAAGGAACTTGATTCCTATGGTTTGGACGGAGGATGTGACTTGTCTATACATGTCTCCGATGGTCCGTCATTACCGAGTTAGGCGGAACAGTATGAGAAGCTAGTTAAATGTCAGTCAAGAGCGAGGCGCCTGATTAGCGCTCTCGGAGCAGAGAAATCTATGATACCATTCCTGTACTCTCACGGCTTCTTGAAGTACTGAATCATGCCTCAATATCGTGCGTCTTCCTTGATGATTAAACTAATAAAGTCATCGAAGGTGTCGCTGAATCTATAAGTCGCGTGTGAAATGCGAGCACAGTTCTGACTGCTATCCTACGGGGTATGAAAATGGTTGTTATCAGGCACAACAAGGGGGAAAGGCAATCTTACTATAAGTGATTTACTCTCACGGCGTTGCAAACCTCTCATTCCCGTAGCATTTCAGCTGTGTCTAGGACGTCATGATAAGGATAGTGACTGAACTCGTCACACGGGAACCCATAAAAACGCACGGCACCCATTATCGTACAAACTGCTTGCATGATTGGCGTCACATACCAATTAGATTGCAGCGACAATCGTCAACCAGCAAATTGGAAGTAAATTGTCAACAAAACGTGGTTTTAACGTGGTCGTGAGTCGAAACGGAAATCGTATGACCGTGACTGATCGTGACTTTCTCCGAACACGACGTCATCGGTGATCCAACGGTGATCTGCAGGCTCGTACTCGGTCGAAGAGAGAGCGCATGGTAGTCCTGCGTGTTCAATTTGACTGTGTGTTGATTGCACCTTGCGTAGTAGCACTCTCTGCTGCGTTGTCAGTAAAAGCAGACGGATCTTTTTGCATACGTAAGTTGCGCTCTGTCATGAGAACAGTCTTTAGAATAATACGACGCACGAACTACCGGGCAAAGGGACTTCAAGTAGCCAACGCATGGTACTCACGACACACACATATATTGACGTAAGTTTCTGTTTTTGCGATTCATATGCTTCCTTGTCCTGTTTCACAATGTGAAGCTAATTGATTTGCTTGATTTGGTCTTTTACTTCCAGTAACGCCCTTGCCATCGCTGAAATTTGTCACAGCACAAAATGGAGCAGACACAATGGTCCATTTCTAGTCTCTCTTCTAAACACAACGAGATACTTGTTGTTCGGGGTGGTTTCATACATTTACCGGCCCAGATTTCCGCCACAGCGGCGTTATAATCTGAACAGAGCACACATTCGGAACCGGAATGCTGTGTGCCCTTACGTCTCTGGTAAGGTGACCTTTGACAGTTGATTTCCCATGAAAAAAGCACATTCTCAGGCGTCGACGATGACCCTCTTCCACAGTCGGGACTACGCTGAAAGGTGGATTCCATGGCGCGAGGCGTCCATGCTGATACCTAGACGCCCAATCAGTGACAGCTGAAAGACGACCAGGAACAAAATCTCTCGGCTACGGAGGGGACCCCAGTATCATAGCGTTACAGGGTGCCCACCATCGCCGATATCTTGCATTTGCTGTTCTTCCCGAACGGGATATGACTCGATCCTCTTCGCAGCTATACTTGCTAGGTCGCCGCCTGGTTCTCGTAATCGAGGGCAGCGATAACGTGGCACTGAGTTTACCGTCTACTCTGCAGCGGTCTTCACTGTCATGGAGACAGCATCCGTACTAGGTTCTTTCTCTGCGCAGTTCATCATTCTTTGAAGACCCCTATACCTGAGTCAGCGTCGCCGGTTGTATCAAGCCGAAGGGCAAGAGTACTTATCGTGTTCTCTCGTATTTTCCTAGAAGGTCTTCAACCTCGGTCGAATGTCGGTGTTCTTGGACATCGTCTGCCACTGGTCACCAAGACACCGCGTGTATAGCGTAAGGATAACCCCTAGGTCAAGGACACGATTGTATTCATCGACAGGTGACAGTGCAACTGTACGGTCTTTTCTTCTATCAAAACATGGGTTCCTGTGTACTCAAGGCTCCAAACTCGTCTATATTATCTCGCCTTCAAGTCGCTGTTAGTGATTGTGAAGCCACTTCCATTCTTGCACGTTGCTCTCTGTGATTCATGAGACGCGTCGTCTTTTTCCAAATTATCGTCTCCGAAAACAGGAAGGTGGTCGTACTTCGCCGCCCACCGCATTAGGTTGCCGGTTCGTACGGACCCTTCTAAAACTCCCATCATACCCCTCAACCTTGGGCGCTTCCTCACTACCCCGGAAATGAGCTTCTGCATATCGGTCATTTCATTTTGAGGGATGCCGGAAAACCTCGTGTTCCCTCATGTCAAAACAACGCCTTTCTGAACACTTCGTTCATACATCTGAGATTTGTACGACAACATTGACATTCGTAGCTCGTCATAGCTGAGACTAATTTATCTGATGCCTCGACCTCACGCTGGTGAGACATGATCGGGTCTTCATCGTAGTTCATATGAGCTCATATGCTACGAATCTCGTTGCTTCAACACGTGCTGGTCTACGATCAGACCGTCGTTCTTATCCTCTTCGATAAGGTCGCTCACTCTGGATTTCCAGGTGGCCTTCATATCTCGATGGAAGCGGCGAGGTGTGTTATATACTTGATTCAAGAATAAGACTTATCGCCGTGCTCGTTGTTCAGTGTGAAGATGTACTACTTTCATTTTCGGACATTTTCCTCGATTATTTTCTGCAGCAGGTAAGTTTGAATGACTTTTACGACCTTGAAGGAATAAACCAAGTCGCGTATATCTATTGATATTCCGGCGGATATTTACGCAGTTTATGATAGGACCCAGCTGCGGTTTCCCTAACCTATCAGGTGGTAGATTGAGCAAGTTCGATTCATATGCCAATATCAAATGGTCTTTGTGATACGCCTACCAGCTATATGGGTATCGGATGTCGAGAATGTTCAAGCCCATAACCTGACCTACGTGCTCATTTATCCTGTACGGCATGCACCCTCTAACGAAGGAATCCTTCGTCCTCCGTCTGATACTGGAGATGCATCAGTGTTCTTCGAATAATATATATTTCGAAGACTTTGTGGGAACAATACCAATCCGTGTAGTTTCCGTATCCATCTACCCGCCTTTCTTGAACGTCATCGGGCAAACTTCGGCGGAATTCTCTCAGTCTAAAATTTTAACCTTTCGCGTGTGAGCTACTTTGTACGATACCGAGGGGTGACATCTTCCGAAAGGTACGTAGCAAAGAATGCCGAGTCGTGAACTCTCGTGTCTGGTATGACTGGTGTTCCCAGCCTCGAATTCTTCGCGACCATATGCCATGCGCTGAAAAGCAGCTGAAAAGCGGCTTTGAGGCGGCCGCACCCTCAATTTACTTCTGAGTGCTTCTCTCAGGCTTCCATTTGCCACCGGACATCTATCTATACAATGAATCCGTTAACTATATAAAATCAACTGTAGTTGCAAGACGTATCTATGCCTCATGTCTGTCCCGTAATGCGTTTGAGACTATGTACCCTCTTCACAAATCATTAATCATTGCAGATCCAGTGCCCTGTTCTGAAGCACTCCCCAGTTCGACATTCCCAGACCACTTACGGTCCGTTACATACCTAGTTCAGCCGTTCCACAAACATCTATAATTCAACTGCGAAGAATGATTTTTAGTTCAGTGCGTCGTGTATATTCAAGTACGCACATTGCCCCAATCATCTACCTTCTCTATGAACATATTTCCAGTGTGTTCTCATTGTATACTTTACGGTGCATCCAGATGTACTACAACAATTTTTTCTCACCATCTAGGGTTTACGCGTCTTCTTTTATGACTCGACCGGACAGCTTGTGAGAGGTGTCGTTGAGTCCACCAGTCGGGTGGCGGATGTGAGTATCGTTCCCTCGAAAAGAGCATCTTTCGACTGAATTCTTATGTGCTATAGGGTACGCAAATGGTCACCGTCAAGAGAGACAATGGAAATACTGCCATCTTACCGTAAATAACATCATTTCTTCGTAGATACGAAGAAAGTCTGACCTCTAGTGATTGTTTGACCATAGATCTGCAAGCGTGTTTCATGGTTAGCACTTGGCGATAAGGATACCGACTGGGATCATCTCGTGTAAACTCATGACCGCAGAAAGCATTCATTACCCCACACGAAAGACTTGATATGGCATTGCGCCGACTGCAGCGGTGCCGATCCAAAGCACACTGAGATAATATAATGCCACATCTATGGAGTATTTCTTCCGGAATATAAGAATTACCACGGCTCTTCACAAAATGGTCTTGAAATTTTATAAATAGATTCCGCAGAAATGAGTATCAAGCGAGGAGACCTACGGCATGCAGATCCTCCGATGGTCGGACCCGAAATGTGACCCAACGGACCGTTAGGAGTGGCACATTCGACGGCGGTTGAAGGACAGATCTTGCTCGAAAGTATCTGTGTCGTACCTTGAATTATGTCGCATTGCAAGTCGAGAAAGGATGTCCCAGGGGAGGCGGCATGATTTGTTCTAGTATTGCCTACCAGTAAAGAAGGGCTTAGCATGGGTAAATATGACGACAATGACATGGCTGACGGTCATACCTAATATCAGCGGGCCGAGAAACAATCTCGTAACAACAAGACACATAAGGTCGATGCAAAAAGCTCAAGACGACCAACTATCATTAATTTCATCGGCTCCAAGCACATGTAGGCAAAGCTAAATATGAAGCGATTAATAGCGGATACATCGTGGCAAGTGCACAAAGCCTACATTCAACCCGGAACTGAAGAGTAGCTTTGTATTCTTGCTTCGTGAGCAGACGGCGTATCTGAAAATGATCATTCACAGGAAAGGCAAAGAAGCGTGCCGAACAGCGACTCTCAGGCTCACTTCACGCAGACTCGTCAGTGCTGGAAGGGACGTTAGCGGCCTACTGAAACGCAACTGAAGGCTGAATATGTTCACCGTTTCGTCTCTGATAAGACATGCACCCATTTTGACAGGAACGATATCCTGCGACAAGAATATTAATGAAAGTTTCATTCCAACTGTAAGAAAAGATCAGAGATCTTGGTGGAAAATGTTCTCATCGGGCGCACACCTTCCGAAGTAGCAAATGTAGAAGATAGTATGGGAAAGCAACGAGGACCAGGATTCGGCTACCTATCTAGAACTTTGGAAGAATCGATCTAGAACAGAGCACCGTGAGATAATCGCTGGAAATGATGGCGAACTGGGAACGGGGGAAAACATTCTGGAAGGAACAGCATCGCGCATATCGTCCAAAGTCCTGTCGAGCATACGCGACTTGCCATACGAAAAATGTTGAAGAAGGGAACCCACGATGTCGGATTATGCTCTCCTACAGGCTCAGAATACCCTAACGCTCAATTAGAAGAACTATAATGAACAATTCTCAAACCGGGATGCCATCCTAGCGGCGAGGGCGGTATGTGCGGGTGAGACACATTTTCCAAGCTTCTCGTTCTGGTAAGCCCAGATACCTATCAGCAAACAGCAGCGCTCGAATGTCCACAAACTGCTCACATTATCAATGTACGTATTGACTGGTGACACGAGGTCTCAGGTCACGGAACTCGAACCCGTCCGCGCAGTTTATCTACTCTCATGACCCGCATTGTGTAATACACGGCAAGCCTCAGTACTTTGTATCTGCTGAATCAGTTTAGCGGAGAACTGATAATACGGAACAGAGCAGCGACCAACTTAGTGTAAGCCGTAACGGCGACAGTCGGGAGGCATACGTGATGGCAGCACAGCATCTAATAAAGATGATATTGAAGGATGAATAGACGCAAACACCGAAATACACGCTCTGCAGCCCCGAGCAAGCGCACTGCCACAGCGACGTAGGCCAGTGCTCTAAGTCAAGGCCGATAAAAGCGATTCACCGTGACCGGCGCGTGTATATGCTACTCAAACAAGGCTCAACGGTGAGACTACAGAGGACGAGAACGTTGACGCACTTATCACTGCCTACAGCAAGCCGAGATACACCACAGCTACCCGTGGAACCGTAATTCATCTTCATCCCGAGCCGTTCGCCTGTACCGCGCGCTATCAAAACCATCTTCACCAAGGATGAACGACTTCGTACGTACGAGTAGTACTATTATCGCCAAAGCAAGAATACAGCATTTGGACAGGAAACTGCTTGCCTGGAGGCATAGAACTGAGGAGCGCTGCGATCGTCGATGAGAGAAAGGAAGGAAGGGTCACCTAATTTGGTTTCCGGTCCAATCGATCACACACGTGACTTACGCATCAGCTGATAAACACGCGTTGCCATCATTCCAACATCATTCCCACTTCCTTGATGCCTGTTCGTCCATAATTTTAACGAGTCCAGCCTCCCGCCCGTACCCATCGCACAGTTGGACCTTGGAGCGTGAAAAACTAACGTGTGTGCCCACTGCCCGTAACTCGCAATTTGGGGTTCATAATTATGACTCGTCCCCATCGAGAATGCGACTGGAACAATGAATCAAAGGCCCCGAAACTTTCACAAAAAGTCCATCTGCTATTGGTGGGCGACTAGGATCAGCCAGAGTCTGGCCCTGAATGGCTGGACCGCATATGAGGCCTCGCTCTTGGCACGGGCTTGTGTTTTGAGCGTTAAGCTTTAAGCTTCACAAGTTTCGAGTCTCGAAGATAGCGAACCTGCTTACAATGATTATTGATCATGGCATAGGCTTCATAATTGACCCGACTCAAAAAAGCCAAGCCAACCCCTCGTGATGTACACTGCTACCCAGGGCGACCTCTGTATATTAGTTTCAGCGTTCCCTCCTCCGATATCGGACTCGGAAATTATTATAGTTTCCACCCCCGCTGTATCATAGGTGAGCGCTCCCTAGAGCGATACTCTTTGCAGTCAAAATTATGGAGATAGCAGCTCGTTATGCTTTCCGTTCTGTGACTTATTGCTCCTTGAAGGAAGGTACCAGCCCAGGGTAGTACAGGGTAGCCTGGCAAGCCGCTTTATAGATACTCGCAGAACTCGTACCTGTGTATAAAGCCTGGTACCCAGGGCGGGGGTATACCGGTAGGGTCGAAAAGTTTTTATGGGGCACAAAGGCTTCTGTATTTCGCCAGAAATTGAAGCTATATGTATTTCAAGATATGGGAAGTACATACAAAAGTGCCGATCCCTGAAGAAGGTGAGCAAACGCGCTCGTTTCTAGCGTAAAATGGCGGAGCGACGAGATTTTCTCCCTATGAAATTTGAAGCGGAGTCTCAAAATGGCCAACTTTTGGACCCTACCAGTATACCCCGCCCTAGGTTCCAGGCTAAGTCCAGGGTACATCAAGATTCATCTCCACGTGGCCTACGTCCGAGTGTCGTCCCTATCACCTATACACTGCCACACTCCGGGCTCCCTGTGCTCTACTGATCCCCGTCTTATCCTAAAAACACTGGGATGGATGATCATCATGGATCCAAGGAAACAAGGTTTGATCGGGCTAGTATCCGGTAGGCCAGTATTCCATTTGTCGTGTGTGAACCCGTAGACTAAGTAATTCAATAGATAAAGTCATTTTTCGAGTAGAGAAAATGACTGTGCGCATGTTCATAACTATTGTGTTCAACCCCGTCACCTGAGCGCATTGGACGTGCGTTACATCGCATACATTTTATTACCGTGTCTATTGAGAGCCCCGTTCGCGTCGTTAACCCTGAAATGTAAGTCCTGTAACCATACGGTCCATAACTCAGAGTTAATGAGCGATACAGGCCGTAAAATGAGGATATGTTGGGTAAAAGGGACAAATCGTTGTCCGTTGTTACATCCTTTTTCGACATTTTTTCAGTGCGGTATCATTGCAGGATCCACGTGGGTATTGTACACTACTTAATCGCTACCAGCTGTCCTTGCGCCCAGTACCGATGTCGACGAAGGCTGTCAAATGGACCATGGCCAAGGTCTCCGAGCTAAGGTTTCTAACTTCATGACCGGTACAGGGGATTTGATATATCATGAGAAATTAGCTCGGGGTCAGAAGTGCTTGTAGAGCTCTGTGGCTGTTAAGACGAGAATTATACTGCTTACTTCTTTCGTACTCACTTCCCTGACGTGTATTTGATGTCGCGTTGCGCGACGGATGGCCGCCGTCGTTCAGCACAAGAATGCCGAGTCCGACAACTGGATACCTCTTCTCCAAGACGGGCTCTTCTTCGATACTACAAATGTAAAACATACGACGGTGTCGATCCAGCATAATTGTGAGAATGATGCGTACCTGTTTCGGATAAAGTATATGCCTCCGTCTGTATTTCGTCCGATTTATGACTCAATCCCCGTTACCGCAATATTCTATGGCTTACAGAGAAATTTCAGGTATTTAAGCCAGCGTATCGAGCAAAGGAAAGTCAGTTAACAATAACCCCACAGACTATTTGGCTTATGAACGTGTTTAACGTACGTTTTCTGAGTATCCTTCATACCGCATCGATTGACTACCGCGTTCCCTTTTTCTACCATCTAGGCTGGTTCACGCGTCTCCTTTTACGACTCGACCGGTCGACTCGTAAACGGTACTGTCCAGTCCATAACTCGCACCTCAGATGTATGTATCTTTGCCTCACAGACCATCTATGTCAGCTCATTCGCTACAGGGTGCCCAATTGGTTCTCATCAAGCGCGACAATGGTAGCACCGTGACTTTACCGTGAGCAATCCATTTTTGCGGTGATAGCTTTCCAACCTCACGCGACCGTAGGTCTGCGAGCGTGTTTCAAGCTTAGACGACGATGGGAGTGATCGCGTACCATTTACTTGACAAATATATAACTTCCTTGTGTTTTTTCGTATGCGGCGAGTAACTGTGAACGTAACAATAGTATCTTAGCAGCATATCGCATGGTTGGGAGGAAACATAGAATGTTTTTACTGAATGAATAAACGCGAGAACAAGCAAGCCACTCGGAGTATCACGAATTGCACATCGATGGCCGTCGAGAGAAGGCTGCAAACCGAGGACCAGTCATCGTCTTTGTTCGATTTAGAGACTGAGTCCCAGGTTTCATATCCACAACGTTCCCCTGCACAGAGTACATACCGGTTTACTCGGCGACCGTGCATCGTGAAAGGGTGGAGAAACTGCTGACCAGAACAAACAAAAGGAAGAGGGAAATAAAGATGGAATCATCAAATACTCGCGTCCTGGTCGTGTTCTTCTACGGAATGTTGTATATGGGCGCGAAAAGGCTCCGCGCTAGGCAGTTGATACTAACCACCTTAAATACTCTCCATACCCTACGTTTCTTCACCTGAGAAATATTCCTGCTAGTCATCACATGGTGCTTTGCGGTACAGCGAGGCTGGGTTGCCCTTGTAAAACCTATCCACTGCCGTGTTGACTTCGGTACACTACACCTCGGGTGTCGGGCATCGGAGACTATAGCTTGCAGAAGTAAGAACTTGGCACTGACAGCAGAGCTGACGTTTACCTCCGCCGAAGCAACTCCCTGTAAATGGTGATTCTCTCCGAGATTCCTGGAGAACTAGAGGTGCCGCGCCCTGGAGCTGACGCTGTATGATAGAGACAGCTGTATATGGGTCAAGGGCGAGGATATGGTCTTGTGGACATTACTGCCACATTTCTGAGTCCAATGAACAGCTCAAACATACATAAACATAAAACGGAGCCTGAAATCAGCTGTGGCCATCCTTTCATTCGAGTCACAGACATGACAAAAGCCTTTTCCTAGCTTTGTCTCCATGATGCGCACTTGGACGAGGTTTATAATCGTTTTACAGTTAAAGCGGCGACTGCCTTCAAACTTGCGAAATAGACGGCTACGGTTGTCTATGCGAAGTTTCCTAACGCAGTAGCATGCCCTACGATGGCAGACGCTGGTTAGTAATTAAATACAGTAAAGGATGCTCAGCTCGTGAATTCCGGCCTATCGACGTTTTCCGCCATGATCAGGCGAAATTGCAAATTAAGCGCCGCGGAGAACGCGACGCGTCAGTCAGTCACGTGCACAGGTTTAATCGTGCTTCTTTGAATTTCATCTTTTTTATAGGTTTCCTTCGTTCTTCCTTACTCCGACGTTCGCAGTTACACGCCGCTGCCACGCTCGGTCTGAGACTGTCCTGATATCTCTGTCCAGCCATGAACGACAGATGAAGGTATTGTACTTTCTGTGGCCTTGATACGTGGTGACGCCATTTGAAGGACGATATCGTGAGTGTCAGTAGTTCCGTTTTCGAACGGGTTACCCTTGACCTCGTTTTGACAGTATATATGCGTTGTTGCCCGGTCGTCTACGCAATGCCTTTCGTCGCACTGCTTACACTGACCCGGTTTCTACCTTCCATACTGCCGCTGGATGCGGCGTGAGCGGTTGTTATGACGACACGGTGGTAAGCTTGTTTTAAGAGTCAAGCTCCGCTGAGACTATGATAGTGTAAGCTTGAAATAATTCATAAAGCGGCGCCCTTTGATGGTGTTCCCTTCACTCCAGAACGGCTCTTTCTTCGATCCGTCGAGACGGAGCTTATTCGCCTGGCTTCTCCTTGCATAGAGTTGTGATGTGATGTGATGCGAGGTTGCCTTCTTTATAGTAACATAGGGAAACCCGTGGTCGTGAATCTGGTGAGTCTGCTCCTGTGGTATCTATCTGACTGAGATGAGATTATCATCAGATTCTTCACCCCGCGTACTTGATGGGATACTGAGGCTTCTCGGACCTTAAAAACACCCTTCTCGGTGCGGCCAACTATTCCTATGTTTTCCATAATCGTTACTGTAGGACTAAGAGTGCTCAATGGATCATTTGCAGACTATGTGTCGGTGACTTCTGTGGGGTGCACGTTGCGATGGTACGAAAAGCACTCTTCAGCATTTTTACTGAAATCGTTTCGTCTGGCTGACAAATCTTATCCGGCCTTCTTCATTAAGTGACTGGGGCCACTCTCCCTGACCAATGAAGCTTGAAGTGTCAAGTGATAGATAATGCTTGTACCAGATCACGGCTGTAGTAAGTACGAGGCTGGTGAGCTTTGCAACTGAGACTTGGGTAGCACGTTGATTGTTGTAATGTTCGTCTCGTTCAAGATATCAACCTACCGTCCAACCATTCAACCACCATCATCAATTTCATATCTCGCATTCGCATTACCGTGCCGAAATGATAATCGTCTCACCACCCAGACTGACTCAGGAATCCGCAGCACATTTGTATACAGGTCTGACCGTCAGTTTTTACAGTTCAGTCCATACCGTCACCGTAGGGGCTGAAACTGTCGACGGCATGGGTGCAACCGTCCCCGTCCACCGTATATTTAGCAATGCCGCTCGAGCGCTCATCCCTGGAGTCTTTTGACAAGCATAGCTCTAAATTGACAAATAAGGTTAGTATCGGTCAGAACGGGACACGTTGCAGGCGAAAATACCGATATTGGCGGACCTGTCCTGAACCCATAATCTTGCCTCCCGACAGAATCTCTCTACGGTAGGGCCCGTATTCATCGTCATATAAATCTGTAAATACAGGCATGCTCCGCCTTAAATATGCTATGGCTAGATCAATATGATGGTCCGTTCGCTTGCGCAGATTTACCTCCGCAGTCTCCTTTTTGGCGAAGTACCTAGCACTAATCTTTGTTTTTTTTTTGTGGAACAACCGTAGCGTCACAAAATGCTGGTGTGGGACCATCCTCCACGAGGTCCGAGACATTATGAATGTGCGTCCCAAACTTTTAGTTCGATTCGTTAGCTGACTCATGCGACTTCTTGCACCGACAACGTCATCTATGGTTGTTCCCCAGACCAGGCCCTTTCTGGCATTAACCAGATCGACGGCCTCTTGCACCACGTTCGAAAAAGAGATATATCCGTCTGCTAACGGCCTGATAATTCCCGGTATCCTTGACTTGAATCATTCAGGATGGAGAAACGTATGAACAAGATTCTGCGCACAAGATTTTTCAGGACCTTGGATGGTTGCACCGCTCCGATAAAGAAATCGTCACCTTTTGGGAACGTGCAGGCTACTCATGGAAGAGGTATCGCGATTCGGTAAGGCTTCTTCATCTAAACAAGTGAACGCGCGCGCCAAGGAGAGTACACAACGATCCTTGCTCCGGAAGCTCGATGTATTGACCAATTTTCAGACGGCAAGTGATTTTCTATTTCTATAAATCTCCTTACCCCAGACTTATAATAACACGGCTTTCAGCATCTTTCTACTATACCTCACATAATTTACCCCGTGTCAATTTTCTATCTATTTCTCGTGTTTTGCGACCGAGTCGGGGATATTACAGGTAAGACTTGGGTACCATCCCTTTCATTTATATCACTGACTTCTATTTCTTATCTGTAAGCTCCAATCGCTGTGTCGTGGTTCCAAAAGCTGCTCGGTTCGAAGAGATTGTCATGGTCTCCGCCCTCCCATTCACCGTATGTTTGAGGACAGCCGCACTCTTTAACGCCATGTCACATCGACACGTTCCTAACAACGAGGTTACACGGCGCTTCTTGGAAAAGCCTCGTGCCCTTGATCACTGGCGTGTGCCAAAAAGAGCCTTCCCGTATACAACCTTCATCTATCCCACCATCATGACGAAACCAAAGAGCAGTGCGAAATCGATCGTCCGTCCAACCATGGTCGTACTGAAGGGCCTACAAGCAGCAGGCGACATGGCACCCTTTCCGTATATCAAAGGTGTCGCGGCTCTGGCATCAACTGTGCTGGAGATTGTCGATGTACATTATTGCCGTCCTACTTCGAATTAATCAGGCTGATCCATGGGCGTATAGGCAGCGTCTACAAATAGAAAGGATATTAACGAGTCCGCTGAACGCATCGGGACTACGATCACTACACTTAAGAACATTGCAGATCGGTACTTAAGAGGTGGGGAAGAGGACTTATCTGATCTTCAGGGAGTGTGCGAAGATTTTCAGCGGTATGTACCCACGTTGTTGCCGTGCTTATCGACATCTTCTTATATAAAGGTCGGGTGTCTCCAGGAGATTATCCATGATCTACGCGAAATACAGAAGACGAACACTGATAAGATCAGCACTTTTATACAAAGAGCCGACAACTTACAGAGAGACTTTGATGTACCTGGTTCCTTGATTAGGACTCGAGTATTTCTCCGATGGACCTGTATGCTGCAGACGAGGATAGTCACAGAAACTCGTGCGATCGTGTCGTCAATCCGCCACGAGACCATTAAATCCATCAAGCCATCTTTAGACCGTCTCTATTTAGCAACCGAAGATGGATATACAACCCTCGAGCAGTGCCTGTATGTAGCCCTTCGGAATGATCTAGGTCCACTTATTTCCAGCAATCATGGAGACCTTCTCACGGCAATCGAAGATAGCAGAGGGATCTACAAAGGAGTGTCGGAGATTCTGCATCGGCATTTTAATGCTTAAAATGTCCAAAATAAGCACAATCGGGCCGGGAAGCTTGTAAAAAAAGATTCCGGGATTTTAATCGGCCTTGTAATTGACCTTTTAAGGTCATTGGAGACGTTTTTCCTCATTGAAATGCCGAATAAAATCCTATCCGCATGAAAATAATCCAAAAAGCGGACAACTTGCCTTATAAGGCTCATACCAAATCTCCGACAAGCGGTACGCGCGCCTCACATATCTCTCTGTCTTGATATGAGCCTGTCGGGAATTTAGATTCGTGATATCATTATGGGAGATATCAATCTTGGGTACAAGACAGCTTCCTTCTAACTTCCTTCATAGAGAATTCGGCCACACATTCTCGAGTCAATTTCTTCGAACATCATTGTACTGTCAATGGAGATGCCAAGATAGCTCGTATGTATCGACGTCATCATGCATATGAGGAGAAGGATGTAAAGGTTAGATGGTTCGCATTCCGTTGCCTTACGATCCCACACCCAAGGTCCAACAGATGCTTTATAGCGATCTAGAAAAGATGCTTCACGTTCGGTCAGTCCATCACACAGATCCCGTTTTCTTCTAACTATTGAAATTTTATACAGCCACGAGAATGTAACCCAACTATTCGGTGTTTGTCGTACGGTGCAGTTTCCTGCCTTGATCTTCCACGACCGTTCATTTCCTGAAGCGCGATCAGTGTATTCCCTGTAATATTAATAACTTTCTGTGGCAGGAAACTCGCGATTGTAACTTGTAAGAGTTCGAAATTTATGAGTATGAATGATCCAGTGTTTCTTACGGGCCGTAGATGAAAGATCTGTGGGTCAGTGTATATTTAATATTGATATTACGCACCTAATTCTTGCTCAGTCCGCCTATTATCACGTAAAATCCGTCACCAGCACTTTGGTCCCATATGTAAGTAATCTTTCTACGACACAGAAATAGTAGCGCTCAGATGGGCAATAGAACTATAGACCGACTGCCGTTTATGTGGACAGCAATGGCCGAATTTTACTAGACGTATTTTTAAAGGATCCGAATGGTCCCCTATATCATTGGACGAGGCTGGCCTGTGAACTTCTTGGCAGAGAACCTCCAGTACTCATCCATAAATGCATGAGAAGTGCACCATGGGATTTCGACGACCTTCATTATTGCTCTCATGTGCAGTATGATCTCCTGCGATGCTACATATCCGTCCATGACATCATGGATGAAAATGTCATGGCATCTCTTCTTGCCAAACTGATGGCTTCTAGGCGATACTTGCGTAAAGATGATCTACCCGTGCTATATAATAGTTTCCGTGGAATAACACTGGGGACAGTGTTGACAACGGAGGAGAGATTCAATCTTGCTTCTATCATCGGGCTTCAAAAGTTGATGGCTAAGTCGCGACGCATGACACGGCGGTTTTCACAGATACAGCTCCTAGCGTCAATTCCTTTGCCGCAACGTCATTTGATAGATTGGCATATTACTATTCATGGCCGCGGATTTCTCCCTTTAAATTCTGAATGCCGACACATGCAGCTACGAGGTATGTTAAAGTCGATGACTTCAACAGATTTTCATGGCTTACACATGTCTGTCAGAATCGTATTTTCATGTTCGATCGCGACATGCATCAGCGGCTCCTTATGCGGCCAATATATCCAACGTCGACTGGACATTGTAATGAATCCGAGACGGAAAGCTGCGATTCCGCTCTTATAGATTATTCCATTTCAGAGGAGATCAATTCCTTGTTTGCTCAGGCTGTACGAATCCCGAGAGAGCATCGTCATATTGGCATGGAACATCTTGGAGTAGATTGGTATTCTGCTCTCTTGTTCGGTGAGCCCCACTTTACTTTAACTGTAGGAAGGTTCTGATTGGGTTCCATCACGATTCACAGATGTCCGGTTTGCACTAGAAATCGATCAGGAACACGAGTCCGAAAATGACGTGGATCTCCCACAAATGTATGCCCGATATACCCGAGAAGTAAATGATGCCTCCCCTCCGCCTTCTCCGACAGACGTGGACTTCAGAGTCATCTATCTTACTGTTCGACCTCCACGCTATATGCTCCCCCCGGGCTTGAAATCGCGTCATACAAGCCTGAATTTCTGTGGTCACTTACACCAAGCTTTCGGCGGACTTTATCTTCAAAGATGGTGGAGAAGATATTTTACTTGAGGATACGCGAAACAGCTGTGTACGGCGCTTGCGTCCTGGAGAGACGAGATTACAAATTTCTTCTCGCTCTACATGAAGCTTGTAGATTTGATCGGAAGCGTGATGGGGAAGACATATCCCGCTTCTTCGAATTCCCTCGCATGGCAATGTATCCATGCCAACCATATCCAGGATATCGCCTTCACGAATGGCCAGCCTGTATGGGTTGCTTTAGCGTACACACTCCTATAGTTGACAATTTCGGCATTGATTGGAAAACACCGGCACCTTCCCAGCTATCATCGAGGTCATCTTCACCATGTTCAGATGTCATCGTCCCTGTTCATTACCTCCCATGCGAGTCGGAAGTGGAGGTGTCAGCTCTTCATTTTCATCGCAACTACCGACGTGAACTGTTGTGCTCGATTTTGGGATTAGTGATGATATTCATCATTTCAAGGAACTTTCTCAATCAATCGCAATGAGAGTGATAGAGGGGGTTGTGAATGTTTTCTTGCTGATGCTAGCGTTGGTCCACTTCGCGTTTGTCTCCAGTACGACAACTTTACCTTGGTTGTTCGTGCGGAATTTCCGTACGAGTTACTTTGAATGATGCACTTTGATATGCTTTATTCTGCTTGTGTGTAAGCGGTGGAAATAATAGACAATTCAATCCATCTACTCTACGTAAGGCAGCATGGGCAATGTAAGACGTTTGATCCGCAGAAAGTATGCATGGCATTATGCCAATCGACCACATTTCCCACGTCATCAGATATTTGCCTCATAATCTGTTGTATATATCGAGAATTCGGCGTGACTAGTGCATGTGTAGAGGTCAGACAGAAATGTCTTTATTTGAAGGACATACCCGTAGCACCATTCAACGAATTCGGACTGCGAGTGAGGCCAAAGCAGACATTGTCCCATTGTCGGAGATTTCTAGCAGCTGGCGGCTCAAATTCCAGTCCAAGTAGTCCTCCAAACACAAGAGACTGACAGCGCATCCAGAGGTGTTCCGGAGAAGGTGGTTTGATTTCATTCCGGGGGGACCGCACGTCGTAGCTACCGCCGAGGTCCAGAGCCGATAACCCTGAGTACTGCAGTACAACTAAGCACCGATGAATAACACCATGGTAGAATTAAAACAGAAGGAAGACTGCCAGATTGAAGGTGGTCTGTGCGCCGTTGCGTTGGTCAAGGCTGGAAGCAAGCCGTTCGGGAATTCGGATCCTCAGAGTGTTCGGATCATTTCGGAAGACAGAGGTAGATAATTGCTCGATAATGGTCTGGCTGCCGGTGTGGTAGGTGCATATTTCGATGGAGGCGAGAACTTTGCGGAGGAGCAAGAGAATTGTGTCGTGATTGGTAACCGTCGGGAGTATCACAGTGATAGGATCTCGCCATGTTGGATCCGAGTCATCAAGCAGCTTTCGAACAAAGTAGTCCCAGCATCGTTGAAGGCAGGTGGAGGATCGAGCGCTCTGCTTTCCCTTTCCGTCTGCGAATTCCATCAGGTCAGCGTATAGAAATAGCATGAAGAAGTGAGGCAGACGTACGAATAAGGCCATAGCCGTGAAGTGTGTTGACAGCCATTGAAGACGTGATCTTTTAGTATGTCTCGAAGCTAGCTGAGATCCTGAAGAAAGCAACACCATTGCTCCGTTCTTATATGCTGGAATTCTTGTGGCGGCGTATACACTGGTAGGTTGGTGGCTTAATCCGTTCTGGGTTTTAGTGAAGGTCCGATTGGAGGAAACCGTCAAAAATAAAGATATTAGAGTCACTCATCACGCGAGATTATCAAAAACCAGTGTCAGAGCGCCACTGCAGTGATAATATGAAGGGATTTGGGACATTTTTGAGACCTGGTGACTGAATACGAGAGAAAACTTTCAGGCTAGGTTCTGATGCAGCTGAAAGTGGATCCGTCGACAAGAGAGGACTGCTGAGTTCTGCTCGTTTCTTAGGCGAGCCTGAAGGAGCGAAAAACATCGGTAGTTGTTCAGGTTTGAGAGGTAATAGGCTGTCGTAGAGGTAGACGGAAAACGGGGGCGGCAGTTCCCGGTTAGCTAGGAAAACCTTCGAAGGAGCGTGATCGCCTGGACCCTTGACAAGACCTGATATAGGTATTCGAACAGATGAATTCCTCGCTGCCGCGACCCTACTGATGCAATGTTCCTGGACCTCGGCACCTATCCTGTGCAGGGCATCTTCGACGTCTCGAGTAACAGGGCACAAGGGAGCTGTATTACATTGGGAGTCAAGCTGCTGAGTATAGCGCTTGTTGAACCAAAGCTCACCCTAGCAAAGTGAGCGTCAGAACAGATGACCAAACCACGAACCCGAAACTGATATGACGGAGATAACATTATGATGCGAGAAGAACCTAGAATGCCTTCCAGCGGTGAAAACATGTCCTATTTCGACATATCTCACAATGCTAGCTTGCCATTGGTGCACGTACACTCTTTACCATCGCAACTATCAGTGACATAGTGAGCTCTTGTGGGAACGGCTTCTTTTTCGCCCTAGACACCGCAGTTACGATGAGAGAATTAGGAAATGAGATTAGAAACCCCATTCAGAGAAGGCGTACCAGTACTTATAAATATGGGCTCTGCATGCAGTCTCTTGTCGCCATCCGGGCCTTCTTAGTCCTACAGCGATGACCTCTACAGAATATCTCTGGGTCTAACACGATTGGCGTCCGTAGTCCGGCAGGGACACGTCGTCTACGGCCAGCTTGCCGCAGAAACGGGTTCTTTGTCGCTCAAAAGCCTTGACGCAGTGGGACAACTTGATTTCGGTCGGCTCTCAGAGAGCACACTTCGTCACGACCGTCAGACTGCGGCGACAGTGAGCTACGACCCGGCGCCTAGAAGAATATGCGAGGATCTTGTCGCTTCAATCTATCCTTTGCAATGGAGGCGTCGTCAACGGAATCTCTTCTATCGGCATCCCGTAATTTTGGATCCATCTGCCTCGTATACATCAGCTCCTGGTTGGACGATGACGATCCCAGGTATCTTCGAAGAGCCCCAGGAGCTGGTTGCAGCTGTGGTGCTGAATGTCACCCGGATGTGGAGCGAACTATGACGACCATAAGATAAGACACTTCGGTAGCTGCTAGCGTCAGGGAACCGAAGGTCAGACTATGTTGATACCAGGGACCTGTCCACAACGATCCTCCTTGAGCTCGTGGACCTAGCGACTCAAAGATTTATCGCTCTTTTAGGACTGGGCACTGCGACCTACCGACTTATCTCATTGTCCAGACAGGGCGTTTTGATCTTTCGAAAGTGCACGCTCGCCGGAGAATGAAATTTCTCATGGAGAGAGTGAGAATTCATCGTTCCGACTTCTGCATTCGCTGGTTACTTGGTAGCATTAGCTGGCCTCGCTAGTGCAATCTTGGAAATACGGAAAACAGAAATAGCGAATGGTGAATGGTGGGTTATTTTATAGATCATTACATGACAGACATGCTCCATGCCTCGGTGATTGGACTACTGTTTTTCTGGCTCATCGACGTGTAGCGCTTTTTGTAAAAAAATCCCGGGGAGGGGTGAAGCAACGCAGGAAAGATCTGGTATCCGGTCTATTCCGGCCCGGTCATTGAATCGACGTAATTATTTGAAATTCAAAGCGCTCTTTCGTCACCTATTTTAACGACACCGACAACATTTCTCCCTTATTCCCTTCATCGTTTGGAGGGAGGGAGGGCTTCGCTACCTGTTCCAGGGGCCAATGCTGTTCTCTGTCCCGAGAGTTATTTCCTGTTGCATTGGTTTTTGTTGTGACAACGGGTATCGCCTGCTGCCGCACTGTTTTCTAATGGCATGCTGTGACGAGGCGTTGTTTCGTGTTCGTGTGCCCCGTTCGTGGTCCTGCGCCGCAAAGTTTCTCTACTCCGCGAGACGTAGCAGCCGTGCGATCAAAACGGTGCGGCCACGGCGGACGGCTTGCCATGTCATTGCTGTGGACCCTGCCGTTCCATACGTTCCTGATTGGGACCTGGCGCCGGTACCAACACTTAGTGCGTGGCGCATTCGGACTACGCCACCATCTTTATTTTCAAATCTGGTCTTCTCATATCACCGATACATCCGAGGTCAGCTCTGCCCTCGCGGCCTGCCGATGATAGTCACCGTTCTGTCTCGTTCACCGCACTCACTTAGACATTCCTCAATTCCATGGCTTTCTGATACGGTCGCTCGGGAGGCTGACATTGGTACGTAGGACGCGGTTCTCTTTCTCGAAGATTGTCCTGATATCCCCGACCGGGATGAACCACCGGTGAAAGTATTGTGCTTTCTGGTTGATGGCAACTTGCTACGTGGCGACGTCCATCGAAGGAAGATACTGTGAGTGCCAGTAATTTCATCTTCGAAAGAGTTAACCTTGACCGCGCTTTATCAGCATATATGTTATACAACGTTTTACATCGCACTGTTTATTCTAACCCGTCCTCTACCTTACATCTCCCCGTTGGGGATTCATGGGCTTCGATATCGTGGGAGAGATTATTATGATGCGGAGGTAAGCTATCTCTGCTTCTTAAAATGTCAGTCAGACGCTGGATCAATCCATGCTTATGTAGCTTAAAGATCGGATTTACTCCAAAAGCACCGCCCTTTGATCATGTTCTCTACAATCAGGAATGGCTTTCATCGCGATGTT
Source organism: Armillaria altimontana (assembly GCA_022818075.1). NCBI lineage: Eukaryota > Fungi > Basidiomycota > Agaricomycetes > Agaricales > Physalacriaceae > Armillaria > Armillaria altimontana. The sequence continues at coordinate 5,623,724 of JAIWYR010000001.1, forward strand.
CGTTCTCCGTACCCATTCCTTGAATCATTGAGACGGAGCCTTTTCGGTGGGTTGCTCCTCGTAGAGGGCTGTGATGTCGAAGTGAGTTTCCTTCGTTTCAGTAAAGTCTGATCAAACGCACATCCCCCTTGCATTTTGGCGGCCTGTTGGCCTGGATGCGCGAACTACTGTGTTCATGTTTCTTTCCCTTCCTGAGATTTCTTCTGTTCTCACTGTTTTGCGACGAAGCTTACAATGTTATCCCTAGATCTCTAATCACTACTGTAGGTTCATTCCGAAATCTGGAATTCCTGATTGGTTTCTCTTTCTTCTCACTTTTTGCAATATCACCTGTGTTAGATACTACGCTCAATGCGATCAATTTCCCACCCAGATCTTCGATTAACTTTCCTTTACCTCCACCCGTCGATCGTATAGTTGTCAATGATGTTCGCCCCCGATGTCTTTCGGACAAAGAAATCTCTAACTAGACAACGAGGGTTAGGATCGGCGATAATGTAACAAATTGGAGGCAAAAATACCTTCATTGGCGGACCCGTACTGAAACCTCGATTTTGCCTGCCTACAGAAACCCTATAGTATGGTACCAGTAATAAATCGTCCCGTCATTCCGTAAAGGCACATACGGTACGGATCCCATCCCCTTCTCACACGGTTTGTGAAGCTGATCAGTGGCTCATTGCTAGATTGCGGCACAATAAAAGTTTGAGGAAGCCACCATGTTTTTCGCTTACCTATTTAGCTGCAAGAGTATTCGCCTGTCTCATGATACAATATAAGTTGATATCCTGGCTTTAAACATAAAGCCGGTATAGAAACCCTCGTGCCAGTGTCTTTGTATTTTGATTAATACTTTACTTATCCTTGCAGTTCGTTCTCGTGGGAACGAAGCATGAGGTTTTTGGTACTTCAATATCCGCCTTGGCTTCAAATGACCCATGTGTTTCTCCAGTATTCCTGTCGGAAAGTGTGGGCTAACTCATCCACGACCATACATGATTGATAATCGAAGCCCTAGCGGTCACCGTATCACATCCATGTACAGGTAATTGGCACGTTCGAATTCTGCATTTAAAGTCCTTATGATTCGCCAGATTCTCCTTCCCACGACGGCGCTGAAATTAGTACATTCCGCGACGTCGCAGTCACACTATGAGTGTCAAACATGTGGTACGAACACCTGCACTGAGGAGATTTGACGGCTCTAACAAGCATCGGACCTTACTTAACAGGATAGAACCGTGTTTATTTGACCCATGTTGTCTATAGCAAGACGCAGAATGTCAAGACAATGCACTGCGAGAGGAGAGTACCAATCTTTTACTCCGTCGCATATACAGTTAGCCTTCGGATTTTGAAAGGAAGTCCTGATTATTTCGTTTAACATGATGTTCACTCTCAACGCCGTCGTTGCTCTTGTTTTGAGGTAGAGACAGAGAAACGGTGCGTTCTATTTTCAACATTGCGAACTTGAGGTTTCTGCTTACGGTTTGTTCCAGTCAAGAACCTCCAAGACTTTTCTCTCTCTCTCTCTCTCTCTCTGAGGTGATTATCGATGTCCGTCGTGCATGAATTTCATTGTCGTGATGATTTCAGCGTCCTTGTGCTCTTGAGATACGGGGAATGGCCTGGCCTGAACAGATATTTAAGTAGGAGGAACACTACACGAATCGTCAGTCAAGTGCTCCTCGACTTCACAGCATACTCAATTCTTTGATCACCCTCAGCCTCGTTCTTTCCGGCTTTGCCAGTCCGTAGAAGAGAGCCACCAGTCTTAACGTCTCCTCATCCAGACCAGCGGCCAATGTTATTAGCATTGACGATCTGAAGTTCACCGCGACTGTCTCGAACATTGGCTCGGAGCCAGCCAAGATCTTGAAGTACGGCACGATTTTGGATGATATCCTTCCGACACCCTCTTTCACCATCACGAAGGACGGGGAGAGTCGTTCCGTTCACTGCGATCAAGGTGGCTTACCTATGTTGTATCCATCCCTGGCGACCGATTTACCTGTCTTATGCAGGTTACAGTTTCCTTGGAAGATATCGATGACTCGGCTTTGTGGTTATATCTCCTGGACAATCGGTTACTATCAATCATGAGTGTAAGTACTATAGTCTCTCCGTATTTAAAGCCGTTCATCTTACTACATGCTTGCAATATTATCTTTGACTTTGCGTCGGCTGGTCCAGGGACGTTCACCTTTGTGCCTGTCACGTCTTTCCAGACAGCTAGTCCAAAGGTCAGACTCACCGATGCGACCAGCGAGTCTTGATCATGTTTCCGTATCCTCCAGTTCCGTGGACGTGCATATCTCTGGAGACTTGGAGAAACGGGATGCCCCGTCTTAGATGCTCGTCCAGTTGATGTTTGTACCTTCAGTTTTCAAAAGAGCTTTATAGACGCGGGGTTGGTATATGCGAACTCATTCTGGAGTGAACGGCGCTAACATTTGTTTCAGCTATACCGAGGCGAAATCTTTAGCCTCTATTTCATCTTCTTATATCGCCACCAATGGGGCCAATTCTCTCTACACGGCTTCTTACTACAGTGCCACGTCCACGTCCACAATTCGCGGGGTGCTCAACAACGTTGCAAGTGAATCATTCCGTTCAGGGACGTACGTCATTTTCACTGCTCTTCGTCCCCAACTTCCGACATTGGATCAATGCCTACAGATTGAGCTGCACGGATGCATTCTGTGCTTGTAGCAGCGGTGTCATCGCCTATACCGTGATATCTCCTACGAGTGTACGCATCTTCCCCTTCGCATTTCATGGCTGGTTCATTCTGATGGGCTCCTGGTCTACGCAGATATACTTCTGCAGTCTCTTTTTCAGCGAAGTTCCGAGCACCAATCTTTGTCGTGGAACCAGTGTGGCGTCTTGTAATGTTCGGGATCGAACCACCCTCCATGAGGTACGAGACACCATTGTGAATGTTGGCAAACTTATAATTTCGGTTGAGCAGCACACTCATGCGACTTCTGGTACTTAAGGTGTTATCTACGGTTGCGCCTCCGACCAGGCCCTTTCTGACGCTAACCAGCGTATTAACGCTGATAATTACAACGTGCGCCTTGTATGATGAATACTTCGCTTATTCTTATTTTTTTTCTAGTGCTTCTCCACTCAGGTGTATCAGAACACCCATTGTTAGAAACGTCAGATGTAGCATGGATATTCCTGTATAGAGGGGTAAAACTTTGTACACGGATTTCTGATCTTCGAAGTCTCGCCTACGCTTATAGATCGTCTTTTTGTCCCTTGAACGAAATGAATACATCCCTTTCATTATACCATGAATGCGTGAGGGTGTCTGAGCATTCAGTCTCCGTCGACAACGATCCCCAGCCTTGCGGAAGCAAATGTTTAAAAACTAGTATTCTGCTCCGCATCCATGGAGCTGTATTTATATTCTACGACGCGATAGGCTATTCTAAGAGAGAGGGAAAGGAAATCCAATGTCCGAACGAGAGGATAAGTATACTTAATAAAAATGAAAGAATTCAGGCTCCAATTAGAAGGCTGGCACCGCATGTACCTTGACGTTCTTCTCCACAAGACTCCCATTATCACTTCCACGATGATGAGAAAGATGCCGAGGCTCCCTTCCACCAGTCGTAGAGCCGAAAGCATCTCCATCCCCAGCGACATCCTGCTCGAGCCCAACATAATCATACGAAAACTCACCCATATCGTGGTCGTCTAGCCCGCTGACCTCCGCTTCTTCTGATCCTCTAAGTCGACATCCCGGGATGAAGTGCATGATCCACAATATGATCGTGGTCATCACAAAGGTGTACGCTACCCCAGAGACGCTGTCAGCGAGCTGGTATCCCAATTGGATGTAGTGGTGGTCGATCCATCCTCCGTCTATGACGGAGATACCATCGAATCCGGCTATTGACGCTTGAGCGAATAGGGCGGTGAGGACGTTTCCGAGGACACCTCCGATACCGTGAGATGCCCAGATATCAAGGGTGTCGTCGTAGCCAAAGGTGTACTTGAGTTGGGTCGCGAAGTTGCAGCAAGTACCAGCCATGACGCCGAACAGAACGGCGGCAGCTAAGGGGAGGGTAAGAACGGTGGGAATTAGGAGTGGATGCAGGAATACTCACGCGCTCCGACGAATCCGCACGCAGGGGTGATAGCAACCAATCCTGAGATAGCACCGGAACAGAATCCAATGGCTGACCATTTCTTCTCGAGACGGTAGTCCCAGAGCATCCAGGTCAGACCGCCCATGCTTGCAGCCAAATTCGTCACGATGCACGCGTGAGCAGCTCGGAGGTTGGCGCTGAGGGCGCTGCCACCATTGAATCCGAACCATCCGAACCATAGAAAGACGACTAGGTATAGTCAGCATTGAGCAAAGCTTCTACGAAAGAGAACGTACCTCCGAGAATAACATATGTTGTATTGTGGGGCTTATACATGAGCCTCTCCGTTCCCCAGTCCTTTCGCTTGCCGAGATATATGCTGATAGCGAGCGCTGCCGTACCGGAAGTAATATGTACTGGGGTGCCCCCCGCGAAGTCCAGTCCACCCATGACGAACGACCAACCGTTTGCTGACCACGTCCAACACGCGACTGGGTCGTAGACTAGGGTCGACCACGCGAAGATGAAGATAGGGACTGGTGCTAGACGTCCGCGTTCTGCTAGGGCTCCGAGAGCGATCATGGGTGTTGCAGCGGCGAACATGAGCTGGTAGAGACAGAAGACAAGGGCTGGAAGTCGGGCAGTTCCCATTGACGGCGCGTCCAGCACGCCTTTCAAGCCAAAGTATTCTGGAAAAGGGTGAGAGGGTAGGGGTTGTTTAGGGTGTTTTAGACGTACTGAGGTCACCAATGTAAGCACTTCCGGTTTCGCTAAAGGCGAGGGAGTAACCCCAGAAGAACCACTGTTGGAGCGTCAGCGAGATATGAGGGTGAAGTGCTAGTCGCACGCACTTGGAAAGACACGACAGCAAGGCAGACGACACTCAAATATATTTGGCTAAGCGCGTTCTTCCGCCTGAGTAGACCGGAATACATGTATCCAAGACCGGGGATCATGAGCCAGACAAGCGCGGTGCAGGTGAGCGTCCAGGCGATGTCACCATTGTTGTACACGGACACGACTCCGTCAGCGTCCGTCGCGGTAATGGTTCCTGCTGTAGATTACATCAGCTAGAAGATAAGGCGAAGAGAAATGGAGACTAGCAAGCATCGTAGGTGATGTTCACCATCGCAGAAAGGTGAAGAGAAGAAGATAAGAGAGAGAATTGGCTTCTGTGATCGGGCAGGCTTCTTTATCGCACGCAAGGGCTTGGCGTACCCCTGGGAAAACGCGAATCATATGGAACGCGTTGATGATAACAGGAGCGCCTCAACTAGCACAGGGACTCTGATCAAGAATGAAGCGGTTGTCGTCATCGGCGCTTTCCCCAAAAGCGGACGACAATTATGTTCCTCAAAGAGAACATGACTTTGGTCTCCGGAAGAAAGGGTAATGAAGGGCAGTCCATGCGCGTACAAGTCTCGGAGATGTATTCCTATATATCCATGAAGATAAGGCCGCCGACGCCGTTGTCGTCCGCTGTGGACAAAAAATCAAATGATTCATGGAAAGCCGCGGCGGAGATGTTGATAAGGAAATCGATTCGCAGCAGTGGATGTAGGACGCAGTCTTGACGGTCAAAAAACTTGTGAGAACTCTCGTCATCAAGAACGAAAAAGAGTCGCACCATCTTATCGACAATGAATTTCAGTCAAAAAGGAAATTCTTCTGTCAGAGACATTCGGGCAAGAGCGACAGCCGTGACAGAGTATGCATGAATGTCGAGAATTCATAGACTCGACAGCAGACTGGGTCATAAAAACTGTGTGAGTATGCTTGATGTTACCACTCGAGGTGACCAGACTGAGTCAACGGGACATCGGAGGAAAGAGGCGGGGCAGCGGTAAAAGTGCCCACGGAAACAGCCGTAGTAATTGCCAATAAAGTCGGCCCGTGGCAACCGCCCGTGTCCTTCTCCGTCCGCTCTCCCACCTTGTCTCCGACTTCTTACCATCGAGGAGGAAGAATACTTAACGTTTCCGTGACATACTGCCATCCAGGCTTTGTCAGGCATGGCCGTTGAACTCGACTGCAATGACCAAGATATCTAGTCGCCTAAGTCTTGTTCACGTCCGTGATTTTTAACATTTCGGGGCCTCAAAGGTGTGGAGATAAAAACACAACACAGTGTGAGTGACAATCCTCGTTTGATAGCCCGGATATGCATCTTTAACGGATAGGGAACAGGAACTCAGGAAAATTCGGGACGGAATTGAATACCATTGGCGTTGCAACATATGGTCAGTGAATTAGCAGTACGTATCAGCGACTTGAATCATTGACTTTTTCATAGTGTGAGTACATGCCCACCCAGAGAGACCAGGCTGTTATGGGGAAATACAGGGAGTCCGAATCCGCACGACGGATCGATAATGGATTGGCGACGGATCAACTAAGTTGTCGGGGAAAAGATACCCAAGGCATGCCTGTGTCTTTTTGGATGCCGCTCACGAAATGTTCAGCGTAACCCACGATGCTATGGGACCATACTTCGCTTCAAGAATGTGAGAGTACAGGGAAGATACCATAACAACATGGGAATCTCTCCGCGCTCACAGCGCTAATCAAGCGCCTCGCCTCTCATTCTGTTACTCTAACTCGGCCCGGCAGAGACATATATACGACCCATGTCCTCCCTCCAAACCATAGGAATTCAGTTCCTTTCCAAGGTCAGTCGAATGACTCCCTTCAGAGTACCTACTGACGATTTCTTATTTAGAGACGACGCTATGAGTTATAACTACTACCATAACCGCCGACCTCGCAGCGATGTTTCCGTCCCTAATAGGTATGGTGCCGTGCCTGCATTGTACTACGACACGGCATACCCCACTTCTCATGGACCTCCTCCTCAGGGCCACCGTACAACAGCTGCGTATCCGCCACTCCCTTCTCACGCTCAGGTATACACCATCTCGAATGGCGATAACGTCCGAGGCTCTTCAGCCACTCACCGCTCGTCCTCCCGCAACGAACCCAGCACCGCTCTCGTCCCTTATAATCCAACCGTCGCTGCGAGGAATCGCGCCACTTCCGACGCGAGGAACGGCACTGTCAATGTCCACAATCAGGCGCGAAACCATTCCTCTGCTAATGTTCCTCGTACTGGGCGGCCATCCACTGCTTCGAACGGTCAGAATAGCATTCCCTTTCCTCGTCTGGGCGCTCCAAGAAATTGTGCCTCCTTGGAAGCCTATAATCGGGAGCGAAACCAGGCCTCCACTCAGGTTCCTTACACTACGCAGCTAAACCCTTCGACCACTGCCCAACACCAGCAAGCTCGCGCCGCTTCCAACGCTAGCAGTTCCTCTTGCTCGACGTGTTCATCTACCAGCTCTTCTTCTGGAGCTCGTTCCTCCACAGACGTAGTTCACGCTCGCGCTGGTGGTATCAATGCGCCCTTCTTCTATCACTGCCGTTAGATACAATACAGATCTACGTACCTTGTATGTATTGACCTGTAGTAGTGTACGAATCCAGTCTCTTTTTTTTTCTTCCTTTTTTGCGATTGATAAACAGTAGATGAGAGTCAAGGGAGTACGTTTGCCAGGTTCTAGGTGATTAGCCTTCTATGAGGCATAAAGGATCGGTTGATAACCTCCAAAGACAAATGGGGATAGCCACTAGTTGCCGCTTTCATTCCTCAACGAACTTCATATCTCCGTTACAAGAAGTGGTTCGTTGTTTACAGAAAGAGTTACTGTGACTCCATTTTCAGAAATCTCCAAATACGAAAATCAGCACAACTCGATTTTTCTATATCATTCTTTGCTCTACAGAAAGCCGCATTTATTCAAGTGGACGCAGATAAGAGTCCTAACCCTCCTCGTCATAATCTTCACTATCACAGCCGACATCCGCGTTTGCTATTCGCCGCCGTATAACCTCCTCCCATATCTCTTTCCCAAGCATCGTCTGCCACCGCGGGTCATCCATAGGCGCGATATCATCACCATCGTCTTCTAGACCCACACCAAGCTCCTCCATCATCCTCAGGATGGTATTCGTAGAGTATTCGTTCCTAATATCGCCATGGAAAATAGTCGATTGAATGGAGCTGTGGAAGTGTGCACGCAGGAATGTCTCGAATTGGGGATCGTGTTCTCGTGGAGGCATGTGGGTAGTGAGAAGGGAGCGTGCTGATCCCATCTCGCGGAATATGACGATGTGGTAGTTGTCCTACATGTCTTGACATGAGAGGAGAATGCGAGGCAAGAAGCAGGGAGACGTACGTCGATGTCGACACTGAACGCATTATCATTGAAGAATGGGATGAGCTGCCTGTGCATCAGAACTGCGTTCGACGACTTTTCTAATTCTCTGGAACTCAGACCAGCTGTTTCGCGCTGAGAACTGGTAGGAAAGGCCTTGGTAAGGAATTCTTTTAGTGCCGGACAACGGCCGTTGGCTACGTGAAGAACCGACCATCCAAGCAAAATATGGAGGGACTATCCATGTTACTTCGGTCAACTCTCGAGGAACGGATCCGGTGAACAAACAGCGGTTTTCATCGCGCTGAACGACTTGTGCTTGTACCGAAGGTGGGACATCAAACTATTGGACGTCATAAGCTCGATTAGAAGGAAAACGAAAACACTGTACAATATTCTGAGGATCAGTAAGGCGACGCCCGTTGAGGAAATCTTCGATATGTGTTGATTGCGTGGCTTTCAACGACTGCATCTCCGCCATAAGTATAGGGCTTTTCTTTTTCGGCTCTGTAAAAAAAAGACTTCGATGCTAATTTCGTACAGTATATTGGGGACGGACCAGCAAAATACCGGCCATAGTCTCCTGGGGGGAGAGCATCTGTGGAGAGCATGGGTATCTCGGGTCCCGTAGGTAGGATACCATACGTCAAGACGCCACAAGTGCGCACTTCCACAGGGCAAAGGTGGAACTCTTTCCAAGATGCCTGCATTATATCTTGCGTCCATCTTTTGAGGAGAGCGCTTGTGACAGGTGTGAGGCGCTGGTTGATTCCTGTCAATGATAGTGCATTAGTCTTTGAAGACCGTCGATGTAATCAGACCCCATCTCGCCTATAATGAAGTGACTCGGATATGTGTTCGACCAGATGAAAGTATCACGCTCGAATTTGTAGGATATTGAGGATAGGATATGCGATGGTCGAGGATCCGTCATCAACGGAGGAGGAAGAAACGTCCGGGTCCGAATAATTAAAATTCCACGTGGAGGAAGCGGGTTGATAATTGCATGAGCTAGATGTTGAAAGACTGGCTTAAACCGAGTTTGGCTGCAAGTGGCGTCTAGGTAAAATGTGGTACGTATTCGCACACTGCATTAAGTTAAAGGATAACGTGGTCCACGAATAAGATTCCAAGAAGAAAAGAAAAAGATGAGTAATAGTTGAGATTTGTGACTGTGGTTGAATAGCGAACCCACAATGAATGGAATGTATTCCTTCCGGTGCATCGATTGAGCAAGACGAGATACATACCTACGAGAACATTTTTTCGACTCCATAAGGAAGAAAATTCACGTTGCAGCAGTAGAAGTCGATAAGGAAGCGACAGTATCATGCAAGACAGAACTGATGGCGGTCAAGAGAAACACATGAAAGGTTCGGGCTCGGACAATACGCCAAACGATGATGTTTGTTAGTCATGCCGAATCTGACCGTAGTGTCAATTGTCTGTAGTTTTCGAACGAAGGGAATATAGCGTACCTTCCGCATTATATGGATGCCCAGAAGTCTTCAGCCCGGTATTGTCGTTGGGAGACTGGAATAATTGAAAGAGGTAGACCTAATCAACGCGGTTTTGTGTCCATCAATATTCACGCGTGGTAGCGACGCACGTCACTGTTATGGTCCTATCAATCGAGGCTGATCCTCCCGCCAAGGATCACCCATTGCTTATTTAAACGAAGGCACGATGTTTGCAGCGCAAGGCACAGACGAGCAGGTGAAGATGCGTATATCCTGAGAAATTTATGTCCAACAAGGCCTGTCTTTCGAAGATGCTGACATTCAGTCACTCGAACATGGTCACAGCTGCCATAGACGAGGGGAAAGATTCCCCACCTCATAAGCTTTCCAGTCGAGGAATAGTCAGGCGCTCGAAGGATACTCTGTAAACAAATATCAGACAATTTTTATTGAGGAAGAAAATAGCACGCATACCAGAGTCAATGTCGAGGTCTTAGCACATCGCAGGTACAGTTCACTTTCACATTCGAGCAGGCTAGCAGCATTGGAGGGAAGTGGCACTAGGGCTGCGCACCGTCGCCGTATAGTACGGCTTTCGGTAACCGTTATACGGAAGACGTACCGAAGCCGAAAGCGCCCTACTAACCATTCGTACGGTACGGTATACGGCTGTTCCGTCGCCGTCAAGAGCCCCTACAGACGGCCGTGCAACGTCGTAATACGGCTTGTTGTATCAGACTGTTAGTCTTATCTAAAACCTTTTTTAGAGCAATCATATCATGCAAAATGGCGCCACGCAGCTATTACTCAATCCTGGTTTTACCATTTCATTGTTCTATTTCACAATTTGACTGCTCACGCCTGCCTGACAGGGTCTCATCAATTCTCGTTCACATTCGGGGCTGCACGCGCGACTTTCCCTTAAGTATGGGATGCCTCTGACCTAGCTCAACTTGATTGTATAGGTCCATTTTATGGTTCTTTTGTGATCTTGGGCACATCTGACATGCCTTCCGCTCCAAATTCTGTTATTTTTGGACTTCAGTCATCTTCATTGTCTCTCAAACCGTCTTGCCATGCCAAAAGTTTTCTCTGGTAAGTCTATACAAGTAAATTTATTTTATACTTGGGTACACGGTCGTCAACGGTCGTAGACGGCCGTAAGGCACCCGTACCGACGCCGACAAGGCTTTTAAAATGACTATACGGTACGGTGTACGGATAATTCCGTGACCGTCTGGGACCATGGCTTTACGGCCATATACCGTATATGGTACGGTGCGCAGCCCTAGGAAGTGCGCCCTTCCTGCATTATGTATGTTAACACGAAGTTACACCGGGCAGTGATTTTCAATGACACTTAGAATGACGCTGCTTTAAAGACAAGAAAGCCGTCGTGTTTCTGGGTTACGAGGGTATGCTTTCCAACCCGTCAACTTAGGCAACCCGTGAAACGACGATGTCCACTAGGCCAAAGCAAGAGTCGAATCGGTTAAATTGATACCTAATTCACTCAGCTACAGCAGTACAGGAGGCTTGAGCTATTGAGGTGATAAACGACAGCTGAGCTTGAAGTGACATGGTTACCGGTCCGGTTATGAGCTAATTCATTCGGGACTCGGCGTCTTTACGAGTACACATGTCATCGTCCTGCACGCCGATCCAGACAGGTCCTCCTGACACTGTTCACTATTCAGAGAATGAGGATTGACGTCAAAATGCAAGGAGCTAACGGCCCAATGCATATGCATACATGCTGTTAGCGAGGTTTAAGAAGGTAACCGCTGCGGACGTTGGGACTCACACTGCTCTCGTTACATAAATCGTTGTCGTAATATTTCAGGTTCACGAATATGAGGACGTTCACCTCCCAATCTCCCCCTAAGCTTTTCAATCCCATAGGTTCTTCAAGCGCTCGATGACTGCAAAAAAAATACCAGGCGAAATCGTCAAAGAAGGACAATATCACGCATACCAGACGAGTAAAAGCCAAGAGTTTACATCACAGATGCAGGTCATTCTTGCGTTCAAGACTTACAGTCCAGCAGGGGCATCCATTTGAGGAACCATGTCTGGTGGTTATGTCCGTCATCGTGGTGACAGTACTGTTCATCTTCATGGTGATGCTTATACGTTTAACTCGGTAGTTGGAATCAGTCATGACTGCACTTATTGCATCTGCATTGAATGCAACGGAATTTCATGAACGCTGCGTTTCCCTCATGCAAGAAACAAACGCTACTGTGTATCTTAATACTACCAGAAATTCAGAAAACGTCCAGCACAGGTAGACAAGAAAAATTTCCGCCGCTACTACTTTCAAGTTGTCACCGGACCTCCAACGCCCATTTCTGACCCATTTAGTCGACTTGAAGACAAGGTATAATCTATTTTGATCTATTGAGAACATATTCTACCAGAGTGCGCATGAATGTTGACCGCAATTCAGAACCTTCTTATTATTCTAGCACGTATTATTTATATACAGTGAGGGAATATTAGCTTGTAAATATACCCTACTTTCTATTGGGGGACCACGATTCAGACGCGGGACAGCTCATCATTGGCTATCTTGTTTACAGATGGCGAATTAAGGGATCTGTGATCTTCAATGGCACCGTTCTTTTGAGGAATATGGGACATTTCTGGTTCGAGATCAGGATTCAAAGTAGTCCACCAAAAATATATATATGGAAAGCCTTACCATACTCCTCCAGACCTGCGGGGTCATACTGGGTATGAATCTGGGTCGTGATGTTGATGGCCCTGCAACATGTAACGTATGAGGCCTAATAATGAAGTTATGAAGAAAAGCGCGTACACGGCACTCCGTGTACTGACTGTGGTATTGTATACATCAATACCAGTGGAATGCGCCACCTTGATGAGAAGACGCGACATGGACATCTCGATTTGGAGCTTGACGATGTACGTGATAGGATGAAACTGGCAACACCATCGTCAGAGAACTCCGCGCTAAAATGAGAACCCTACCTGAGTATAAACGAAGGGATTCTTGAGAGTCGTGGCGCCCATGAGAAGAACATCCATCGCAATGGAAACGATGATGATATGCTGGTTAAAGCTGTTTTCAAGAAATCGTCAAACACAGCTATACAACATTCACATTGTAACTTACCGCATCACCCTGTCGTATTTCTTCAGACCGTGGTCCACAAGGCGGCCTTTTACCATGCGAATGAAGAGAATGTTTAATGCCAGGTCCAACACTGAAATATAAACTATGAGTCTCTCTGGACAAAAGAGTTCTCAGGTACTCACGAAGATAGATAGCTTTTTCGAACTTGTCCCACCTACAGGAAGGTGTGGGTATCCGATAGACGAGTCGTGAGTACGGCACTCACCACTTATTCAACTGGAAAGGATCACGTCAGTTCTTTCGAACTTTAAAGACGAAAGGATAAAAGAACGTACACTCATATATGACGAATTAATCTGTAACTCAGCAGGTATCCCTGTGTAGTGACGCTGAGGTGTAAAGCGCTTTCAAGGATAAGATGTTCGCTCACAAATACAAGACGTAGAAATGGAAACGACAGAAACAACCCCGATAACCACGAGCTTGAGTGTAAGCTATGCAAAATGATACTGTGAGCTTCGATATCTCGAATGAGAAGAAAAGGAGGTGCCTCACTCTCTGAGATGGTTGCTGAATTAGAATGCACAGTCGGTTGACGATGATGAGCATCAGACATTGAACCTTCAGAACAGCAGTTAGCGCGTTATTAAATAAGTTGCCTTAATGACGCTTACCTGAACAATCCAGCAGATGATGCATGCAAGAAAAAATCCAATGCTGGGGTTGATAAACTTCTGCCTATGATTTCGAAGGGTTTCCGTGAAGTCGCGAAGTTGAGCAGAGATTGAGAGAAAACCTACAGATAACACCAAGCTATAACCTTTCAGGAAAGAACGTATGAGCACTTGCCAATGATAAGGATACGATGAAGGCTCACCGCATAGGTTGTGTTCCTGATTTTAGAAAGTCAGACTTCACGGCTGCGGTCAACATAGAGAGGAGACATACGCCAGGATTTCAAGCCAGATCATGATAATATAGGCAGAAACCTGTAGTAGATGCAGAATATTAGAGCCGGCAGAAAACCCGACCAAGAATCGCACCCTGCTGGCTCGTTTGGTTTCTAACGTAGCACGCCACAAAACTTGGATAGAAAAGCCAAACTACAAGACGATTCAGATAAAAGGTAGTATAAAATTCGAGCTCACACTCACGAAAAAACCGAAGACGATAGAACCAAGGATCGAATCTCCTCTACTCACGTACAGCAGCTCAAACCTAGGGGATATTTACACTAAGTCTGGGCCATAGAACGAAAGTCAGATGACGCATACGGCTTCTCGGTTTTGAACCCGATGTCGAAGGTCAGGGAGTCGGACATTCTTCTAGCTGCTTGCCAGATACCGTCAAAGGTGAGTAAAGAGCGTGAAAGCGAACCCTGGAGTTCGTAGAAAATATATCCTTCCAAGGGCATTATATATCGCAATTTCAGGATAGGAGCAGCCCATCAGGGGTGGTCCTCTACATATTCCAATGACATGATTATCTGTGGAAACCAAAAGGAACCATTCTGACCAGTAATAGACCTCGACATGTTCACGTTGTCAAGCCGACATTTCCCCGCCAAAGGTACGTATCTAGGCCACCGCAAGCCCTCGACACCGGTTGACACATCTGATGGTTCCAGCCCGTTATGCTTATTATCTTGTATTTTACATCTCGTTTCGTTGGAAGGTGTTGCAGCAAGGCCTTGTTGATTTCTTGTCTTGGCGATACGTACAAGGACCCAAGCGTCCTGATGCGAAAATTTTCACAGATAGAGAAATCCCCGGAGAATGCGGACCCTGAACACAAACACCGCTTGCTCTGGACGAAGAGTTCAGAATTTCCGTATTCTTTCTCGCTTGGATTGACTCTTGATTGACTCAAGCACCGACGTTCCGGCACTTTCGTCGATTTGGGACTCAATGTGCATCCTTAACACCGTTATTTCACTGTCGTTAAGTGGTAAGAATCAGTATTCGAACTATTCACCCGACGCGTAATTTAGTAGCCCCATTCATTTCGGTTGATTTGTGGCACAGGATGATCGGACCGTGCCATGCGAGAACCGCAGATCTCTGTTTCAGTCTCCGCTTGCCTGAGCGGTCCGAGTTCTCCCGCAAAGCTTACCCGGACCAAACGGAATCCCTGGGAGAAAACTCACTAGTACTCTGACATGCTTCGCCGCTCTGTTTCGACAGGAACCTGTGTATTTCCATCAGAGATTCAGGACTCCCATTTATATACGTACATTTAGATCTCCGTTGTCCCGGGTCCGTGACGTCGCGGATTGACATTGGTACAAACACAATTGGTTCACAGGATCGCAGTCAAAGTTAAAAAGTGTAAATCCTTACCTACTTCACCGGCTGCAATCAGTTTTGAAACATTTGATGGAGAAAACCACGCGCAGCAACCCCAACAGTAGCCCTTCGATGTTTGTGATGTTTCTTAAAGATACATGCCCCTGGGCGGGCGCATCTTAAACGGCTTCGAGATCCTCAGCCAAGTCGGCCGGCCGAAGAAGATAAAGAAATCCGGTAGCAATGTTTTCCAGCCCACGGCCGTTTTCCAAGGCAGATAGAATGTCAATAGCTTCTGTGATACGTGACACTGAAGCCAAGCGTTCTCTGTCAGTCAAACTTCAAGGCCTCAAGCCTCAGCAAAATCGCGGCAAGTGCGGCATATTTCGTCAAATTAATTGACTGAATGATCTCCTACTTCACCGCAATTTGACAAGGCAGACAACTAAGTATCACGGTATCTACTACAATGGAAATTTCGACCACAAGTTCGCACGACGGCCACTCCTTCTGTTGCAGACCTTCGTGTCGGTTTCCCCAAAGATCATTTTCGCCTGTGGAAACTAGCATTTGTAGTACGGACTTATCGTTTCTTGCGCTCGGAACACCGTCGGTTTTTTTTCCACACGGAAAAGATTCATGAATGAGATCGTATGGCACGACGCGTCCGACTCGCACATGTTGCACTGCACGCGGATCAAGCGTATTTAGGAGCTGCAACAGAAATTCCCGCTGCCTTGGTAGCGGCTTCTTATCTTCTTATCCTTTGCTATTGACAGTATTTTTGGCTGTAGATTTGGTCAAATCTAATTGATTCGGTTCCCCCCTATCTTTGATATTGTATGGCGTGGGTTTTCCAGCCTAGAAAGTCCATTCCGTCGTCCTCTGAATGGAAATGTTTCGGCTGCTGATGAAAAATGATCTCGTTCCAATTCTTGCGCACGGTAGGTAGGTAGGTAAGTAGTATTGCGCAGCAGTGTAAGCTTAGTCGACCAATGATTACTGTTTCACTGGTCCACACGGTGAACGCCGGTCCCAGACATTACGTACACGACAAAGGAAATAAGTAAGCAGTAAATATGTACATTACAACTTTCATCTGTACGACGCCCGGACCCAACCCTCCGGGATCTTGTAATCAAGATCGATCAGCTATACTGCGGGGGCCCATTGAATACATGGAAGCTTTGGGCACGCAGCGACAACGCAACGGTGTACCCTTTGTCCATGAGTTTCAATATGTATCAACGCAAAAGCTGCGGACGTCGGAAACATTATGGACAGCTATTTGTTGTGGCCATCCATGAAACACTAAATTGTTTACTGGATACTTTTGAAGGGTGACTACCACTGAGCGAACCTTTTTGCTTCTACGCTGCTTATTCTCTGGTCTCAAGACTCGAGTCCAACACCTGTACTCATACTCAAGGAGATTCCGAATCCTGTGTATACAGGCTCGGTCTTATGTGGATTTTTGGTTCGGTGGCGGTGCATTTTGGTTAATTACGTGTGTGTCGGCCCGCCGGTCCGTACCATGACGTCGCTGTTCGGTTGTCACCGGCTCCTGAGCATCGTTGCTCTTCTTACTTTGTTCTTACTTTTTCCGTTGATATCTGCTTGCAGGCGTACTTCTCTCTGCAGCACCTCATATTTATGCTTTGATTTACATTCATTATCCTGCTCTGCGCTTCCAATGTCTGTTAACCCGTGTTTCGCTCTGCTTTATTTGATCTCTCTGCTCCCTCCAGCAGCGTTTCATCAAATCACGTCCAAAATGCCATCGACAGCCCTCATCTGGCGCTCGTAGCCTCCTTCTCTATCCTCGCCTTAACTCACTCGCATTATTTGTCCTGCATGTCATCCGAAATGCTGTATGGATGGACAGGCTGGCCAATCCCATTTCATTCGTCAAAGCTGTATCCACCCTGTCGCTTGTCCATGTATAGAAGATCTCCGAGGAAGGACTTACAGAGACATGCCCGTTTAAATTTAAACGGGGAATGGCAGGGGGGTTCCCTCGAGTCACTTTGGTGGTCTTCCGCACGGTTACGTTCAGGTTCAGGTACGTACCTCATGGACTGCATCGACAACACACACATCTCGTTTCTAGCTTATCTATGGCCACTGCCACTCTCAGAGCCAGCCTGTTTGATACAGTGGCCTTGTAGGCAGCCCTGTCGCTTACCACACTGACGCCTTCTCAAGCATTTAATACTATCGATCCTTTATAATGTACGAATTTCGTAATGAACAGGATCTTAAGGATCATCACAATACCGACGACACACACGAATTTATTCCGTACATTAGTGCCTCACTCTCGCCCTGTGTTCAGCGAATCACGGAAAGTATGCTTGGTGGTTTGACTGCTGCCCCTGACGCCGCTACCCCAAGGCGTTGACGACAATGACTTTCCTTGATGCACAAGCTACGCTTAGAGATCATCTCTTGCCGATGAGGTGGACGTACCTTCTAATGACATATAGATACCAATAGCATGTTTCTGGCGACCCTTGAATCCAGTTGGTACTGCGCTAGGTGTACCCTTAGCAAAGAAGGACAATATCACGCATACCAGACGCACAAAAGCCAAGAGTTTACATCACAGATGCAGGTCATTCTTGCGTTCCAGACTTCCAGTCCAGCAGGGACATCCATTTGAGGAACCATGGAGGAAGGAAAGAAGCGACGAGGGCGCTCAAGCATCAAAATAAAGGCATTAAAAGGAAACACGTGAGTAGTAACACGTTCCACGAGCAATTTCAATTTTCTATCTATTCACAAAATCACTCTTCCGGAGCAAAATCAGCACAGTGCCGAAATTGACTCGAGTCGTCTTTCATTGTAACAGTCACCATCTGTTCGCCTCTTCGGGTCGTTCCGCGGTTCAACCACTCCTAAGGACATAGAAGAGCCTTTTATTGGTCTGCTTATCGTTATATCTGACGATGAGGATGACAGGCGGGATACAACAAGATCCCGTAATTCGTCATCTGTAACGCCGAACGTGTGTACCTCGATTTCCGTCGCCGCAACCTCGAATTCTCGAGCAAGTCCTGTGATTCCAACGCGCGGTTCACGAGCTGTCGTATTTCGCGCTGCAAAAGAACTTACTCGCATCCTTAGAGAAGGGGGCTACACATTTGCGATCCTCGGGAGTACCGCTTGCTACCTTTATGGAAATAACCGCCTACCAAATGCGAGTTAACTGCTGCTCGTAATGTCTTCTTCGTGATATTGACAAAGTGGTACCAGGACATCGACATAGTAATGTCATCACACACTTGCGATCTAGAGTTGCTGAAGGGAATTTTGGTTACCGAGAATCCGCATTATTTCCAGCTTGTGGACGCCAAGATACCCGGCGCTACGTGGAAGGTCCTGTGGTACCATGATTACTTAGAAGGAAAACTGGCGAAGACCAAGGTCGATATCCTCAAGCCGGGGGTATTGCACCTGCCGATGATATTTTCAGAGGCTATAGTCGATAGGCAGGGACTTGCGGTTGTTCCCATGTCGATCCTTCTGCTGCATAAACTCCAAGGATGGAAGTATAACATGGCCTCCGACCTACCGCGTCTTCGGAGCAAGCAGGATGCAGATGTGGGAGATATATGGTTGTTGTTGGAGATCATCCTTGAAGGAATGAGCGTGCATGAAAGGACAAATGCAACACATTGGAAAAGGTTTGCACTGGAGCGGTTTGATGAAGAGTTCCGACGTGGAATGGAGCGTCGGGTGGAGTTGTTTTGCAGGAGATTCCCAGACTACCAGGAGATGTGGAAGACGCTCGGTTGGTAGATTTGTTTATCAGCTTCTTTTTTTGTATTAATACAATATTTCCGGCCCGCTTTTTGCTTCCGAGTGCTGTGTAGGGTAGTCGGCCTTTGTAAAGTAGCCAAGAAAGTGACGCTTTCACAAGTCTATCCAGAGCTCCTCCTACGTTCAACGTTCAGGAGATATAAGGTGTTCCATAGCATTCCACGACGCGACGTTAAATGTTTATTTTGAGACACATGACAACCACATAAGCAGGACGGGATAAGGTGTTGGATATTCGAACATAGAAAGCGGATTACTCACGGGACTATTATTGTCCTTTCATCGCCGAGATTTATCTCAACAGACTGTGCACCCTTTAGCATGCTCGAGTCAATCAAAAATCGCACTTCAAACGAATGTCGGAACAATGATACTCACATCCGCTGTCCGACTCGTGGATTGAACCATGCCTTCGACTATTTACCCCTTGAAGTTGTAAGTATAAACACGTGAATGGTTGTGTAGTGACAGCTTAAATACCTGCAATTAAGGAGGGAAAGACCATGCAAATGGCCCGGCACTTGAATGATCTGCGATCAGAAGGATTGTCCTGCTCCCACGGGCTCCACGGGCCACATCTTGCACAATTAAAAATGGATCTTCCGCTTCCACATTGAAGACAAAGCACCGTGTCGAAATCAGCTAGATCTGAAACCTCGTTGTTAACGATCAGACTCAGGAGCTAATGGTTGAAACAAAGACAAGGAGAAAGGATGAAGTCAAGGTTTTCCTCAAAGAGAGACGTAGAGGGAAGGATGAATGGTGACTCGGAGTATTATTCGCTGTGGCATGGTGTGCTAAGAGACAGGTAGCATAGCACCCACGTCAGAAGATGGTTCCCGTCGAAAGGATTGGAGGATTTTTGGTCTACACACGGTTCGTACGGGTCATCAAGATATCATCTACGGATTCTGGGGAACGACACGGTGGACAACAATAACATAACAACGGACGCTCCGTACCAACTGAAACGCCAGACTATATAACAGCGACAATTGTATATGCGCCTAAAATCAAGAGTAGGCACACGGTAATCAAGGGCTGATGAAAACACTCATACCAGTACGGTCAAATAGAGACCAAGCCATGGTACATACTCACTGTACTGTATCCAGGTTGTCAAAGGCGAGAAATGAAGGGACTTGTATATTCACGGCCACCTGGGTATCCATTCGTCACTACGAAATGACCAAGGTGTTTACATCCTCCAGGGTAGTTCAGCCTAAGCACGTGGATAAGCACACAAGAATTCAGGTCGAGAAAGAGAGTATAGCCTGGCATCTCGTTGACATCTAAGTGGGCGCGTGTCCTAAGTCACAGTGCGCCCCATCCCCGTCCCCCGCCCGGAAGTCATGGTCCTATGTCGAGGTGGATAGGAAGGACACCTCTCAGCAGTCGATCAAAAAGTTAGCCTTAATGCTTGCTTGAGCTTGCTTGAGCTAATTTGAATGACAAACGTACATCATTAGCCTAGCATAAGCACCTGGTGTCGAGGCGTTGATAAGGTACCAGGTGGGTGGTAGTGAATCATGATCGAAAAGAGACAACGAGATCACGGTCATAGTGCCATGGACCGAGATCGATCATCCTTAGGCTGCCGACATGCCGCTAGCGGCAGGTCAATTTGCGCACAAAAGTTGTTTAAAGGGAAAAGTCCGTCTGCCACTCAGTTTCAACTCGCTGCCATCACCTGTAGAAATTAGAATCTCCTCGTCGCATCATAAGTCCTGACGTGGCATCATACCAGGAAATCTCATCGCACTCTAAGCCTGAAGGCATTAAACGAGCTAAATCGGACATCGACGTGTACGAGACAAGTTGGAATCGTGGCACAGCACATCGAGGCTCTTCAAGGTTCGTAATAATCTATTCGAGTAGCCGCATTAACTATAGAATCACATATTCAGATGACCTATTCCGAAACCATGCCTCAGTTGGGCAACGAATATCTCATTCCTCCCCATGTTTCCATATACCTGGAAAGCAACGACGTGCCGCATGATATAGACATAGCATATCTTACAGGCTCTTTACGGGACATTCGCCAGTCAATCGAGAAGGCTGATGAAGATGAAAAAGAGCTCTCTCGAGCTCTCGAAACCTTGCGGAAGAGTCGCGCCGCGATGCTGCAAACGCAGTCCAAACTTCGATCCATTATCTCTCCTCTTCGTCGCTTTCCCGCCGAAATTCTGTCGGAGATTTTCCACCATACGGTTGAACGAGGTGACTACTCCGTCCTGAATACCTCCGATGGTCCCTGGTCTCTCAGCCACGTCAATCGTCATTGGAGAGCCATTGCGCTGACATGTTCTGGAGCCCTTTGGTCTAATCTCTATATCGGCATTAATAAGCGCAGCTGTCGCAAGAAGGATCATCTTTCCCTTCTCCAAACATGTCTCACTCGATCCCGCAGTCATAACATTTCCGTGTACTTCGATTACCCAGAACCGGTACCGATTTTCGAACGCAGAGCCATAAAAATCGCCCAGTTGCTTATAGACAACTGCGAACGCTGGTACTCATTGGAAATCTCAAACCACTGTTTGGAGATCAACAGCCGTCTCGGTAAAGTCCGTGGTCATATCCCGAACTTAACGCATCTTGTCATCCACCGCGGACCTCTTCGCGCATCACCTATAGCAGCATTTGAATTGGCTCCGCAATTGCATACTGTGAAGATTCATGGTGGTTTGGCTGTAGTCCTTGGTCGCAGAAATCCTTCCCTTATTTCATATGAGGACTACCGTAGGTTGCCGCCAAGGGATAGTCTCGGCTCATACCTCGCTATTCTTCGCTCATGCCAACACCTACAAACGTTCACAAGCCTCCATGCGTACCCCTCTTGGATATCGGATGCAGAAAATCCCTGGATTATCTTACCACAGCTACGACACTTCCAATGGTCACACAGGGACTTGATTCAAAGTGTAACGACACCGAATCTGGAGAGCTTCCACTTGGATAATTCTCATTTCGTTCTTGCCGATTCACTCTTGAATATCCGTTAATTGTTCATTCGGTCGAGATGTTTGGGCCTTTCCAAGCTCACACTCTCAGACGTCACGATGACTAGTCATATCTTGGATATCCTGCCTTTAGTACCAGCGCTCGCGGTGCTTCAGTTCCAATTTTCTGACTGGCGAGATAGAGACGCCCAAGAAGATATTCTTCGCAGCATGTTTCATCAAATGACAGGCGACAATGACACTGGAACCCTGAAAGTAGTTCCAAATCTTCGGGAGCTTTCCTTCACGATAGGTCCGGCGCACGAAAGTAGGGATCCGCATTTCGCCCCCGTTTTATCCTTTGATAGGATCTTCGTTGACATGGTTGCCTCGCGTGCAACGACGTTAATGAAAGTGGAGGTTAGAGCCTCCATTCCAAGTGGCATTTGGTCTCCGGTGCAAGTATCAGTCTTCGAAAACTTACGCAAGGATGGTATGGATATATCGTTGAAAGGTTTAGGGCCGTGGGATTTTCCCTTGTAGCAATAGATTAACCCTACAAGCGGGGAGGTTAGACTATTCCATCATTTATGGACATTGTATATAAGAACATCTTCACCTCGAGCTCGCTCTCTCTCGATTAGGACCATATATTTTACTCCTTTTCTCTCCTGTCTCCTTTCGCCTCTGCTCTTCCTTGTCCGTCCTGAACTTTGAACCCGCCAATAGTAAGTACGTTTGCCGCTGGATTTCAGAGGACAGGATATGCGATGGCCGAGGATCCGTCATCGAAGGAGAAGTGTATCCGGGTCCGAATAATTGAAATTCCAAAGGGAGTAGCGAGCGAGTTAGGGACTATAGTGATAATTGCATGAGCTAAGCGAAAGACTAGCTTACAATCGAGCTTGGCTCCAAGTCGCAATCCGGTAAAATGTATTAGGTACTCGCACATTGCATTAAGTCAAAAGATAACGTGGTCCACGACTAAGATTTTGAAGAAGAAAAGAAAAAGATGAGTGGCAGTCAAAATTTGTTGTCGAATACTTATCGTGCCCACAATGAATGGAAAATATTCCCACCGGTGTATTGATTGAGCAACTAGGTACATGCTGACGCAAGGGGGAGGCATGGCTAAAATCCGGCACATAGGGTAGGGGGGAGTGGGGGGAGGGGTCCAAGCCTTGAATGCGAAAGTGACATGCACTTTGTGTGTCCTATTTTAGGCTATATAGCACTGTAGGCCTTACCTAGTGGCTCAAATTATCATTATTTCAATGCCTTCATATGAATACAGTTCATTTCATGTCGAAATCAAGGGTGCTCCGGAATGTTGGCCTGGCACATCCAGTAGGATGGTTGGTTGGCTCCGGAGGGGCTGAAAAAAATTTCTGGGGGGGACCTTTGGGTGCTCTTAGAACTTAAGAAAATAAAATTTGAAATATCCTTTTCATAGAAAAGGAGTGTACTCAACGACTATGGTGAGATATCACCAGGAAAGTAACAAAACAAGACAGTGGACAGATGTGCCGGGATATGGCAGAGTAGGTCCCAAAAGTAGACATATGATGTCATAAAATAGCCCTATAAATAGGCATACTAGAGTCATGTGGTTGGTTGGTTCCAACCCACCGGCCTGGAATAAATATTTCGACCTTATGTGTAAAATATTATTTCCTGAGCACCCTTGGTTGAAATACTCATCTTGGATGTGTTCCTCACCAGAGTGGTGGGGTAGCCAACCAGCAACTCTCGGCAACCAACTGGCACATACCGGCATCTTTCCGGTAACTAAGATCAGGTTACTAAGCTGCCCTAATATGTACATATTACTACCATATATGGCAGGTGAGGGGGAGAAGGGGGGTCCAGCTCATCCTTAAACATGAAAATGTATGTCATGTGTGTTTTTTGAAGCCCGCCTCCCCCTTGTGCCAGTGAGTACAAGCTTGTAATCAGGGCAAAATCGGGGACTTTTGGGGTTGCAATGAAGATGAACTTCGGGTCAGGATGTGTATGAGAGAATCATATTAGGTTTCAATTCACAAGTGTTTGGGGTTCCAAATCGGCAGGCAGAAGGCAGAATTTATGTGTCTGCTGAAATATGAGGGCAAGCATCTGAATTTCAAATCATGGAACATACTACTCACATGTATGCTTTGATTGCACGTATTGTTCGATGATTGTTGACACACCATTTCTTACTTCCTTTCTCCGATGTTCCATGCAGCGATTACCTTTCCATCTATCCACTTGAGTGGCCTGTATGTGTGGCATGCTGGGTATCTGTATCCTCGAGTTTGACCTCTGGTATGCACGATATTGCCCTTGCTTGACAAAAATTGTGTAATATTTGTTCACAGCTCGTTGTTGGAGAGCTTGTGACTACTTCTGGACTGGAAATATTTGGAAGGTGGATGTGTACAGCCGGACATGTCACAACAAAACAGAACAGTGTGAGTGTAAAAGTCTTGGCAAGAATTACCCTTCTTGAACCATCTTTATCAGCATATATGCACCTTAATCCTAGTCGTCTCCTCGCACACATCGAATCTCACTCTCCGAATAGTGAAAGGTGTCGGAAGGGTCTGATGTGGGTCATCATGCAGGACTGCACCAACAATGATGTGGTACTATCGACTCGCAAGTCGCAACCAGACCGGTAACCAGGTTGCTTCAGACTCCGTTGTCATATAACGCCCCAACAGCTCTCGTCTCCTGCATTACCATGGCTGAGGAAACTGGACATGCCTGTGACAAAGGTGCACTTCACTCGCTTGTTTGAAACCTGCGGATAATTGACTCTGGATATGGCGTAGCGGGATTGTGAATATCGCTGTTTATTGGGTCATGCAAGCTTGTGAGTTCGATGGTATATATGACAGCTTTCATATCTTCCAGGCAACCGTCATTCAAATGTCGTCGGAAATCACCGCCCTCCACAACAATACTGTGAACCCCTCCGACATCATCTCTTACTACTCCTTCATAGACGATAGGGCTGCCATCATCTCCCTCCTCAGCCACCCTTATTTGCCAACTTCCAAAGATACAGATGCCCAACTCTACGTCAGTTGGCTTGTACACAGGCGCGACTCATGCATATTGTCTTTTGATGGGTAGCCTAAGCTGGTGAGTTCAATGGCATGCTACTCTTGCCTGGCTTGAATTTAACTTTATCAACTTCTGGGACCACACTGTGAGTCGCATTCTTGACATAGTGTCATCTGATGAAGTGCACATTCCCCTTGCACTTGAAGGCTCCGTTGGGCTGGATGCATGAAGCTGTTGTGTCTGTAATTGCTCATCCTGAGATTACCTTGCATGTTTTTGATATTTTCCGACTTCACTGACGAGATTAATGTTAGATCTTTGATGGGACTTCATTTTGAGGTAAGCAAGAATTCATTCTGGTTTTCTTCTTCCCATGATGCCATGCCAAAGCTCCATCAGAGTGAACCACCATGACGAGATTATTTTTCAACCGAGATCTATGACTCACATCTCTTTGCTTCACCTTGGTGTAAATGCATACTGAAGTTCATGATAAAGGGGTCTACTTTCATCAAGATCAATATTACTAAATGGCCCCAGAGCTCAAACAATAAGCGCCAGGCTGGATTCATAGATGTCCATCATCCACAAGGTGATGAGTCTGCTTCTTTGTCTTCTGTCTTACTGATATGAGTTAAACACTAGATACGTGCCACGTATCAGACTGGAATCTTCTAGGGATGCCCACTGTCACCGTACATATGGCAGATATGGGTACCGTATATACAGGACCGTACCCATACCATCAGAGCCTTGGACTGCTCATGTATGCTATGGTTTACGGTACGGGTGTGACCCATAAAACCCGTAGCGTAATACAGTTTTACAGCCGTAAATACGGCATCTCATTTTGGCCATAGATATGGCTGTGCTACCACGTCTAATTCTTGTCTGATTCTCTTTTCTGCCACCGTGTTCAGTCATGAAGAAATGCTTTACTTTATTTTTATCCCTCCAATGATTTCTTCAAAGCCTACACCTCGAAATGTACAATATAATTTCTGCTTTTCATGATTCCGAATGCCCAATCTCCCTTATACTCCCTGAACACCTTGTCAATCAGCCTTCATCTATGGACTTGCCATCATTTCCATGATCAGATTCCGACGTGCTAACTCTAGACTTCCAGATATCCAATCAGAGCTAGAGCCTAAGTGCGCTATCAAGGGAATTGTCGACTAGCTGGCCAATTTGCTCCAAGAATCCCTTCATAAAATTTCGTCACTCCTCTCAGCATCTACATGGATGTCTCCAAGCATGTCGAAGGTATACCTGACACAGAAGGAATCCATCCATCCATTTGACTGACTCAAGAAAGGTTCAAGCTTGAATGGGACATTCAGGGACAGTCTGTTGGAGTAAAACATGGCTGGCGCTCGTACACTCGCTGCTCCAGTGTTCTTGAGCAACAAGGAAGATGCAGGAGAGGAGCTGATTTGCATGTATCCATGCAGACAAAGTGCACACTAAAGCCTTCTAGTAAGTGCTTCATCCGAAATATAGCCATCTATTAATATACATTATACAGTGCACATACTCAAGAGCTTCCAGGTCATTACACATTCATCATAACTGACTGGTACATGCCCCATATATTTTCATGTCCACCAACAAGTGCTATAACTTGGCCAGGCCTCTGCATATCATTTCAAACCTGGGTTACTTAACACGAAAGTGCCATTTTACAAGGATTTTACATTAAGTTCATATCACTTAGTATGTTTATTATACCAGAACCAGATGAAGAGTTGTCCATACAACCCATATGACCGTTTTACGGCTGTACTGTACACTGTACTGTACCGTCGAACACCTTCAATGAGACTGTTACAGTACAGTTATGGGTAACCTGTACCCATCAACTGCCCATAACTTTTACGGCCATACCCGTATATGGGTATGGTGGGCATCCCTAGAATCTTCTATTCCATGTTTATTTTGGATGCTGCTTTGCCTTGGGATGTGCCACTGCGGTTCAGACAACCATTTCATCTGCTCCTGTAATTGTGATTGTTACTCTTGGTAGTTATAATGTCTGATAATTCTCAATCAGACATGGTCTCCATACACTTTCACGGTCGGCGAAGAAATGGATTTCCTATGTCATTTTGTACGTATTGATATCGTTCCTGTTTCGGTATACACGCAAATGTCACCTTCTATCTGCCAATTTGGAACTTCTTCATCGTCATTCACAGGAAGAGAATAATTCTCACCATCCTAAACAAAGAATGATCCTGAAGCCTGTACCTCCCGCTAAGTATAATGGTGAGGCAGACTCGTGTTCATTCTTAAAGTTCTTGAATGATGGAATGGCATATGTTCATGAAGGTGGCATCCCTCATCGAGAGCGTGTTCGAAAACTTGGAGCATTCTTGACTGGCGAGGCCGCTGATTTGTATGAGGATTTGGTAGAGGATAATGCCTGTGAATGGCGTTTAACTTTGTTCTTCAAAGAGTTGTATAATTACTGCTTCCCATTGACCTATAGGATGGAGCAGCACCGTAAATTGAAAAAATGCTTTCAAAATGAACTTATGGTCAAGCAATATGATGCTGCCCTCTGGTGTCTTTGGAATACTATTGGAATCATGAGTGAACATGAACGGGTGGACCGTCTTTGGACGGGACTGCACATTGAGATACAGAAAGGCCTCTGGAGGGAGAAATTGCATCCGGAATTTTCAAAATACAAGGACGTCCTTTGGGTGGCGGAGTTGACTGAGGTGATAGAGTCAATTGATAAGCTGAAAGGTGGATCAAAGAACAAGGCTCACAAATCGGATCCGCAACCATCTTTGGGCAACCAAGTGAGTGGATCCCAAAACCACTGGCGCTCTCACTTGCCTAAGACTCATTTCAAGAAGAAACATCCCTTTGAAAAGAGGACTTTCTCCAATAAGCAACCAGGAGGTTCGAAACATGCAAAGTTTAATGGGAATTTGAGTAGAGACTCTCATCCTAAGCAAAAGGAATTGTCAGAGCAGGAGAAGGCATGCTTTAAAAGCGAGGGCCTATGCTATTGATGTGGTAAATCTGGTCATATGGCATGCCAATGCCCTGATGGGAAAAATGTACCTTCTGAGAGAAACAATAAACCCCCTGGTTTTTCGAGCTCGAACGTGAACTTTGAAAACTTGTGTGGGTTAGCTGATACAACCAAAGACTTGCATGAACTCAAGGTTGGGATGATGCATTGGCCAATAAATGACGAATCTGCCTCTGATGAATTCGACTCTGAGGACGACTGCCCTGACCTCCAAATGGTCTCGGCCTTGAGTGAGTCGGACTCATCAGATGATGATTCATCAACATGGCCAGATGAGGATGACTCGTCTATCAATGAGGACGAAGATTCCTCTGATTGGGAAACTGTCTTGTCATCTGAGAATTCTTCTGAATCATCCCAGCATGAGTGCCATACTTGCATTGAGTGCCATAGCTTGGGCTGGTGCGAGACCGACCCTGGTGAAGTAGATGAAGGGATTCGGCGTCGAATCCCATATCAAGTATTGTTTAATCATGTCTGGGATCTCTTGGGTATGAATGCCCTCGATGATGATTCTGATGTCGATGTAGCATCTGTCCATGAGATGCTCTTGAATAGTGTTATCGGTTACTTGATGGAAATGGATGCCGGTTCCACATCACCTACCAATGGAGATTCGTGTCCTGAGAATGAAAACATGGCTGAGATTATTGATTACTTGGTAGCGGAAACTGCTATTTGATTGGATCCTATCCCTGAGGTCGATGAAAATGTCTCTGACCCTGTTGATGGTGGGTTGGATCAAAGTGAAAACATAGACGCTTGGCGTTGCCAAGTCAAATTGTTGAACAGTGATGAACTGGATCTTGACATTGTCCCTCCCCTGCTGTGTAGTCTGCCGTACAGTGAATGGGATGATGGCGAGCTTGTCATTAACATTTGGGATGTTTCTTTGAGACACAGGCTCACATTGATTGAGCCTCCACAACCCTGGGATGAACGTGATGAGGAGGAGATGGAATGGCCTCCTCCCACACAGTTTCTACCTTTTGTACCTAGGGAGTCAATAGAACCAGAAGCCCAAAGGGGTCTGTGGTTTTATAGTGAACTCAGCAATGATTACCCACATAGTTTTGAAGAGAAGTTCTCGTTTATACATTCCTACGGGCAGAAGGAAAGTTGCCATCCACATTCGTTTGGAGATACCGTGGCCCAGAATGCCCAGTGGGTCCTGGATTATCATGGTCCTTACCCAGGTGATCATGCGAGTGTACTAGACAATAAATGTGACATTATTTCCCCTTGGGGACGATTCCAAGTGGAAAGATATTCGAACATGCACCATGTAATCATGGATAGACAATACTTGGGGACGCATCTTCCTTGTGAAACTTTGATCTGGACTGACTGGTTGGAAACTGAAAACTTCCCACTGGCCATGTGGTATGTGCAGGAAAGGAGCATCATGATGGGAATTCCCTCAATGGATTGGCCTGCCCAGAGTCACTGGATCTCTGGTGAGAAGATGCGACCACCGTTTAAATCTGAGGTGATTACTTACCTGAGAAATTGTTGGTTCCCTGGGGATCACGAGTTTGATTCTTCCGATTGGAGAGGATCCGAGGAAGGTCGCTTCCATATTGTTGACTTCTATGATATGCCGGATGACTGGCCACATGCTCAGTGCAAGCCCCCGGACTATGGGGATGAATGGGTGATATTGGAAGATAGACATTGTCACCACTTCGAAGCCTTGTCCTGATCTTTACTGAGGAAATTCCATTTTGATTTGGAAAGGTGGTACCACACTTGGTTGGCACACGAGCTTCGAGAGCAGAATGCCATGGATGTTTGGGATGGATCAGACGATCCTGATGTCGAGTACACCATCTGGGGTTACCTATTGTTCGAAATGAATAGAATGGATCTGGACTTGAAACATCAGTCCTTGCTTTCAGCAGAAAGACAACGCAGCATTAAATGGCAACAGTTTTTTGATTGCCTCGAGCTCAATGCCACTCAGGCTCGAAGAGGTGACTTTGTAGCAGTGCAGTGAAATTTGGCCAATGTTCATGATGCGAGATGGAAGATTCCTCATACTCTTGTAATTGTCGTGAAGATCAATGGGCACCCTTGCCGTGCATTGATTGATACAGGATCTATGGGAGATTTCATTTCCACTACGATTTTTGATCAGCTGGGGCTGAAGTGTATAGTTTTAGCAGTACCTTTGCTGTTGCAAATGGCCATGCAAGGCTCCTGGTCGAAAATTAACTGCGGAGTATGCTGTCAGTTTGAGTACCAGACGTTGAAGGGCGATCGTTACTTTGATGTTGCTAATTTGTTGAGTTATGATGTTATTTTGGGTACACCATGGTTGTACCAGCACGAGGTTACTGTTGGATTCAATAGTTCTAAGGTGATTATTGGGTCCATAGTACCTCGCCCAATGCAGGGTCCTGCTGTAGGAGTCTTGGAATCTCAGGCTACTGTGATCTATGAGGAATCATTGCAATCTTTTCGCGAAAGTTTGATTGAATACGCACGTCCGTTGTTCAAAAAGGTGAGTGAAACCCCATTGCCACCGTTGTGAGCTATAAACCATCAGATACCTTTGATAGAGCCTGAAAAGATATATCCTTGGCGATCCTCTCATTGCCTGGAAATGTTTCACGAGCAATGGGATGCTAAGCGCAAGGCTTATATTGAAACAGGTCGCTGGAAGGTGACTACCACGATGAATACAGTCCCCATGTTGTTGATCAAGAAGCCTGCATTGGTCCTTTTGAGGACTGTAGTAGATTTGCATGCACGGAATGCGAATACTAAGAAGTTGGTGCTGCCTTTACCTGACATCGATGGGATCCTGAGGCGAGTAGCTTGCATGAAATATTTTTTGTTGATGGACTCTAGCAACACTTACAAGCAGGTTAGAGTTGAGCCTGTGCATGTTGACAGGACTGCCGTATCAACACCGGACAGGAATATGCTGAGCTTAGTTATGCAGCAGGGGGATTGCAATGCCCATGCTACCTTTCAAGCCATAATGAATCATATTTTTTCGTCCTATATTGGCAGATTTATGGATGTTTACTTGGATGATATCATTGTGTATTCCAATAGCCTGGAGGATCACTTGAAACACGTTAAACTCATCATTGACATTCTGAAGAAGGAAAAGTTTTACCTAGGCGAGAACAAGGTTCATTTTTTGGCCAAGGAGTTGAAGGTCCTCGGTCGAATCGTCAACCACCACAGAATTCGTATGGATCTGGAGAAAGTGGATGCTATACTGAAATGGCTCACTCCTACCAACAAAGACTTGTTGGGGCACATAGAATTCTGTGTTTGCATTTGCATGCATGCATTTGCGTTTTCATGCATGCATTTGTCACATCTGCATGAGCGTGACATGGATGTGTTTGTTGGCTGTCTTGTGCGTTTGGGCTTACAAACACCTGTTAAATTATTTTATTAGCTACAGTGTAAGTAAGACTTACTGCTTATTAGATTTATACCAAGTATGACATCAACACCAGCCATAATTAACTTTCTTTGTCATGGTAGAGTCTCTGTACAGCTGAGTCCATTAATGTTCGAGCTGGTATTTTAAATGTAAGAGAATTTGGAGGTTTTGAGAGTGTTAGTGGCCATGAGGTATCAGTAAAAACCACGGCACCATTACCATTTTGTTGAGGAACAAGTTGAAGAAACCAAGAAGAAACTGAGCCAAATCCTGGCTCAAAAACAACGACTTGACAGCAACCTGGCTATGCATGACTAGAATACATTATAAAAATAAAATACCTGCCTAGAATGTGTGACTAGAAGCAATTATGGGCAGGATAAATTGAAGCAATCATAAGTCAACTAGTTCAACTCGGACTTGAACGCATCAAACACACCGAATGCAGATTTGTCACAACACTGTCACACATCTGCATTTAATCTTGGATGCATGCATTTTCAAAAGGAACGCATGTGTGCACTATCTGAATGCTTGCGTTCAATGTTTGGATGCATGCATGACTTATTTTTGAGATGTGTGAGTCTTTGCGTTAATTTTAGAGGTGCCTGATTCACTCAAAATCAAGAACAGCATAAGTACTTCGACACCAGAGGGTACTATATTCATTGTGATACTAGAACTTACTAACATGCATGCATTTATAGCCTTTCCAGACCATTCCACCTCATTATTGAGTCATAATAAGTCATGGAGATATCTCCAGGAAATCTGGACAAGTAAGTTTAATTTCAACAGAAAACATAATTACGACGTATTATTGAAATGACACTAGCTATCAGATGACCACACATCTAAATGCATTGATCAGGGCACAAGCACATGCAAGTTGAACTTATGCAAACACAGATGAACGCATGCATGCAGGGGTCGAACACAGAATTCTCTTGGCCTGACTTGTTGCTGAGCTTTCTTGGATCATTAGGTTGGCTAGCGGATGATATCGCCAAAGTTTGTATCCCTATGGGCCAGTTGTCAGCCTTGACTGGTTCGACTACCCCATTTCACTGGACCTACATGGAACAGCGAGCTTTTGAAGAGGCAAAGGCTTTGGCGAGCACTTGCTGTTCAAATCACAGGGTACCGATTGACTACACAAAGGGGGCGAAGCCCGTTTGGCTGGTCTCAGATGGGTGTGGAACTGGCATTGTCGTGTACCTCATCCAAGGGGAAACCTGGGATAGAGGCATCATATGTGCATTCTATTCAGCGAAGTTGAACCCCATGCAGCAAAACTATCCTGTACATGAGATATAAATGTTAGCGGGTGTGGAATGTATGTTACGACACAGGGATATCCTGCAAGGACTGCACTTCACTTGGATTATGGACCACAAAGGGCTTGTGCACCTTTACAACCAGAAAAGCCTGTCCGGATGCCAGGCACATTGGATGGAGAAGCTCGGGGAGTTTGACTTCTCCGTCGAGTATGTTCCTGGTGCACAGAACATCCTCACAGACTCACTGTCTCAGCTGTGGTCTAACAAGTCTCCTGGCACTGTTCAGGCTCGTGGTGTGTACACTTATCACAACGTGATTGACAACGATTCAATTGAGACACATGGCATGTCCATGCCCATTTTAGTGGGAACAGAGGCTGCTTGCCTTGTGCCAGAGGGCATCCAATTGAATGTGATGTCACTTCGTACCAGTTGTCAACCGTCTGCATGAGCAAGGGGTCTTGATAATGAGATTGTTCCCGGAAAACTGGATAATCATGTTGATTCCGCATCTAGTCGTAGATGACGGAAGGAGGGCGAGGGTGCAAATGAAAATGTACCTAAGCCTAAAAGTCCCAAATCCAAACCCAAATCCTATCCCAAGTCCAAAGCCAAGCAAATGGCAGTGCCAGAGGTCGAGATTTTTGAGCCTGAGCAAGGCGATGAGAATGTGCAAGAAGAGACGAAGCTAGTGGAAGCTAGTTCACCCTCGTCATTGATCGAGCATCAGGAACCCTTGGCACAGCCACCTGAAGAACACAAAAACTCACCAAATAATACTTTGTTCATGGATGTACTTGCTAACAGACATCCCAAAATTGATCTTGCTTTTGTACTTCGAGATCACTATGCTGGCAATACTTTATTTCGAAAGATTCTAGCCAAACCTAAGGACTTTCAAAACTTTGAACATTGAGAGGGACTCATTTATCTGAAACTTGAAGACCGAGAACTTCTGTGCATTCCTGACTACATGCACAAAGGGTGAAGTGTTAAGGAAATTGTCATTGATGAAGCACATTCATTATTGGCACACTTAGGTACCCGTAAAACCCTAGCATATCTTTGAGATCACATCTGGTGGAAATCAATTGCTCGCGATGTTGAAAGCTACTGCAAATCGTGTATAACATGCAAGCGAACAAAGGATAATACTCAGAAACCCTACAGCTTGTTACATCCCTTGACACCACCCCCTTATCCTTGGGAGATCATTGGAATTGATTTTATTGACTTCTTGCCAGAGTCCAGCAATCGAGACGGAATTTTCGACATGTTGACTGTTATCATTGATAAACTAACGGGTATGGTACATCTAGTACCTAGCTGTATGACCTACAAGGTGAAAGAAGTAGCTGAACTGATCTTTGAGGAGGTATACAAGCTCCACGGACTGCCGAAGGGTATAGTGAGCGATCGAGACATGCTCTTTACCAGTATTTTTTTAGTCCCACCTTCATAAATTGATTGGGTCCAAGTTGAAAATGTCTAGCGCCTATCATCCAGAGACTGATGGCACCACTGAGAGGGCTAATAGAGTTATTGGGGCTATGCTGAGACAATGCATATCTGCTGATTAGAAAAACTGGGTCGCAATGTTACCTGCTATTGAGTTTGTGATCAACTCAGCTCACTCACAAATTACTGGTTATGCACCCTTCTTTTTGAATAATGGATGGATGCTGCGATCAATGATATGGGATAATGCCACTAAGACTGAATATCCTGGTGTGTGTGTCTTCGCAATGCAGATGAAGCAAGCAATCATTTCCGCCCACGATTCAATTCTAGAATCATGGGTCAAGCAAACGCGGGATGCTAATAGGAAACAACGCACCATTCCATTCATGGAAAAGGACTTGGTATACATTTCAACCAAGAATATATCCTTTCCGAAAGGTCTAGCCCGCAAGCTGAACCCCAAATACATTGGTCCCTATCCTATCTTGAAGGACTTTGGGAACAGATCATTTAGAATTGAGCTCCCGTCGAACTTGAAGGCAAGAGGCATCCATGATGTATTTCATGTGTTGTTGTTGAGGGTCCACATCCCAAACGATGACCGATTATTCCCAGGCAGAGCAGAAAACCAAATGGGATTGACTGATGAAACGTCAGGGGAATGGGCTGTAGAACAAATCATAGGTCATTCTGGTTCATAGATGGACTCCCTATTCAAAGTGAAATGGAAGTCAGGAGATGTGACATGGTTGCCATATGAGAAGGCTGACCATTTAGATGCGCTAGGAGAATATTTTGACATGCTAGGGATTTCAGATGTCTCACAACTTAGAGACAGCCGAGCACCAGCTCCTGAGGATGATGAATTAGATGTTCTGGGGCTGTCGGAGGTTCAGGTGTCTGCCATGGAAGTTCATCCTGGTTGGGAAAATCCCTCTGTCAGTCAGCTCAATAAATTCAAGGAGAAATTGACCGCAATGCACCCTAGCATCCCACTATTCCCCTCTGCTTTATCTCCACACCATTCTCACTACCAGTTCCTTTCCCAATCCTCTGCTACAATGGCTCCCAACCCTCCTGCCGATACCCGCCTCACTATCCTAGGTCTTGACTCCTATGGCACTGGACTTTGGACAGTCAATGACCATGAGGAGAACCAAAAATTCCTCACCAACTCCAAGTCCATCCATATGTGCCTCCTCCTCAGTGAGCACGTTCGCAAGGGCACCTTCGACATCTGCCATGACCCCATCCCCACCATCTACTTCCCTCTCGCCTGTATCTTCAATAACTCCTGTGTTTCCTTCAATGTCCCTTATTGCATGGTCTGGCTACCAACCAACCGTGTTGCCAGCAAAGTCATCATTGAGAGGGAGCCGGCAAAATTTGAGCACCTCTTCAGTGATGATGACAAATATGCGAAGAAGATCCAAGGGGGCATTGAAGCCATTGACAATGCCAAGTTCCAGAGCATCACCATGTACCTTTTCAAGGAACTTGGCTTGGGAACCATGTCCATCCCTGAGGCGAAGATCTACATCCACCAGCTTTGTCAGGCTGGTAAACACCAGGCAAAATTTGAGGAGAGTTGGCAGGCACACAAGCATTTCAGGGAGGCAACAACAAGGCCAGTGGCTCTAAGCCAAAGAAGCAGAAGACACGAGCTGAGCCCACCATCAAGGGCTTTGATGCAGCCTTTATTCATCTGGTCAAGCCTAAGCCAAAGGGTTGGAAGAAGATGTCGATGGTCGAGAAAGCCGCCTATGTCAACAAGGAGCAAGCCAGTGAATTTGGAGACAAAGAGATGGCTGAGGGAGATAGTGCTTCTGCAGAGGCTGATCGGTTTTGATCGGAGAGAACTCGGTGATTTCTCTGGAGGGTGAATGTAACAAGATACCCAGGTTGTCACACTTACTTACTGTCACTCCTTCCTTTCTGGTATACTTTATTCCAATGGCTCTCTAGCCAATCATTACACACTCCTTTTACATTATATACCTATGGCTCTCCGTGTCCAACTCGTATGACTATCGTTCTATTTAGTTCTTTTCTTTTTATTCCGGCTTTCTTGCATGTGATACTTTACTATACTATATAGCTAACTCATACTGTAAGAATCTGGGTTCCACCAATACCTTGTCACTTGGTTGAAATCTAAGCTTTACTCGAAAGTCTTATCCCCGATTCTTTCTGACTGATAAGGAGTGAAACGACAGAGGGTCTAAAAGAGAGAAAGTGATGTGACTTCACCAGTGGAGTGTGTACAGGGGTCAATCTACCCTGGTCTTGACCCTTTTATGGTCCATGGTAATTTTGCTTTTGGATTAGATTAGATATGATAAGGTCGTTATCTTGTTCTTAGCGTAATCACCGTGCACATGGTGCACCATATGTTTCCGATGTTTTACTTGGGACGCAGTGATGTCATGTCATCGTCACCCATTCATCCATTGTCTCAGGTTGAACCTCTCATCCTGCATCCATTGCGTTTGTGTGCCCAACCGCAAGTCTGACAGAAAAAATCTTTTGGGTTAGTCTTGTTGCTGTGCATTCTTTTCGGTCCTTCATTGACAATGTCATTCCACAGGAAAACTGTACCAAGCTCTTACTTCTGTTGTCAGTGGAATATTCCTTCCTGATATACTTGTGGGTGAGTGTACTCATTGTGGATTGTTGCCTGCAAGTCGTTAACTATCAAGTTTGGTAGTATAATCGTCTCTGCCTTTCTGCAGTGTCCAAGTCGTGTCCCTGCAGAAGGGCTGCCCTCCACCTGTGGAATTGTATCCATTGTTGCTCAGCGTCTATGCTCTGCGTAACCATCTATCTGACTGCTCAGCAGTGTATACAAATCCATCATGTCTTTTGATTTATGCAAAATGCCGTGCAATGTCACATGCGTTCTGGATGAGGATGAATGCCCTCCCAACAATGGTACTGAATTTTGCCCAGGTGATTTTCCTGTATATTATGATCCATTGTACCATCCTGAAATGCATTCCGACATATTTTCTTCTCCGGTCTTGGTTTGTGGATGGCTTCGCTCATGTTTTCAGGCAGAGAGTCTTTGGACTGATGTTCATGTTGAATTCCATGAGGGCCTTTTTTATGTTGAGGATGTGTCCACTGACCTTTGAGTATGCCTTTCTCCATTGGATATTGCCTCCGTTTGTTTCCATCCTCGGCTGTTACTAGCTCGTCATGTATCTGGTGAGAACGGGTGCAATCCCTTGTGGGTTTATGCGTCGGAAACCGATTGGGCAGATTCTTTTGATGGTATTACTGTAAGGACTATGACTGCGGTCACTGGCAGATCTTGCACTCTCCACACACGAGGCGATGCTATCCAATGCATGGTTCGATTGATCATTGCATTCACACAACGCATATGCAGAACGGAGGAAAAGGAACTGGAGACTCTATGCGACGCACGAGGCATTGTCGACATTCCGATGCCGAACTGAAGATGCTACATGGTTTTTGAATTATTTCGCGATAAGTTAGGCAATGCTATGTTTCCAAAAATTGTTTGGCTTCAGGCTTGCACATTTGCTTATCCGAGAATGTATGGTAACCATTTGTTACAGAGTACGGACCCTGAACTGGATTATGCAACGTTTCGGCGTCGTGTATCTACGCTGTCTAACAAGTTGTTGACCGAATACTTGACTCGCACGCATCGTTCGAGGAAAACCTGTGGCTGTCCCTTTTAAACCGATGGCGAGACTTGACTGGGCTTCCCTCTGCAGTTGTTGCCAATGTCCTGAATTGTTACAATGCTGTGGTAGAGCTAAGGAATACATTTTCTGTCCTTGCTGTGTTGGAATGTGAGTTTGGCTCCACCATTTGTAACATTGTACTCCCACCCATTCGAGATCGCCATCGCAGAGTCGCCTGTCAGTGCATCCAACATGTGGCTCGTGACACTAGTGATGAGGGTCTTGCTGAACATTTTGAGTGGATTGCTTCTGATTGGCCACAGGTGGTGCCCATGGATACAAAGTTGGAATGTGCAAGACAGTACCTTCAAGGGACGAAATGGCCTAAGGTGTATACTTGCTCCGTTTGTGCCAGGGAACTTAACCATGGGGATGTTCCCACTGTTAATCATTACAATGAGGAGGACATACCGACAGTGGTGCTTGATTTGCATCTCAATTTGCTCAATGCATCAGATAGTGAGCACCCGGACATGAGCGATATTATCGATCATCCTATGTTATCAAAATACATGCTTGATCCGAAGGGGTTTGTGGACAGAATGCTTCATGTGTGCACGGAATGCAACTCAGAGCTGCGAAAAGGACAGTTACCTATGTTTGCACTATGCAATGGTTTGTATCGTGGGTGGCTACCGGAAGAATTCCGAGACTTAATGTGGGTAGAAGAGATGGCTTGTGCCATTTATTGTTGTACATGTCATGTCACTAGATTGTATCATAGTCCTTGTGAAGATCAACCCAGGGTCTTTAAGGGCAATACCTGTGCTCATGATTTGAATTATGTGTCCACTGCCTCAGAACTTCCCCGACCTCCTGCGGATGTGAAGGGTATGTTAAGTATTGTATTCATCGGCCTGAAGCAATCAGTGAAATCATGCCTGTCAAAGTTCAATTATATATGAAAGGCGAAAGTCTGGGCCTTTCTGTGCTGGTTAGCAGACAATAATCCGCTGTATTCAAAGATTCGTTTGTCCAAGGAACACCTGTCGTTGTATGAGAACGATGAAATTCCTGGTTTAGAAGCACGGGTAATGGATTTCGAGGCTGCTGATGCAGAGGAGATGTTTCAGGAGGAGACCGCAGGCTTCACTCCTCACTTCGCCTCAGATGATGCGCTTCAGAACATGGACAGTGATTTGTTGGACGAGCCTCTGTTGGAACGTATGGGAGTTTCTGATATAGAATCAGTTAATGTTCAAGGGCATACTTTTCAATTGTCCACTTTGCAGAATTTGATCAGGCCGCCCGGAAAGAAACCCGACCTCATTGCTTATTGTGGCAAGGATGCTATTGGCAAGTATAACAATCCCCACCTCATGATGGGTATGTTCCCATCACTGTATCCTTATGGCAAGGGAGGGTTTGAGGACTCCGAAAGAGTAGTTCCTGTCAGCTTTCGCAGCCAGGCAAATTTGTACCTGGATTTGAGTGACCACACCTTTCGATGGCATAATTCCTTTATATTTGTAGCAATGAATATGATCCAGCGCCGTGAGGCTCACTTGCACACTCACCTTGCCGTTAAGTCTAGCAATTTTGCTGCCACTGCGGCCGACATTGAAGGAGTGACTCCTCATACTTTGCATTCTGTTTCACATCATCTTGAAGAGCAAGGCTGTCCTGCGGATTTGACAATGGAAGAAAAGAAAGTATTTACTCTGCTTTCAAAAGTGAGAACAATTTCTGTGAAGATCACTGGTTCAGAGGCATCGAAAGTTACTTACAGGAATGAAATTAAGGCTTATTGTGCTCATTTCAATATTCCCCACATTTATTTTACAGCGAATCCTGATCCAGCCAACAGTCCGATTTTCCAGGTGGTTGTGGGAGACACTATGGTTGATCTAGATGAACACTTTCCTCATATGGTGGATTATGTTAAGCGTGCTTTGCGCCTTGCCGCCAATCCGGTCGCTGCTTTGGATTTCTTCAACTTTTCTTGTAAGGCGATGATGCATTATTTGTTTGGATGGGATTTTGCGAAAAAATGCTCTTCACCTGATGGTGGAATTCTGGGACATTTGAAAGCTTTTTATGGGACCACCGAACTTACTGAAAGAGGATCATATCATGTTCATTATCTGATCATTCTCCTTGGGGGGCTGAATCCATCAGAGATGCATCGTTGATTGGATGACACTGAGGAATTTCAGGATAGATTTTTTGCCTTCTATGAAGATATAATTCGTCATGATTTACCTGAAGACATTTATTTCAATCCTAAGGGAAAGCCCAAAACAGAGAGACCTTTGGCTGTACCAGAGGCAGGTTGTTCGTTGGAAGCCCTTGAAGACTTTAAACGTCGTTTTCAAGAGGAAGTGAAATATTGCGGTGAATTGTTGCAGAGGCACAAGCATGAAGGTGTCTGTTACAAGTATGATCATGTGACCTGCTGTTTTCAATTTCCACACGATTATGCGGCATGGTCATTGTATGACAAGGAGACTAAATCGGTCACTCTGGCGTGCAGAGATGTATTTGTGAATTATTTCAACAACTTCATACTCATTTTTTGTCGGCATAACCACAATATGCAGTGTATCCTTTCCGGAAAATCATGTAAGGCTGCTATGTTCTATATAACAGATTACATTACAAAGATGAGTGTTAAAACATATGAAATGCTGTCTTTAATGGCGGACGCTGTCATGAAGGCGATCAATTGGAGGCCCATATAATTTTGCATAAATGCCTTGCCCAATTTGCGAGCCAGCAACAGGTTCATGCACAACACATGGTGAAGGTAATTCGTGGACAACACGAGGTGTTCTGCTCGCATCAAAATGTTCCTATGATGTTGGGGCTTCTCATGGAATTTGTGGGTCATCAGTGGCCATATGAGACGGACGACAATGCTCCCGACAGTGAGCCTGCATACATAGGTATTCATTTGGATAAAGAAGGTCATCTGATTCGCCGCAACCAGGTCAACGAATATATGCATCGCAGTACTGCCATTCGAGATGTATCTTTTTATGACTTCATTCATCGCTTCAGTATTGTGCCAAAGGGATCGAAACCTGATGTCGAATTCCTGGAGGATTTCACCATAACTGACCGCATTAACAAGTTTCCCTGGTATCCATTTCGACTGGGGTTTCCGCTCAGCAAGACACATGAAATCATGGAACATACAAGTCTTATGCAGGCTCGGTTTATGACAAAGACTGTGCCTTGAGTTATTGCTCATAAAATGCTGCGCCTGGAGGATCCTTGCTATGAGACCTTTATGCTCACACATTTTAAGCTGTTTGATCTCGACAGGCCGTTGTTGACCGCTTTGATTCCTGTACATGATGAATTTGTAAGTTATGGTTTTTCCCCCTGTGCAAGGACATGTATGAGCAACTGGGAAGCATTGCATGAATGCAAGAATGAGCGTGATGCTGAGAGGATGAAAAAATGTCGTTCCCTGATGAAGAATTCACCACTATTGACCCATATTCTTTCTGATAATTTGGAGGATTTAGTGGAGTTGCCTTCCGAGCGTAAAGCTTCGGAACAGGAAGGAAAAATGCGATCCGAGATCCTCCACCTTGCTGAGAGTAATTGGTTTCAACCAGTTCATAATACATCGCACGATGTAGATCCAGTGTTTCAAGGACTAAGGATCACAAGTGAATTAATGACTTGCTGGAATGCACAGATTCATGCTCACGAGAATGTTATCTTGGCGGCATGTATAAATGCTGCCGATGGCACCCGTCAGATTGATGTAGACAATTCTGCACTTCCACGAGAGACTGCGATGGATGTACCTCAGGAATCATCGGCACATGCTTGGGAGGGACAGGGAAATGCGGGTGTTTATCCTATGGCAGTCAATATTAACAACATCAAGGATGTAGAGACCTTATTCCGCCACATGTCACGCAAGTTCAAACTTAATACCGAGCAAGAAATTGCATTTATGATCATGGCAAAGACCTTCACCCTGCATAAGACATACATCAATGTTGATATGGACACACTACAAGAGCCATTCCCATTGCATATGTTCTTGACCAGTCCCGGTGGAACGGGAAAAACCCATGTCATAAAGGTGCTGATGGCCATCATGAAAGGTTTTGACTCCATGTACTCGCTTTGGTTTCTTGCTCCTACAGGTTCAGCAGTGGCGCTCAACAATGGAATGATGATCCATAAGGCTTTCGGACTGAGCATATGTGATAAAGCATCCAGACATTCCATGCAGACCGTCGATGGCAAGGAAAAATTCATCAGCTCTTTGTCTGATCTCAGTCGTCACCGACTGGAAACCAACTTCAAGGACGTGGATGTGCTCGTAATTGATGAGGTGTCTTTACTGCAGCAAGAGTTGCTTCTGGATATTGAGGCAGGATGTCGGTACGGGAAAGATATTAAGCAATGGTGGTTCAGTGGAATGATGGTAATTTTCATGGGTGATTTGTACCAGTTTCCTCCTGTGAAAGGATCTGCTGTGTACTCCCGTATAAAGGAGCGTACTGCCATTGATCATAAGAACTTGAGCAAACAGATTGGCCGCTTGGCATGGAATTCAATGACAGATGTAGTATATTTGCACCAACAAAAGCGAATGGAGCGAGATCCTGACTATGCCGCGGCAGTACGACGTTTGAGATTGAGACAGTGTACTTTGGAGGATGTGTCGCTTTTCAATGAGCATGTTGTGAAGACCTTCAGCTATCAGTGTGGAGTCAACATGGACGGTGTCAAAGCCGTAGCAGTCGTTCATACAAATTTGTTGCGACATTCAATCAATTCCTACAAGGCAATCAGTAATTGTAGTACCGAGAATGTCATTACATGTTGTGCAACAGATAAAATTGGTGCCCGACTCATTCCTGAAAAGTATAGAGCAGATCTGTTGAACCGCAACGTTTCCTGTGTTATCAATAAAGGGGGCTGCATGGACGCTTGGCATATTATGTTGGAATGCCTGTCATCCTCTGATCTCAAAATATATCAACAGATCTGAAGATCACCAATGGCGCCCAAGGCTTCTTGCGCTTTATTCAGACCAATGTCGACAAATATGGCTATGTGTGCGCAAAGTATGCTGTTGTTGAGTTTCCCGGGTCCAATGTGCATCTGGACAGATTACCGCCTGGTTGTTTTCCAATCAAACCGATGACTTGGACTTTCCGGCATGAAATACAAAATGCTGAAGGTAAATCTGTAAACGTATCAGTCACCAGAGAGCAGATGCC
Organism: Armillaria altimontana; assembly: GCA_022818075.1. Taxonomy (NCBI): domain Eukaryota; kingdom Fungi; phylum Basidiomycota; class Agaricomycetes; order Agaricales; family Physalacriaceae; genus Armillaria; species Armillaria altimontana. The sequence continues at coordinate 5,666,808 of JAIWYR010000001.1, forward strand.
TTTCCAGGCTGGATTTGCTTGCACCGGTCAGGTTGCCCAAGGTCAAACGATGCCTAGTGTCCTTGCATATATGAATGAAGGAGGGTTTGCTGCCTATGTCGTGGCATCTCATGCAACATGCCATGAAGGTCTGTATGTTGGACATCCGGTACAACTGGAACAGTTAGACCACCCTTTACCCGTTGATCTGGTGAAAGAGATGCATAAGTTCGATGCAATGGCCTGGAATACACTTGTTCAGTATGGTTTCCGTAAAGGTAGTAAAGTACCTGTTGAAGATTCTGTAGGCACTCCCTATCTTCTCACTGCGAAGCCTCCTCCAGTCCCTGAAACCATTCAGGAAAAAAATGTACCAAAACAATTGAGTACTGAAGGAAAATTGGATACCAGAAGCAAGAGACGCAGGCAACAAGCTTTGGATGCAGGTCTGGTCTTCCAGCCATCCAGACAGTATGGTAGTACATGGAACAAAGAGGACTGGTCCTGTGGGTACAACACTGTTTTTACTTCACTGTTATACATCTACCTGTCGTTGTTGGATGAACGAAAGCAGAACTTTGCATGAGCGACAACGTTGACAGCCACTTTAGCGAGAAAGTTCCAGAGTATGGATCTGACAGAGCTAAGAGTCAGCGGGGAATCTGTGAATTCCATGCAAGATGATTTACATGACATCTTATCAAGTTCGGTCCCTGCGATGTTTCCTCAACATGGCCATGCTATGATTGCTGTTACAGACATTGTAGACCTGCTCATGGATCGGTCAGCCATGCAAGTGTTTCCTTCCTTCCATTGTCCTTCGCACTGTGAAGGCGTGATATCGACCGCTACGATGACATTCAATGGTGTGTGTGGACCCGATCTGTGGACTTAGAGTAACCGACCAATTGATGAGGCCCGAACTGCGACAATGCAAGATTGGCTTTATACGTGTCTAGATGGATATGGAATTCATTCTGATGATGGGGTACTTGAATCATGTTGTCGTGCAGAATTTGAACATTCCATCTGGTGCTCTCAGCATTTGACTTGGACCGTGGTATTCCAGCATATACCGACCTTCATTGTTCTACAATTGTACCAAGATTACGCAATGACTACGAGAATCACTCTGGAAGTGTCAGTACCCATCAACATGCATCTCGTGACTTACAGGTTGGGATGTATTATTTACTACACCGGCAATCATTTCATATCCAGGATATTTCCTTCGGGGGGACAGGTATTTGAGTATGACAGGCAGATTTTTCAAGGTATGCTTCATTCATGCCGTTTGGAAAAAATTGATCTTGGTGCCATGTCCACTGGTCACGCTCATCTGGCATTGTATTTCGCTGGTAACACCTGACGAGATATAGTACTTATCGCAGTTTTCGACGTGTGGTTGGGAGGAGGGAAGCTTGGGGATGTCAGCATATGCCACAAGCAATGCAGCCGGTTCTCGGGCCGCGAATGATGGTCCAACAATTACTTGTCCTCAGCCACTGACGCTGCCATCGCTGGAAAATGTTACTATTTTATTGGAAGGATCAACGGTTTACACGATGTATTATACAGGTAGCATTATGAAAATGCTCATTTTGTTATGACTACTTTGTTTCTCCAGTGACCTTGTTTGCCATATGATCATTGATATTTGAGTGTCGTTTTTTCGTAGGAAGAGCGTGCTTTTGAATGGAGTGTCATGTTGCCTGGCTTTGGTCAAGGTTCTGCGATCATCATGGCATTAAATACGTGACTCCAACCTGTTTTTAAACACTCACCTTCATTACTCCCCAAGATAACAGCGCGATAGAGTCAAGATGGGAGATGAACATCATGGTATCGCTATTGGTGGATCGCACTAAGCAGAAGGATACACCAATGGCCACGATTTGACCCGGACGGAACATATTAGGCTTCAGTCCACGAACTCGCATGTACCTGGATCACGTCAATATGTTATGCGGATTGTGGATATGACGTGCACTGTCCATCCTTGTTGAGTGTGAATTTCTCGAATGCTGGTTTGTTGTCTTTCGTATAGACAAATTTCCCTTTGTTGATGATGGCTTGCAGCATTCGACTGGGGTCGTAAGTGGGTGGCAGCTCGATGATGTCTTCCGTAGCTGTTCTGTGTACAGGCATCAAAAGTCGGTTTACAAACAAGAAATCTTTGATTGCCCTGTGGTGGACAGCGTATGGAATTCTAACTGTTTCCTGAACGTGCTGCTCCATGAACTCGGTGATACGTGACGCCGCACTCAATGCCTTCTGGAACCATTCGTCCCCATCAATAGAAACGAGCTTCACAGTCTGTATGAGCTCATTGATGCTGACCCTACAGGTTGTGATCAACGTTAGGCCATGTTATCGTGCGGCGAAAGACATACCTTTGAGCCTTCTGGATGGGAGGAAGCTTCACCTCTGACACGACACCTCGGACCTGAAAGACTTCCTCTTCACTGCTGCTCTCGTTCACCAGAAACACAAAATCATCCGAAGACACAGTGTCAACCACGAAGGCATCCAGGATTGACTTCACCGAATCATAAAGACCGAGATCGCCAGGCTGTCCATTGAGCGGCGCCGTCGCCTCTTGGAATGCTTGTTCTGCAATGGAGAAAGAGGTTAATAGTGCCTCGTAGGGTGTTGCAGTCAAATGCTCACCGAACGACTCTAGTTGAATGCTGGTGGTCAAAGTATCCGGTGCTTTGTAGCTCGTCAAGGACATTGGGGGGAAAAAAGTCTGTGAAGATGAAGGAGTTGGTGTCAGAGAAAAGAAGGAAGTGCCCTTTCTTGGTTTCCAGCGCACTTTATATATGCATGAAGATACATTTAATTATGATTATTATTACTATTTTACATACAATGCAGTCGAACAATGTTTTAGCATTCGTACTGTAATTGCGTAATCTCCTTATTGTGTACAGAGTGAATGATAGATGATAAAAGTGCCCGCACATATTAGAATAGGTGGTCCATGAAATCCTTAAACTTGTCAGTCATCCTAATGACTCCATCAGTTTGGAAGTAGGAAACTTTGGCAGCGAGCCCACCAAGACACCATTCCCGGAGTTAGTGACCACATCACTTTACTGCAGATACATAGCATGTGTTGGAACCGAGGAAATTTCAGCCAGGCGTACACCATGAAGAAACCATTGTGTTCCTCCGGTCTGAAGATTAGCATCCAGCTGTGCACCAAAAGCTCATCACGTTGTTTCATTTGGTTCAACTCTTCAATCCTGAGCAATGTCAACGGGCCAGTGATCGGAAGCATCCAACAATGTCAATCACCGACAAAACAAGGTTGGTGTCGGAAGTCCAGGTCCGGTGTCGACGAGTCGCAGAAAAGTAATTGGTATCCTCTGTTTCTGTATTTGTTCTGTGCCTGTATGGCATTGTCATCGTCTCCAATATGCGCAATCAATGCATTAGCAATGAGCGTGGCCTTCGGGTACAAGCAGTAGGCGTATTGATGGGCAACAACATTCATAACACAGGCTGCAAATCAGCGTTAGCTGGGTGCTCTAGCATGTCCTGCATACTTACTGGAATGGAAACCGAGTACCACATCCAGAGGAGGGCCATACGAGCTAATAACCTGCACAATTGCTCCCATGCTATTCCTGAACTCCTCTACATCGGCAATTGATTCATCCGCATATTTGCTCTGTGCTATGAGGTGCGTCCTGTCATTGAAGAGTGTCATGGTATCTCCGTCCCTCATGGATTGCCAATGTACAACAGACAGCCGGAGTGATGAAGGACGGAGTGAGCCATGCGCCGTATACCCGACACATTCCAGTGCATGATTCAAGTCGTCGCATTCGTAATGGTTAACATAGAGGTCGAGGTCGCTGTTTGCATACGTCTCATGGGTAAACATGGAAAGAGCCTGGGAACCCGATATTAGGATGCCATGTGTCCTCTGCAGTTCATGAAATAGGGCGAAGTCTTCGTCCCTTGGGAAAAAAGGAAGGAGGGCTTGGCGAACAGAGCAATGGCGATAGATATATTCAGATATGTGTTCAAAATTCTGCCTATTCGTGGATGACAGGCGACACAAGTCCTTAATTCCAAGATAATCCATTATTAGGTGGGCGATTTCCACCGGTCTACAATGGATTATCAGTAATATGTTTTGTCAGATCAAAATCACTTACATTTGGTTGATCGCAGCCTCTGCTACTGAAGTCATACTTTTTGGGGTTGACAGTGAGTAGGCGACAGTGGATTTAGGGTACAAGGTGAGGGAAAGTGTATGCTTGCCTCCCTTAAGAATAGTCAGGTGATGCAGGACTTCCTAATTGGGTACAAAGTTGTTATTGGAAACTAGCTGTACTCCATAGTGTCTTCTTCTGCACATGTCGCTATGAGGCCCCTCCCCCCCCTTTTGGATAACTATGTTACTGAGGAGACATCTGGACAAGGAAAACAACATTGGGATGACCCAATGCAGATGACTACATTTGGCATACGATTTGCAATTTCCACTTTCGACCTATCTGGATTCGGCATGACGCATTGGGTCAACCTTAAACAGACATCTGTATTCATTCACATCGGATTGCTATGTTAGGACGAACTCATGCAGATGCCCGTATTCAGCCCTTGTTTGACTGGGAATAACTGTATTTGGACTGTGCGCCATCACAAACAGTTTATTAAGTGGGATTGAATACTTTGACTGCGACTTTTCCCCATTTACTTGACTTTATTGCCAGCATGGTTAATACTCGGTATGTTCCTGATGCTGGTTTTGAGTTGCCTACTGATCAAATAGTAGTATTCAAAAACATGCACACTCTCCTGGTGATGGGAACATGTCCAAGACAAAGGTTGCGAAAGGTGACGCTGTGCAGAACTCTCCTACTGGGACCCTTCATTCATTCATATTTTTTCATACCTTGTCTTCTTGTATTGACAAGCAATGTTAGAATCTGCGCACCAGAGCTCCCCATTATCTTCTGCATCTGAGAGTACCTGTGCATCCGATAACCCAAGGTCAGCATTCCTTTCGTCTATTCAAAATAACGACTGATCCTTATGCAGCAGTGAGGAAGTGCTTGCCGTTGTGGAAAATCTTGGGCGAGCACCTATCGAGTGTGTAACCTTTTATTTCAACCCTACTTTGTTGTATTCACAAGTGAATCAGTGTAGTCGACTGCGCCAGGGAGGAGGACGACAAAAATCCGTACCTTGGGATACTTAACGCCCTGATCCCGGTGCCCCAGGTCAGAGACCTGCTGAAGACTAATGATGTCTCTGACCCTGTTCCCACCTTCGACCTAGTCAGCCGTTACCGTAACAATAAGGAAACTATTAAGTGGGCTCGCTGCTGGCTGTCATGTTTCGCGTACTCATATCACATTACAGAAGAGTGCTCTTGTTAGCGTTCGCACCGTCGAAGAGCAACCTTATCAACATTGCCATGGCGGATCCTGCTGAATTTTCCGTGGCTTCTGAACATCTCGTCCATGGTTTACCTTATCCTCAAAGCTTTTTCCTCATGGGTTCCATCATATACAGTGATTTGTTTGGAGAAGACACCACCAAGCAGATCTGCATCGAGCCTTTGGACATCTCTTTCCCTCGGGTGGCTGCTGTTCTTGGACACGTCTTTGGGACAGCACCTGGCGGTGTACTATTCTTCAATGGTTATCGTGGGGGGATGTCTCTCACATCCTGGATGAGGCCTGAGGGTGGTACGTCGCTATGTTTTTATATATTGCCGGGCATACAATCTGATTGACGTCGTATTTATTAGGCGGTGGCAATCGAAATGTACACGCCTGCGCAGTCAATGGAAAATGCCATGGTCCAGGAAAGTACCTCCCACCCCATTTATGTGAACACTGATCTTATTCACACACAGCTGTATGGGCATGGGATCAGGATGGTGAGTGTCATATTATTCATGGTTTGCATAGTCGCTGACATCCATCAAGTGCCGATGTTTGATTGCCATGCAGGCTTCAAACTGTCGCAATATCACTTGAATCTGAAGTGCTGCGTAGATCCTGATGAAGGCAACGTCATTCTCATCATATGCACTGTGGGCAGATACAAAAACCTGTCGTACAATGTCATGTCGATGAACATACAGGTCGTACTGAAAATTGCTGACAGTCCCACTGTAATGGATCGTGAGAAACCGGTGTGCCCTCTACCTGCTTATCTGCAGATGATGCGTGCTTTTGGAGTCAGCGGGGAGGAGCCGCTTTCTGCTGTCGACGAGGTGGAAATGGAGTATGATCCAGCGGAAGTGGTGTATTAGTGGTATCGTCCAGTCCCGTTGTAAATGTATTTTGTGTAATCCTACAGATATGTGGTGTGTACTATACTAAAATTATATTTTTCTTCTTCCATTTCTTCCTCGTTCTTTGTGAGAGGCATGAGTACAGCTATGACACTTGCTTTGTAAAATTATGTTCGTCATTTGTTGTGTCCGAACTACTCAAATATTGGTCTTGCACAGACAGTTATAGGACATCAGCTGCGGACTTCATTTGTATTCCTAATAATACATTTATCTGTACATAACACACTTGCGTCATCACCCTTTTCATTTTGACTGCCCATGTGTACACAGACAGTCTTCTCCCCTCTGTCGTCACGGCGAGGTGAAAAAAGATCTCCACAAATTGGCGCTATCATCTTGGTCAGTTTCTTTGTTCCCGACGATCGGTCGACCCTGTGTGGCTGCCATTTTTTAGACGATAGATTTGAGTTTATATACTTCGACGGGCCAAGTGGTTACATCGTGTCAACACATTGGACAGCTGTAGGGGATGCATCCCAATTGGAACCTGTAGTCATCTCACCAGTAATTGTTCTGGATGGCGGTGAACCATGAGATGATGCAGACCAGGCATAATACGTGGCCACACTGAGGAAGGCTGCCAGATAGTTTAGCTACATACCGCGCATCTGTCTGGCTTAAACACACTTACACGAAGGGTCGCCACATGGTCAATGTACAGATCTCACAGGTTGCATCAGGTTCAAGTTGTGATGTCTCCTTTGATAGCTGATGAGATGGCAATGGTGCCTGACAATAACAGAGTACACGTACAATTTTGGGCTCCCCTGACTCATCACGGATCTCTTCCAATTCTCCCTCGCAGTCAGCCAGTTTTTTCTCTGCTTCCTCTTGAGCTTGAATAGCATTACTGGTCTCTTGAAGAGCCTCCTCACATACATCATCTAACTCTTCTTCAACACACACAAGTACTTTCTCTGCCAACTCCTGGGCATCCTTTGCTATCTGCGTTTCCTGTATCTCGGTTGCAACAATGTGTGTAGACTGTGGACGTATGTCTTACCTTCATCAAGTTCTGGATGGTATGTTCTAATTCCGATATCTTCCTGCTGTTGTCATGCCCTGGCTGTTCGTCCTTGTCCGAAGATATGACAATGATTTCTTTCGAAGGGCTGCGCGCATGAGCCTTCTCTCGTTGTCTGCTCGATTTGGGTGGTACAAATGCTCCATTTTTCATGATTAGGATGTTATCCGATGGTGTGTTGCGGCGATGGGTTTTCTTGCGAGAGCGAGTGGGTGCTTTGGAAGGCGACATGGTCGAGCAAGTTATGAGGAATGGGATCCAAGACAGAAATGGTACATGATGGTGTGAGTGAAGGAAGAATGGACGCGTGACCCTTTCCTTTTTGTTCGTGTTTTCTGGGGGGAGGGGCCGTTCAATCAATATACATGTTTGTACGTAGTGTTGTGTCAGACCACATGTTTTTATGGTGCTCCATAACATTGTACCCTCGGAAATATTGTACATAGAATCGCGCTAAATGTTATACAGAGATTGAGCCCTCCCACTGCAGTGATCCCTCAGCACAATGATCATGTAACCGTCACTAGAGGATGACCTTCATGTAAAGTCGAGTTGATAAGGTTCTGAATGGTGCACTCGGTCATGGATACATGGGTGGATAGATAAGTGTGTGCGCTGCAAGAACAATGGAGCTGAATAGTGCACTTTTCGAGGGCAGGAAAAGACTGTCTGTCTCGAATGACATCGAAGAAGTCTTCCCAATCCAATGAACGTGTATATGATTGAATGATCGCCATATCGATATTGATGGATGTGAGGATGTTATCAACAGCCATGGAGTCCAATGAGCTTGTGATCTGAGCAGCGTAACACTCACTCGCCCGAAACATCAATGACTGCAGCGATGTGTATCCTCTGAGAAAGAAACATGGAGGGGAATGATTGAGACACCCTGAGAGTTGTCAGCGGAGACATTCGAGGTATCAATGCGCGTGTACATACATCCCATAATGCAGATGTCCAAACTCTCCAGTGTTGTTTGACACGCAAGTAAAGTCGTGTTCACTCCACTGATATTGCTGGAGCTTGCAGTGATCTGCAAGCTACTTAGCCTGCGACACAGCCCATAAATGCAGGCGGAGAATCTTTCATCAACCAGAATATTCACAGCGCCGGATTCTGGGTGATACGCAAGTGCATTGAGGGGTGGAAGTGGTGATGGAATTGAGCAGACTACATCTTGCTGGCATATGTTAGGGTGGTCCCGTGTGAATGTCAAAGACTGCAGGTTTTGAAGCTCCTTCACCCACTGAAAACACTGGTTGAAGGTGAATACAGAGTCGCTGATGGTTGCATCCATGAAATGTTCCCAATTTGTCCTGAGTGCTAACAAGTCTCCAATATTGACCTTCTCCAGGACAATCTTCATTGCATGTCCCTCGCCGGTGGTGAGCATAGTAATAATAACTGGGAATTGATCCTCCCATTGGTCCTTGTCACTGAGAATGTGTATCGTACACACATAACGGATGAGGTGGGAAGCATGGGTAAAAAATTGTATCGGGTGGCAGCAATGGTAACGATGACTGATATAGATGTCAGCGATTAACACAGCCTGCACTCAATCCCGGAATTGAGGATGACCGACACTGAGGCTCTCTGCATTGGCGTGTGCCATTGGAGAATTCTCGATTGTCAGGTTGATGATCTCATCTGTCAATTCTGTCGGAATACATATGTTTTTGGTTGGAGGGTGGGCATCAGACATGGGGAGGGGATAGAAAAACCAGCCTCTTCTCAATACTTGCCCATCTTTCCTGGTCCGCAGTGCAATTTGATTGGTGTCTGAAGATTAATCAATTGGTTGGAGCGGGATGCTCGATCCTTGGCTATATTTTTGCACTGCCATTCAACGCTGGTCTTGCATTTATCGGTGCCATAATAGGACTTATTGGCTCCCTCTTCACACAGTTTAAAGGCGGGAAAACGATCGCCAGCACGCGAACGGCAATGTGACATTTGACCTCTGCACAATGTACTCTTTAGGTTGTGGAAATGGCAAGATTATGATTGAGTTCAGTGCACTGATACATTTGTTAATTTGATCATAGTGGGAATAAAGATGACGTGCCTGGTTCCATATACCTTCCGTCATCCATGCCCACTTGAATTGTTCCGAAGGTCGAATCACTGAATTACACTGTCGACAATTTCGTATCGGATCCTTCTATCCCCGTCGAAACTTCCACTGCTCCGATGTCCACTAAATATACTTTCATGCTGGACGGTACCGGCAAAGGAGTACCATCTACTCCCATCATTGATGGCCATCAGATTCAACGTCAACAGAACGCTCCAGTGAACTCCCATGGGAATGCGTTATCGCCAGGGTTTTTCTTGAGTACACCGGCCTTCACGGTATGTCAGACATCCTTGTAACGATTCTAAGGTGACCTTTTTTTGTCTCCGCGCGGTTCGTTCTGTAATAGCAATTGCCTCAGCCACAGGCAGTCCAACCCCATACCGTCAGGCCCGAGGAACTTTTTGCACAGGCAACACTTCCTGAGTTTGCAGAGCAGAGCTGGTCATTGGGAGGAGATACTTGGAGCCGGGTTATTAAGGTCAGACATGAACACCATCACGGTGTATGGTGTGACTAAGCAACGTGCAGGCAATGTCTCCCATTCCACCATCACCTTCTGTAACTGATGCATCACGTCCTTCTGATCGTGGTGATAGTTCCAGCTCCCCTGCTGTTGGAACCAAGAGGAAAGGTTTAGACACTTCTGATTCCTTGACTGATGTAGAAGCACGCATCATTCAGAAGGTATTTTCGCTATTCTCTATGGGTCTGAACCTCTGACGCTCACTCCCTTTTTTTCTTTCCAGAGCAGGATGACTGACCCTGGTGAAATCGTTGGCTCCGACGAAGGTGAGGAAAGTGTTGATGGTGTTGAATGCGGGACCGACATCGTATCTGCTGAGGGTTTGTCCCTGAACAAGAAGGTATGTTTTCATTGGTTGCATGTTCTTATATGCATAATGGTCGCTAGTTCTACTATCTTTGCCAGATGTGGCAGGGTAGGTTGCCCCCTGCCCAAGATGGTCACTCATGGCAAGGAACTACCCACCTTTGGATCTCAAATATGCAGCAAATTCTGAGCGGCATGACCCCTGACCAGCTGCAAGATGCTAACCGACTTTGTCCCTTTCCCATCAAGAGAAGGTTGATACTACAAGATCTGGGATTCATGGACGGAGACGAAGCCGAGCTGGACTTTCACTTCAGTTTGTGTGACATTGGCACCTGGACAATATATCTGATTGCAGTAATCGACATGGTGAGCTTAATTATTGTGTCTCCTCCGCCCACAAAGATTAACGTTGTGTCAGTGTTCATTCTGTGCCTCTCATGGGCAACGTTGCCTTTACACTAACCGGGGGGTGCTTCCTCCTCGGTGTCGTCAGTGCTGTGTATATAACTTGGTGTGTTCAAAGGAAATGGTAACACTGGGCCCCTCCACCCTTGCAGAAGCTTTCTTCGATGCAGCGGGCCTGTGAGGAACTTATTAGCGTGGAATAAAACCACACTATCCTTCATCTGTATCTGTATTTTTATTTCTGTTTCTTGTGACTGTTGTACAAGTTAAATGCCTTTGGAGTACTCGTGACTGCCCCTCTCTCACAATAGTAAACAAATTTCCCACCCTTGCTGGCTTGATTTATACACACTGTAAAACGCCACTGCTGCATTGTCATTCCTTCTTTCCAACATCCCATCAGTACCATACCATCATGATTACTGTCAGCCGCAACGGGATGCATGTCAATTTTTTTCACCACTGTCAGGATATCACCATCTCCACATCACGTCCCTCCCTGTCAGCGTCTTTCGTGGGCGCCGTTTCGGATTTCTTATGGCTGGATGTTGAAGGTGTCGAAATTGATTCTAGTCAGTCCAGTCCTCAAGCAACGCATCTTGTCATCGAAGGAGAACTGGAAGAGGGACTTGGTGAACTCCCGATCAACAATTTTGTCGAGCAACTGACCTCGCTGCACACCGCCCAAATGTATTTCATGATCGCTGGATGCATGCAGACAATGGCATGGAAGATGCCCTCACTCCAGCGTTTGTTCTTATGGAATTCTGCCGTTTCTCCTGAAGGACTTCAGATGTTGATGAATATGCTGCCGGATCTTACCCATTTTGCAGTAGGAGGTCGACACATGAGAAGGATAATGGAGGACCATTTCGGCGACGATGTATTTCCTGATGAGAACACCCTTAAAACGCTTCCCGCTAACCTCACGTACCTTCATATTGACATTGTCGCACTGGTCAGAGAGAAGTCATCCATGCTTGGTGTCCGCCCGAGAGCAATCCGCTGGCTGTCAAGCTTGGACACTCATGTGCCTCTGACTACATTGGAACTGAAACTGTTCACAGACAACATCAGGGTCAGCTGTAATCTACTTGCCCTCTGTACGTCCACAGTTCAGACAATCAGACTGTACTTTATTGGTTTGTCATGTCGGGTATCGGTGTGTTTCATACATTCCATGTTGACACTACACATTGCTAGACACTTTCATTGGCAGTGCCTTTGTGGATCTCAGTAAAATGCCGCACCTGAAGCATTTCCACATTATGACCTCAGAGCTATGCCTACATGAACTTCTAAATGTAGTGTGGACGATTCTTTCCCCAGATTTTGAGGACGTCAACATATGTGTCGCCCTGACATCCTTCGAGCACACATTCGCAGGTCTGAAAAGCTGGGACGCTGCCTATGTCGCCGAAGAACTTCAAGCAATTACAGTCATTAACCTCAGTATACTCGTGAAGGAGCTGCAACCCCGAGCAGCTGTACACAACTTCTACAATGGCCTGGTCACAGCACAAGCATCTAACATGCAGAACAATGGTTTCATGCGTGTCTTTTGGTTCAAAGATGGAGGATTCCTGGCAAGGTTCACAGACACGACAGGTTTGTGGTGTTGATGGTGACGTGCTTATGGTGCTTACTATATCATAGATTGTCATTGTGTTTGTGATGACTGAGGATGGAAAAGGGCAGGCATAATTGTTTCCATGTGTACAAGTAAACCGTTTGAGTCCCAAAATCACTGTACATTAATTGGTTGATAATCTTGGTGATTTTATTATTCTTCATAACCTTCATCATGCTGTTGCGAACATGTGTACTGAGTGAATGTATCGCTTACATATCACTTTGTTCATGTTACTAAAATTTATGGTCTTCAATGCATTCAAATCGTGATGTTACATTTACTTCAATGTAATGTACAAAAAAAAAGAAAGGATTCATGCATGCTTGCTACCACAGAGTAACCACATGTTTGTATTAGTCGTAGTTCTCACCGATAATGAATCTAGATTGCCACATTTACAAGACGGACGAACATAGATTTGAAGAGCTCACTCCATGGCCCTCGCTGCCAACAGACAAAGTTCATCCCGTTCCACATCTACCACCCTACCTTCTGCTGTCTGCTTCATGATGAGAACATTTCCCTTGAATCGAATGCGTTCATATGTACTCCCACTGATGTAGCGGTTATGAGGAGCCCATTCCTCTTCAATGTTGTTGGGTACGTGGTAAAGAAAGTAAGAGAATACGCCTCGGTCGCACAGATACCGTCTGCACAGCTGGGGATTGTTTGGACCAGTGCTGATCCACTCTTGAACGTAATACATGCGGCCATAGATTTGTGGTATGAGAGCGATCATAGGATTCATACAGTGGGTACTGAGTAGGCATCCAGCACGAAGATTGGATGACTCCTGTGGGGGATGTTAATTCTCTCAATGGCATGTGAAAGGTAAACCAACATGGTATTCCAACAATCGGTCATTGTGAATGAACACTGCAGTTTCACTTGTAGAGCGGCATATCGTTATCACTAATGGCAATATGATATGGGAGTGAAGAATGAGACTGTGACGCATTATTTCAGAACTGCACACAGCGTATCAGTTTTATTAGGGCATCCATACCTCTTGATCGCATCCTTTCTGGATTCGAACAGTAATTTAAATGTATACCAATGCGTACAGCCATTTGATCGTTCATTACAATTTGAAATCATAATGATGACCCTTTTGGATCGCCCAAACAAGACACTGTGTGTTGATTGTTGGCATGTCTATTTCCAGACCATTTATTCCTGATCAGTAAGTGCTGAAATTGGCAATTCTAGTCGTCATCAAAACATTGGAACTGTGAGCATTTTTCCCTCACATTCTTTCATCTTAATCATGTCCAACAGTCACTTTCCTTTGGAACTCATCTGACACATCGTTTGCGATGGCGCCCGAAATGCTAAGACACTCTGCATGCTTCACACTACTTGGGTCCCTTTAATTAGGCCACTCATATTTGACATACTGGTCGCCAATGGTCAATGTGATATCCTCGCCTGGCAGGATTTGTTCACATCTGCTCCTGACATTCCAGATCACATTAGGCACGTTACGCTTGCACCAGAGGGAATGACTCCTGGAGATCTCGTAGTTGTAGAGGATTTTCTTCACCGCTTCCCCCAGGTGTGGTCCCTCGCTCTGCTTTCATTCGAGCTGGACTATAGTGTCCTCGTCCCGTCTCCACTGCATACCATATGCTCCCTGATTCTTTACAACTGCCTGCTGGATAACATCTTGCCTGACCTGAAATATGCTTTCCCCCATTTGACAGTATTACATATTGTTGACTTCGTCGCTGGAAACCTTCATTCGCATATTGCTGCAGAGCAGGCAGACAAATTTATGCCCAATGCGATGGCCTTCCTGTTTGTTGAAACTCATAGTACGGAGACTATTGATATGTGCATAGAGGCTATGGCTACTGACCCATGGTTTCAAGGAGTGTGTGACATCGAGATTCAAGGGAGCGATATGGTCTTGGAGCATTTCTGCTCCCGACTGCCGGTGATGGGCCTAAGACTTCCATGGCAATGGCAACACCAACTCGGAATGAGATTGGGTAATTAACGTAGTGACACAGCAATCAAGGCAATCGTGTGTGCGAGTGGTTTGGGGCACCTCCGTGCAGTAGAACAATTCCTCTATACACAAGAATACACTGCGACTTTAAGTCTGCGAAGTAGTACTGCTTGGTAGTCGAGTACTAGATGCTAAGGCTATAAGCCGGTAGGGTTCTCTCGAAGTGAGAGGGAACAGAAGCAGGTATGATGTGAATACCACGGATCCATATGCAAAAACGCGAAACGAGGCTAGAAAACATCGTGTGACGGTAATCTGAGCAGGGAGAACAATGGAGAATAGGCTAAACGGTCTGCAATAGTCTGTGAGTGAACGAGGCGATGAGAAAACGGCCTAGGGGCTGCGTGTGGCGAAATAAATGTGGAACAAGGTGCTGAGGGTGAACTGGCGAGAGAAAACGTGGAACTACGAAAACTGATGGCGATACTGGTCCTATACGATGCGAGGGTGCTGTGTCGATGTTGAAACTTGTCTGGTGCTGAAACGATCCTATCCTATGTCAAACTAACCTTCAAGTCCACTCGAGGGACTGATACTATACGAAAACTGGCTGAAACTGATCCTAAGTCTGCTCTGAGACTACCCAAGTGGGCGATGATAACGATGGTGAAAGTGAAACTGTAAAAACTCCAATGGTGCGAAATTGAAACGATGACGGCCTATAAAAGATAACAGGGGCAAGGTATAGCGCGGCGATCACGTATTGGCACAGTATGAGCGTGCACCAATAGTGTTAAGAGCGAAGAGCATGTAGCGAATGACTCTTCACAGTTAAAAACCATGGGATAACTCTGGTGAGCTCAAGAGTCGACGTGCAATCGAGAATATGCTGGTGCAAACGATATATTGCCATAGAACGGTGAATAAACATTGTTTACTGGCGATAGACTAGAGCGTGACAATAATTGACATAGTCTGGGGTCGACTAGAGATGAACTTCTTCCGTAACTATGTTTTCTAGCTAGTTTTTATACTACAAGTACGAATTTATAAATAGAGTAGATATGTGAGACTCAGTAAGGCCGTAAAGCCTTGGCTTTGTAAAAATCATAGGCAACATATGGTCCTTGGTCTTCTAAAGTAACAGCAACTCGTCAACGTTGCTGCGTATGGATGCGAACCATATGGTTTTGCTGAGCGATGCATGGATCGTAAGGTGCTGCTTGGCTGCAGATTACTGAGCGATAGTCGTCATGCTGAGGAGTACACGTGGGGCAATGTTTTCTTGAGGCCTTGGCAAAGTAACAGCCTTAGTAAACACGGTCTGTAGTTGCTGTAGCTCCAATTTGTCATAGCTGCGAGGGTACTCGCGTCTATCACATCATTTTCATTAAGTGATCAATGAGTGTGTCAACTGGTTGCTTCTGAGTGATGCGTCAATTCCATATTGGGGTGATGGTTGATCAAAGGTGCCTTGCCGTGATATGGTACGGCAATTTATGATGCGTAGCAAGATGGGATGGATAACAAAGTGCATAAGGAGTGGTTGCCATAGGATGAAAGTCGTGTCAGTGGGTGTGCAATCATTGGTTTGCTGAAAGGCTGTTGAAGGGATAATAGCGTTAATTAGCAGGCAAAATCCGCGAATTCTGAGTGTACAGAGCCTGGAGGCTCATCACTGGCTTTTGGTAGCAGGCTCCACAACCTACTACTATTTCATATCAGTGCACTATTTTCGTGATTTACTTTGTTTTTTTTCCTGATTGTTATGGATGTAGACTACATGGCGCCGTCCCCGGTTCTTTATAATCTGTCTTACACGACTTCTCTTGTCCAATTGTACGTCGACAGCCTGCAGTCATCTACTGGAAACCTTTGGGACACCATCCTGGGGTTACCTCCCTCGCTCTTCATGCAACACCTGAAAATCATTTATGGCACTGATATAGCCCTGGACGATGGTTCCCTCGAGCACTGGAATGACATCATGTGTTTCCTGAGAAATGACCATTTTCCATGCCTGAAAAGTATGCTGATCACTGCATACTGGTCTCATCGTCATGCCAAATTTCATGTGAGAGTGTTATGATTTATTCATTTTCCTTATCTAAGTGCCTCTTATCTTATCTAATCTTCAGCACTTAGCTTATCTTATCTTTAGATCCGCGACTCCACGGAGTCTTCACCTTGCAACACAGTCACACTCGTCAGAGTGGAGTATTATTCTCGGTCACCATGTACTTGCTGATTCACTTTCTAACACAGTGTATCCATTATTAGACCCTCAGTCTTAGTATATAAGTAGCGTACTCAAAGCTGTATATTCCCTAGCTTTGAGCTAAAGTTTATTCATACCGAAACACATTCTCTAATGCTAAAGCCTTAGTCTTGACATCTCAACTCACGTGGACTTAGCGGTGACTGTACAAAAGCAATACAGCCGACTATTTACCATTGTTGAAAGGTCAGGTCTAACAATTAGCTCAAAGCTTACTTATGCTCTCTAAACAGGGGCACCCATGGAAAACGACGACGCTAGGATTATAGCAATCTCGTTAGGAATACCTAGCGCTACTCTCCTTTCCATTGCTCTCCTACTTGCAGTCAGGTTCTGTCACAGACCATTGCAATGAACAGAGATACCCCATACGCCACCTTGCACTCCACCCTCCACAGTCACTACTACTCCTACCAATGAGCCCGATGGCATCCCGCTCGAGCAGCTCCCACCCTGAATCTTCGCACCCATACCACGGAGACCGATCACAATCGACGAGTTCTCTAGGACAGGGATCCATGAAGAAACGGAGGATGTTTCTGAGTTGTCTGCTCCTGTCATCCTGGAGAGAGCAGCTCCTACCCCTCCCTGAAGGGGCATGCCAATTATCACCATTGCCTCCACCATTCCTCCCTCTCCCGAGTATGTTCAGTACATCCCTCGGACTCCCTCACCCGACACGTATGCCCGATTCGCTGAGCGTGTCAGGGGATTTGGCATGGGCCGCAACACCAGACCCATCACCCCAACCACCCGTCACGATCCTTGGGCAAACAGGGACCCTACTCCACCACCCGCAGCCGACATTCCCATTGAGGAGTTCTGGGATAATATCACCATCCCCCTCAGTGCCTACTTCGTCTCCTCCGGTCACGAGCAGCTCAGCCATTGCACCCCGACCCCAACAGAAGCCGGAAGTGTCATACAGTGGGACCAGCCCATACAGAACCCTGAGCAGACACCCGAGCCTGTACCAACCGTCGAGGAGCCAGTCGCCGGTCCCTCCACCTCACATCCACTCAGGCACAGTGGTTGGTGAAGCGTCAGGGAGCCAGTCAGATCCCCGCACCGCCCCCCTCGGGCATCCTGTTGGGAGCAACTTGCCCAGCGACTCAGGCAGCAGCCAACACTCGAGCAACCCCAGGGCCGCTTCGAGTCAGAGACAAGCACTGCCATTGAGTCGCCACCCCAGCCCCCGCGACCCGCGACCCCCTACCCCTTGCTCATGATCAATGGAATCCCAGGGTCGTCCACCGAGTCGCCACACGAGCGTCTGCCCCACAACCCCCATCACCATGACGCTAACTGATGCCATTAGAATCTATGAGGAAACTGCAGATGACCCAAACTTGGGCATACCGAGTATTCTCAGGCAGGCAAACTTTCAAGAGTTATATGTATATTTCGCCTATGAACTTCCTTTTGTTCCGGATTGGGGGACTACCCAAGCCGGGAATGATTATTTTATGAAGAAACAGAAAGGACTCCCAGCTGACGACATACTACAGTATGAAGTGGAGCGAAACGCTCGCTTCCTGTGGAATGAAATACACCCGGATGCCCTAATTGAGGAGTTCCCTCCTTATGAAGAAGCCGCACTCGAGGTCAAGATCCAGGAGCCGATGCCGGATGAACCACTGGTACCACCCCCTCAGGTAACAGCAGGAACCTTCTCCTATGTCAGGGGACAGGGACCACCAGGAACGTACACACGCAGCTATGCACCATTTGCCGGCGGCGGTCATGGAGCCACTGGAGGTGGTGCAGCTGGTGGCGCTCCCGGAGCTGCTGGAGGAGGCGGACCACCCGCACAACCGGCGCAACCTCCTGCTCCCCCGATAAGATATGTGCTCCCACGGTACCCTGCACCACCAGAACTGCCAGACCCACCAGTACCCTGGCAACTAGTCGACAGAGCCGTCGCCCCCTACGATGAATTTAAACCAAAAATTCTAAAGGAGGTCGATGACTTCAAGGGTGTTTCTAACGACATCACCCGATTCTTCCTAAAGTGCGAATTGCACTTCGAAGTGTTCAACCGACACTTCCGCCACCACCCTCACAAGGTCGTCTTCTGCATCTCGCGACTCGCCGACGATGCTGAGAAGTGGTGGGAGTTGTGCGCAAAAGTCATAGGAAAGGATCAGGCGACTGGGGACCAGCTCTACCCGTCCTACAAAGAATTCAAGGCGGAGCTCGGTCGAAGGTTTTGGAAGGATGCTGATGCGCAACTAAAGTACGTGCAGTGGGAGAAACTTAGGCAATCGGACTTCAAGGATGGTGACAAGTTCTTCCAGCAATTCGAAGAACTGGCCTACCATGCCAAAGTACGCAACAACGAGCAAGTCATGCTCCATCAGATCACGAAGGCCACCTGCCAGATGAGTAAAAACACTATATACTCGGCTGACGGAGACGTGCCAGTTGATTACCTAGAATGGAAGGCATGCCTACTCCGAATCGACTACAACTGGCACCTCAAACAGGCAGAAGGCATGACAACGACCCCAGTATGACCCCAGATGACACAGAAGACGACTACGCCCGCTAGGGGTAGTCAAACAGCAGCTCCAGCGCTGCCTGTATCGTCGATGATGATGGCTACAGGGACGACATTCGGAGGACACAGCAAACCGATGGATATTGATGCTGCTAGGGCAGTTTCGACGTGTTTCAGGTGCGGCAAATTAGGCCACTACAAACACAACTGCCCTCAAGTGCCTAAAACCCGGGAAGAGGTGTTTCAACGGTTCACAGCTTATTGGGACCATCACCTGATGGAGGAAAAACTCCCCGCCATTATGGAAGTAAAAGAGAGCGCCGCGGAGTAAACGATTCAACTCACTCGGCTAAGGACTTGGTTTCGGCTGGTACGCCTATCGCACTTCATAACTGTACTTATAAGCCTGTAGTATCTACCGTGCATTCGAATATACCCGCGACTTCGCAATCAGACCAGAAACCAAGCAAGAATCAACACCCAGTCCCAGACGTCGTGGTAATTTGACTACCGACGACTAAACATTCAGCAAGTAACCCACTGCGGGTGAAAGCATCGAACGACAAGTCACCTACCATAGTGACACCCATCATAACGGTTAGACCAGATGGGGCAGGGGAACAAGCGTACACCGCCCCCCCTGACAAAGCGGCTCTACGGGGTCCCAGCCTCGCTGGGAGTCACAAGGAAATAGCTTTGGCGAAACCTCCCCTGGTAAAAGAGAACACCGTACAGCTACCAACAGCCACGGATGACCAGAAGATCGAGGACGAACCGGAGTCGAGTAAGGGCCCCCGACCAGTTGCCAATGCCTGTCGTGACGAAGGGCGACTCGATAATGGGGGAACGCCAAAAGCAACGAGGGATCCGGTGGCCATTGAAACCACCGGCTCGAAGGAACCAGGTGAAGGCGACTGTCACGCAATGGTGAGAAGCGAAGGCAATCGCTGTGTGATGGCGTCAGCCCAACCTGTTCTGCCAAGTAGGCAGGACACCTTCGAGAAATGCACCTCACGTTCCATGACCGACCAGAAAGCCGCATTACAGGAAGCTGCTGGTGCCCAGGCAGTGCAAAGGGGGCATCAGGTAACTTCTGAGGAAGTACCTGATGACAAGGACATTACCAGTTTCATGATGAACCAGAAGGCTAAATTAATATCCCCTTTAGAAACAGTGGTGACCTCGCCGACGGTAGTCAAGCCCCCATGGGTCGACGTGAAGGCTGAGGAAGACCCACAGATCTCGTGTGTTTACACTAGCAGCGAGACCTACAGAGAATGGCTTAAACCATTTGGAGTGGAATGGACTCTGCACAGCATAGTACAAGCCAAAACAGAGTCGGAGGCGAAGGCGATCCTAAAGAATTGGATTCACAAGTCATGCGTGGAAGAAGTCGTTGATAAAATGATCGAAGGGATGAGAAAGGCGGAATGAATCAACGCCCTTTGGTGGCTCAAAGAATTGCGACAACCCAAACTGTATGTCTGCGCACTAAGCGGGAAGGGAAAGAATCCGGTCATCCCCATCATACTCGGGAAACCAGGAACCATTTCCCAAATTCCAACCACCACATTAGTAGACAGCGGATGTACTAGTAGTGCCATCAACCAGGCGTTCGTCGAGCAACATCACATCCCGACTCATGCAACAGCTGCACCAATCATAGTCTATAATGCCGACGGAACCAAGAACTCGGGAGGATCAATCTGTTATGATTTATTTCATTTTCCTTATCTAAGCACCTCTTATCTTATCTAATCTTCGGCGCTTAGCTTATCTTATCTTTAGATCCGCGACTCCACGGAGTCTTCACCTCGCGACACAGTCACACTCGTCAGAGTGGAGTACTACTCCCAGATCACCGGGTACTTGCTGATTCACTTTTTAACACGATGCATCCATTATTAGACCCTTGGACTTAGTATAAAAGTAGCGTACTCAAAGCTGTATATTCCCTAGCTTTGAGCTAAAGTTTATTCATACCGAAACACTTAAAACTCTCGAGCTAAAGCCCTAGTCTTGGCACCTTAACCGCACAGGAACTTATCAGTGATTGTTTGAACGCGAAACAGCTGACTAATTATCTCAGTTAAGAGGTCGGGTCTAACAATTAGCTCAAAGCTTACACTCACGCTCTCTAAACAGGAGCACTCATGGAAAGCGACGACGCTAAAATTATAGCCATCTCACTGGGAATACCTAGTGCCACTTTACTTTCTGTAGCCCTCCTCCTCGCAGTCAGGTTTTGTTACAGACCGCGACATTTAATAGAGGCACCCCATACTCCACCACGAACTCCACCCTCCACAGTCTCTACCACCCCCACCCTCGAGCCCAATGGCATCCCGCTCGAGCAGCTCCCACCCCGAGTCTTCGCACCCATACCACGCAGACTGATCCCAATCGACGAGCTCTCTCGGGCAGGGATCTACGAGGAAGCGGTCGACGTTTCTGAGTTGTCTGCTCCTGTCATCCCGGAAAGAGCAGCTCCTGCCTCTGCCAGAGGGAGCGCGCCAGTCATCACCATCACCTCCTCCATCCCTTCCTCGCCTGAGTACGTTCAGTACGTCCCTCGGACTCCCTCACCCAGCACGTACGCCCGATTCAACGAGCGTGTCGGGGGATTTGACGTGGGCTGCGACACCAGACCCATCGCCCCAACCACCCATCACGATCCTTGGGCAAATCGGGACCCTACTCCACCACCCAACGCCGACATACCCATTGAGGAGTTTTGGGATAACATCACCCTCCCTGTCAGCGCGTACTTTGTCCGCTCAGGGCGAGAGGCGCTTAGCCACCGCACCCCGACCCCTGTCGCGGCAGGGAGCACTATCCAGTGGGACCAACCTGTCCAGAACCCGGAGTGGACACCCGAGCCTGTACCAGTCGTCGAGGAACCCATCGCCGGCCCTTCCTCCTCACATCCACCAAGGAACAGTGCCTGGCGAAGTGTCACGTCCGCAGTCAGGTCCCCGCGTCGACCTCCCAGGGCAGCCGCTTGGGAGTGGCTCAATCAAAGAGCCGAGCGACTCAGCAAGCGACAGTCAATCGAGCGACACCAGAGCCGCGTCGAGACAGGGTCGAGCACAGTCGTTGAGTCGCCACGCCAGCCCCCGCGTCCCGCAACCCCCTACCCCTCGCTCACGATCGATGGAATCCCCGAGTCGTCCACCGAGTCAACGCGCGAGCGTCCCCACCGAAATCCCCGTAGAAATGACACTAACCAACGCCATTAGATTCTACGAGGAAACGTATGATGTCCCAGGAATGGGAATACCGGTTATTTTAATACAGGCGAACTACCAGGATATATATAATAATTTCGCCCTCGAACTCCCTTACGTTTCAGACTGGGGAACCACCCAGGCTGGGAACGAATATTTTATGAAGATACAGAACGGACTCCCAGCAGACGAAATACTACAGTACGAGGCGGAGCGAAACGCTCATCTCCTGTGGAACGAAATACACCCAAACGCCACAATGACTGAACTCCCCGCCTATGAAGAAGCCGCGACCAAAATCGAGGTCCAGGAACCGATGCCGGACGAACCACCGGTACCGCCTCCTCGGGTAGCGATAGGAACCTTCTCCTACATCAGGGGACAGGAACCACCAGGAACGTACACACGCGGCTACGCACCATTTGCTGGCAGCGGCCACGGAGCCGCTGGTGGTGGTGCAGCCGGTGGCGCTCCCGGAGCCATAGTACCCGCACCGCCTCCCGCCCCGATCAGATATGCGCTCCCACAATATCCCGATCCACCCGCACCACCAGACCCGCCAGTACCCTGGCCACTAGTCGACGGAGCCGTCGCCCCCTATGATGAATTTAAACCCAAAATTCTCAAAGAGGTCGACGACTTCAAGGGTGATTCTAACGACATCACCCGGTTCTTCCTAAAGTGTGAACTACACTTCGAAGTGTTCAACCGACACTTCCGCCACCACCCTCATAAGGTCGTCTTCTGTGTCTCACAACTCGCCGACGACGCTGAGAAGTGGTGGGAGTTATGTGCACAAGTCATAGGGAGGGATCAAGCGACCGGAGACCAGCTCTACCCGTCCTATGAAGAGTTCAAGAACGAGCTCAGTAATAGGTTCTGGAAGGATGCTGATGCGCGGTTGAAGTATGCGCAATGGGAGAAGCTTCGACAGGTGGACTTCAAGGACGGCGACAAGTTCTTCCAGCAATTCGAAGAACTCGCCTACCACGCCAAGATATGCGACAATGAGCAGGCCATGCTCCATCAGGTCATGAAAGCCGCCCGCCAGACGAGTAAAAATACCATATACTCGGCTGACGGAGACGTGCTGATTGCCTACCAAGGATGGAAGGCGCGCCTGCTCCGCATCGACTACAATTGGCACCTCAAACAGGCAGAAGGTACGACAACAACAACAACCCCAGCGAGGCCCCAGACGACACCCAAGACAACCACACCTGCTAAAGGAGGTCAAACCGCTCCGAAACCGCCTGTACCGTCGACGACGACGGCTACAGGGACTACATTCGGAGGACGCGGCCAACCGATGGATATCGGTGCCGCCAAGGCAGCCGCCATATGCTATAGATGTGGCAAAACAGGCCACTTCAAGCGGGACTGCCCTTTATCGCCTCAAACCTGGGAGGAGGCTTACAGACGGTTGACAGATTACTGGGACCGGCGGTTGACTGAAGAGAAGACTCTCTCTACGATCGAAGAAGTAAAAGAAGTCGCCGAGAAGTAAACGATTCAACTTACTCGGCGATCCAGGACTTGGCTATGGCTGGTACGCCCCCCGCACTTCATAATTGTACTTATAATCTTGTAGTAGCTACCGCGCATTCGAATATACCCGCGACTTCGCAATCAGACCAGAAACCAAGCAAGAATCGACACCAGGACAACCCAGACGCCATGGTAGTACAACTACCGACGGATAAATGTTCGGCAAGTAACCCATTGCGGGCGAAAGCAGCGGACGATAAGGCACCTACCATAGTGCCACCTATCTTAACGGCGCAGCACCAGTCAAGGCACTTCCCAGAGGGAACCGCCGCAGTGACGAATGTGCGACCGGATGGGACAGGGGAACAAGCACCTCCTTTGGAGGGTTCCGCCCCCTCTGACGAAGTGGCTCTACGGGGTCCCAGCCTCGCTGGGAGTTTCGAGGGAATAGCTTCGGCGAAACCTCCCCTGGTAAAAGAGAACACCGCAAGGCTAACGTCAGCTACGGATGACCAGAAGATCGAGGACGAACCGGACTCGAGTAAGTGCCCCTGACCAGTTGCCAATGCCTGTCGTGACATAGGGCGACTCGAGGATGGGGGAACGACGAAAGCAACGAGGGATCCGGTGGCCATTGAAACCACCGGCTCGAGGGAACCAGGTGAAGGCGACCGTCAGCCTACGGTGAGAAGCGAAGGCAATCGCAGTACGGTGGCGTCAGCCCAACCTGTTGCCCCTTCGCCGGGTGACTCCTTCGAGAAACGCACCTCATGTTCCACGACCGACCTGAAAGCCACGGGACAGGAAGCTGCTAGCGCCCAGGCAGTGCAAAGGGGGCATAAGGTAGCTTTCACGGAAGTACCCGACCACGAGGACATTACCAGTTTCATGATGAGCAAGAAGGCTGAATTGACAACCCCTTTAGACTTAGAAACTGTGGTGACCTCGCCGACGGTAGTCGAGCCCTCACGGGTCGACGTGAAGGCTGAGGAAGACCCACAGATCTCGCGCGTTTACACTAGCGGCGAGAGCTATAGAGAGTGGCTTAAACCATTCGGACCCGAATGGACTCTGCGCGGCATAGTACAAGCCAAGACAGAGTCGGAGGCGAAAGCAATCCTGAAGAATTGGATTCACAAGACACGCACGGAAGAAGTAGTCGATGAAATGATCGAAGGGATGAGGAAGGCGAACTGAATTAATGCGCTTTGGTGGCTCGAAGAATTACGACAACCAAAGCTGTACGCTTGCGCACTAAGCGGGAAGGGCAAGGACCTAGCTATCCCCGTCATACTGGGGAAGCCAGGAACTCTTGGCCAAATTCCAACAACCGCGTTAGTAGATAGCGGATGCACTAGCAGTGCCATAAACCGGGCGTTCGTCGACCAACATCACATCCCAACCCATGCAACAGCCGCGCCCATCATAGTCTATAATGCCGACGGAACCAGAAACTCAGGAGGATCAATCACACAATACGCCGAGATCGAACTGACGATCGGAGATCATTCGGAACGAATAGATCTAGCCATCACAGATCTCGGTGATAGACAGATCTTCCTCGGTCACGATTGGTTAGCCCGGCATAATCCGATCATCAATTGGAAGACAGGAGGATTAACGTTTGCACGGTGCGAATGCCGCAAAAACCCGTTCACACTACCCGATGCAGACCCCGACGACAGGTGGGACGAAGAACTTGAGGAGGGAGATACCATTCTCGCAATAGATTTTACGCGGGCTATTCTCATACGCGCTCATCACGCTAATGATCTAGCTGCCGCGGCCAACGCAGACAGGAAAATTAAAACATTCGAAGAAATGGTCCCAGAATGGTGTCAGGATTTCAGCGATCTATTTGACAAAGATAGTTTCGATGAACTCCCTGAACCAAAGACGTGGGACCATGCCATCGAACTTATTCCGAATGCAAGCGCCAATCTTGATTGCAAGGTCTACCCTCTTAACCGAAACGAGCAAGAAGAGCTCGACAAGTTTCTAGACGAAAACCTCTCAAGTGGACAAATACGACCCTCTAAATCACCCATGGCTTCACCCTTCTTCTTTGTCAAGAAAAAGGATGGCAAGTTGCGACCAGTACAAGACTATCGCAAGCTCAATGAGATGACGATTAAAAACCGCTACCCGCTTCCTCTCATCTCGGAGCTCATGGACAAACTACGAGGGGCCAAATACTTTTCCAAGCTCGACGTTCGATGGGGATACAACAATGTACGCATCAAAAGCGGTGACGAGTGGAAGGCGGCATTCAGAACTAATTGAGGGTTGTTCGAACCCACGGTTATGTTCTTTGGGCTCACCAATTCGCCCGCCACCTTCCAGTGGATGATGAATGACATCTTTAAAGACCTCATTGCATCTGGTGCCATCACCGTTTACCTCGATGATATCCTCATCATGTCGAAAACCAAGGAAGAGCACCGTCATATCATGCGAGAAGTACTAAAGGTCCTACGCAAGAACAAGCTATTCCTTAAAGCGGAGAAATGCGAGTTCAAGACCCTAGAGACAGAGTACCTCGGAGTCATCATCAGTGAAGGAAGCATCCGAATGGATCCAGTCAAAATCACAGGAATCGCGAAATGGCCTGTGCCAGCCAAGAAACAGCAACTCCAGTCGTTCTTAGGCTTTACCAACTTCTACCGACGTTTCATCCAGGGATATAGCAAAGTTGTCAAACCCATGACACAGCTAACAGGAAACGATCCGTGGAAGTGGGGAGAAGCGCAACAGAACGTGTTCGAGGAGCTGAAGAGATTGCTGGCCGAAGAAGTGGTACTGGCAATACCCACAGAAGGAGGCAAGTTCCGCATGGAGGCGGACGCAAGCGAAGGAGCGATAGGCGCGGTACTGTCACAGGAGCAGGATGGAAAATGGCACCCAGTCGCGTTTCTATCCAAGTCTCTCACCGTTACAGAGCGCAATTATGAAATTTACGACAAAGAGCTGCTGGCAATCATGCTATCGCTGGACGAATGGAGACACTACCTAATGGGAGCGGCTCAGGACTTTGAAATCTGGACGGATCATCAAAACCTCCAGTATTTCAGGAAGCCACAGAAACTCAACCGACGACAAGCGCGTTGGGTAACTGAGTTAGCCAAATACCATTTCACGTTGCACCATAAACCAGGGACCGCCAACAAGAAAGCCGACTTGCTCAGTTGGCGAGCAGATCATGAGCAGGGAAAGGAGGACAACGATGAGGTTACCGTCCTCAAACACAAACACTTCCGGGCAATGGTCATGCCGACAATCAAGGAAGTTCATATTAAAATCAAGCAAGCCACGCTCGACCACCACCGATGGGACAAGAACGTCGCCGCCTCTCTCAACCATGATCGAGGGATGAAGCTAGATAACGGTTTGATCTTATATGATCGCCGTATCTATATTCCCCAAGACCACGCACTACGAGGGGAGATAATCGCGATGTCTCATGACCACATCACAGCGGGGCACCCTGGCATTGAAAAGACCAAAGAGCTCGTCTTACGAGAATACTGGTGGCCCAGAATGAAAAGAGACGTAGAAAACTACATCCGCGCTTGCGAGACGTGCCAACGAACCAAGTCAAGCACTCAAGCAAAGGTGGCGCCACTTCATCCCAACGCCATACCCTCCCGACCATGGACTCATATCTCCGTCGACATGGTTACCGGTTTGCCCCAGTGTAACGGTTACAACGCTATCTTAATGATCGTCGACCGTTTCTCTAAGGCAATCATACCGGTAGCATGCACCACAGAGATGTCATCGGAAGGGTGGGCCAAGATCCTACGAGATGAAGTCTATGCCAAGCACGGAATGCCACAGGTCGTCATCTCCGACCGAGGCACCATGTTTGTCTCCAAATTCATGCAGGATCTCTACGACTTGCTGCAAATCAAGGCGAATGTGTCTACCGCCTATCATCCCCAGACAGATGGACAAACGGAGCAAGCGAATCAAGAGGTTGAAAAATACCTCCGAATCTTCGTTAACCATCTCCAGAATGATTGGGTTGAATGGCTCGCACTTGCAGCCTTCACCCATAACAACCGCACTCATTCCGCCACGGGTAAAAGTCCGTTCGAGGTTAACTACGGCTTTCATGCTGACATCCTCCCTGGGGCTAGAGCCCGTGCGCCTCTCAGAACACCGGCTTCCACCACTTTCGTTTCAGAAATGCAGAAAATCCACGAAGAGGCAAAGCAAGCCCTCGAGAAGGCCGCCAACAAAATGAAAGCCCAATACGACAAAAAGAAACGACCTGCCGTCGAGTACCAAGTAGGAGACAAGGTGTGGCTCGACACGACCAACCTTAGTCTCCCACGTCCCAAGAAGAAACTCGCAGACAAACGGACAGGCCCATTCCCAATCGTCGCAAAGGTCGGAGCATCAGCGTACAAACTGAAGCTGCCGACAGGCTGGCGCATCCACCCGGTATTCAACAAATCCCTCCTTACCCCATACAGTCCGCCCGCTTTCCCTAACCAAGAAAAACCACCTCCACCGCCCCCAGATCTTATCGACGGCGAGGAGAACTACGAAGTCGAGAAAGTCCTCGACAGTAGAAATCGCAAGGTTAGGGGAAAAGCGGGCGAACCATCGCCTTGGGTCACAGACTATTTCGTCAAATGGAAAGGATACGGACCCGAATCAAACAGTTGGGTACGGGAGGATAACATGGACGCTCAAGAACTCATCGACGACTACCTAGCTGAAAAGTTAAACCGCACAGACTCAAACGTAGACTGGCAATCCTATACGGAACCATTTACGGGACGAAGAGTGTGGTACGACCAAGAGCTTATGTGGGATCTACTAGGCGGCAATGACGACCCCTCGACATACACGAAATCGCCATACGAACCAACAGAGATTCCCTAGACCAGTAGCTACATCAATGGAACCGTCATCTTCACGATCAGGATATGCGCGTGTTTGGCCAACTTCCCCTCTCCTACTTCCACCTAGCTGGCACTCCTCCTCTTCGTTCGGCCCCCTGCGTGTGGGGGACAAAGAAAAGAGGTCACACACAGTTGGGCTGTGGCTCTAAAGTTGAGTCCGGCATAGTAGTGACGCTTAGAAGGGCGCAAACTCAGCATAAATCGTTCAAGAACAGCCATAACAGCAGTCGGGACGCCTGCCTTAAAGAGGGGGTAATGTTACGATTTATTTCATTTTCCTTATCTAAGCGCCTCTTATCTTATCTAATCTTCGGCGCTTAGCTTATCTTATCTTTAGATCCGCGACTCCACGGAGTCTTCACCTCACGACACAGTCACACTCGTCAGAGTGGAGTACTACTCCCAGATCACCGGGTACTTGCTGATTCACTTTTTAACACGGTGCATCCATTATTAGACCCTTGGACTTAGTATAAAAGTAGCGTACTCAAAGCTGTATATTCCCTAGCTTTGAGCTAAAGTTTATTCATACCGAAACACTTAAAACTCTCGAGCTAAAGCCCTAGTCTTGGCACCTTAACCGCATGGGAACTTATCAGTGATTGTTCGAACGTGAAACAGCTGACTAATTATCTCAGTTAAGAGGTCGGGTCTAACACAATCACACAGTACACCGAGATCGAATTGATGATCGGAGATCATTTGGAACAAATAGATCTAGCCGTCATGGATCTCGGTGATAGACAGATCTTCCTTGGTCATGATTGGTTAGCCCGGCATAATCCGATCATCAATTGGAAGACAGGAGGATTAACATTTGCACGGTGCAAATGCCGCAAAAACCCGTTCACACTACCCGATGCAGACCCCGACGACAGGTGGGACGAAGAACTTGAGGAGGGAGATACCATTCTCGCAGTAGATTTTATGCGGGCTATTCTCATACGCACTCATCACACCAATGACCTAGCTGCCATGGCCAACGCAGACAAGAAGACTAAAATGTTCGAAGAAATGGTCCCAGAGTGGTGTCAGGATTTCAGCGATCTATTCGACAAGGATAGTTTCGATGAACTCCCTGAACCAAAGATGTGGGACCACGCCATCGAACTTACTCCAAATGCAAGCGCCAATCTTGACTGCAAGGTCTACCCTCTCAACCGCAACGAGCAAGAAGAGCTTGACAGGTTCTTAAACGAAAACCTCTCAAGCGGATGGATACGACCCTCCAAGTCACCCATGGCTTCACCCTTCTTCTTTGTCAAGAAAAAGGATGGCAAGCTGCGACCAGTACAAGACTACCACAAGCTTAACGAGATGACGATCAAGAACCGTTACCCACTTCCTCTCATCTCGGAGCTCATGGACAAACTACGGGGTGCCAAGTACTTTTCCAAACTAGACGTTCGATGGGGATACAATAACGTATGCATCAAGAGTGGTGACGAGTGGAAGGCAGCATTCAGGACTAACCGAGGGTTGTTCGAACCCACGGTTATGTTCTTCGGGCTCACCAATTCGCCCGCCACCTTCCAGTGGATGATGAATGACATCTTTAAAGACCTCATTGCATCTGGCACCATCACAGTTTACCTCAATGATATCCTCATCATGTCAAAAACCAAGGAAGAGCACCGTCGTATTACACGCGAGGTTCTAAAGGTCTTACGAAAGAACAAGCTATTCCTTAAAGTGGAGAAATGCAAGTTCGAGACCCTAGAAACAGAGTACCTCGGAGTCATCATCAGTGAAGGAAGCATCCGCATGGACCCAGTTAAAATTGCAGGGATCGCCCAATGGCCTGTGCCAGCCAAGAAACAGCAGCTCCAGTCATTCTTAGGCTTTACCAACTTCTATCGACATTTCATCAAAGGATATAGCAAAGTCGTCAAACCTATGACACAGCTAACAGGAAACGATCTGTGGAAGTGGGAAAAAGCGCAACAGGATGCATTCGAGGAGCTAAAGAGACTGCTGGCCAAAGAAGTGGTACTGGCAATACCCACGGAGGAAGGAAGGTTCCGCGTAGAGGTGGACGCAAGCGAAGGAGCAATAGGCGTGGTACTGTCGCAAGAACAGGATGGAAAATGGCACCCAGTCGCGTTTTTATCCAAGTCTCTGACAGTGACGGAGTGCAATTACAAAATTTATGACAAAGAACTGCTCGCAATAATGCTGTCGCTGGATGAATGGAGACACTATCTAATGGGAGTGGCTCAGGACTTTGAAATCTGGACGGATCACCAGAACCTCCAGTATTTCAGGAAGCCCCAGAAACTCAACCGACGACAAGCACGTTGGGTAACTGAGCTAGCTGAATACCATTTCTTGCTGCACCATAAACCAGGGACCGCAAACAAGAAGGCTGACTTACTAAGTCGGCGAGCAGATCACGAGCAAGGAAAGGAGGACAATGATGAGGTTACTGTCCTCAAACCTGAACACTTCTGGGCAATGGTCATGCCGACAATTGAGGAAGTTCATTTAAAAGTCAAACAAGCCATGCTCGACCACCACCGATGGGACAAAAACATCGCCGCCTCCCTCAACCATGATCGAGGGATGAAGCTAGATAACGGTTTGATCTTATATGATCGCCATATCTATATTCCCCAAGACCATGCGTTACGAGGAGAGATAATTGCAATGTCTCATGACCACATCACGGCGGGACACCCTGGCATTGAAAAGACCAAAGAGCTCGTCTTACAAGAATACTGGTGGCCCAGGATGAAGAAGGACATAGAAAATTATATCCGCGCTTGCGAGACGTGCCAACAAACCAAGTCGAGCACTCAAGCAAAAGCGGCACCCCTTCATCCCAACACCATACCCTCCCGACCATGGACTCATATCTCCGTCGACATGGTTACTGGTTTACCAAAGTGCAACGGTTACGACGCTATCCTAATGATTGTCAACCGTTTCTCTAAGGAAATCATACCAATTGCATGTACTATGGAGATGTCATCGGAAGGATGGGCCAAGATCCTACGAGACGAAGTTTACACCAAACACGGAATGCCACAAGTCGTCATCTCTGACCGAGGCACCGTGTTCGTCTCCAAATTCATGCAGGATCTCTACGACTTGCTACAGATCAAGGCAAACGTATCAACCGCCTACCACCCCCAGACAGATGGACAGACGGAACGAGTGAATCAAGAGGTTGAAAAATACCTCCAAATCTTCGTCAACCATCTCCAGAACGATTGGGTTGAATGGCTCTCACTCGCAGCCTTTGCCCATAACAACCGCACTCATTCCGCTACAGGCAAAAGTCCCTTCGAGGTTAACTACGGCTTTCATGCTGACATCCTCCCTGGCACCAGACCCCAAGCACCCTTCAGAACACCGGCTTCCACCACTTTCGTTTCAGAAATGCAGAAAATCCACGAGGAAGCAAAGCAAGCCCTTGAGAAGGCCGCTGACCAAATGAAAGCCCAGTACGACAAAAAGAAACGACCTGCAGTCGAGTATCAAGTAGGAGATAAGGTCTGGCTCGATACGACCAACCTTAGTCTCCCACGTCCCAAGAAGAAACTCACAGACAAATGAACAGGCCCATTCCCAATCGTCGCAAAAGTCGGAGCATCAGCGTACAAACTGAAGCTTCCGACAGGCTGGCGCATCCATCCCATATTCAACGAAGCACTCCTTACCCCATACATGCTGCCCACTTTCCCTAACCAAGAACAGCCACCTCCACCACCTCCAGATCTTATCGACGGTGAGGAGCACTACGAAGTTGAGAAAGTCCTCGACAGTAGAGAACGCAAAGTTAGAGGAAGAGTGGGCAAGCCTTCGCACTGGGTCACAGACTACTTCGTCAAGTGGAAAGGATACGGACCCGAATCAAACAGTTGGGTATGGGAGGATAACATGGACGCCCAAGAACTCATCAACGACTACACAGCCGAAAAGTTAAACCGCACAGACTCAAACGTAGATTGGCAGTCCTATACGGATCCATTTATGGGACGAAGAGTGTGGTACGACCAAGAGCTAATGTGGGACCTATTTGGCAGCAACGACAACCCTTCGACATAGTCGAAATCGCCGTACGAACCAACAAAAATCCCTTGACCAGTAGCTACATTGATGGAACCGTCATCTTGGCGATACCAGCAGGATATGCGTGTATTTGGCTCACCTTCCCCTCTCCTACTTCCACCTAACTGGCACTCCTCCTCTTCGTTCGGCCCCCTGCATATGAGGGTCAAAGAAAAGAGGTCGCACACAGTTAGGCTGTGGCTCTAAGGTTGAGCCCGGCATAGTAGTGACACTTAGGAAGCGCAAATTCAGCATAAAGAAATTGACGAGACAATCCATAACAGCAGTCGGGACGCCTGCCTTAAAGAGGGGGTAATGTTACGATTTATTCATTTTCCTTATCTAAGTGCCTCTTATCTTATCTAATCTTCAGCACTTAGCTTATCTTATCTTTAGATCCGCGACTCCACGGAGTCTTCACCTTGCAACACAGTCACACTCGTCAGAGTGGAGTATTATTCTCGGTCACCATGTACTTGCTGATTCACTTTCTAACACAGTGTATCCATTATTAGACCCTCAGTCTTAGTATATAAGTAGCGTACTCAAAGCTGTATATTCCCTAGCTTTGAGCTAAAGTTTATTGTTACGATTTAACCACTTTTATTCTTTTTACTTACATAACCCGGGTCACCGGACCGTCCGGACCGCTTATCATACAGACACCGAGCAGTGGCTTCGACACTACACACTACATGGCGTAGTAGCCACTTCCACCTTGCACCTTATCGTGTGATAATGTGCCAGGTTGAAGTGTCTGTCGCTTCGATATTGTGTGCTCAAGCTTCCCACTCTCATGAACGGTTTATACTTAGACCCTTACTTTTAGTATTTAAGTAGCTAAGCTCTCGCTAGATATACCCTAGCTTTGAGCTAACGTTTAATCTATACCGAAACTATCGCCTTATCTATCGCTAAGACTAAGGACTTAGCCTTTACTCTCAATCGTATAAAGAACTCATCGGTGACTGCCCGAACGCGAGACAGCCGTTGTTTATCTTTGATTGAAGTTCGGGTCTAACAATTAGCTCAAAGCTTCCCCTGGTTCCTTAACCCGAACCTTTATGTTGACAACTCTCCAGGCAATCTTGATTGCAGTTTTATTTGGTGTCGGGACCGCCGTCTTTGCAGCAGCAGTAGTGCTAGCAGTATTGCATGAGTACGGATTATACCCTCGCCCTCGACGAAACCAAATACGCTACCCACCACCTGCCATAAACCATGTCATCCCACACCCCCCACCGATCCACTTCTACCCACCCCTACCTAGGCGAAGAACCGAGGCAGTCGACGAGTACCCTCGCGTCGTCCACGAGCGAACCACGCAAGCTGACATTCTTGGGGAAATGGAAGCAGGCCTTCAAGAAGGAAGCGTTGGAGATGCTGCCAGAGCAAGGCACTCTCCTACACACGATTCTACAACCGGCTCTGCCGGCCATACCCCCCATCCTCATCGATCAGCTCCCCCCGCTGCCGCAACAAACCTGGCAAGATACCTCATTCGACTCGGCCTGGGGGAAGGCGGCGACGGAGCAACTCCAGTTCCGAAGCAACCTGCCGGCAACGGTCTTGGGACTTCAACAGCCGACCCCTCACGCAGTCTTACCGAGCTATGGGACAACGTCAACCTTCCAATCACAGCCTTTTACCCCAGGCGAGGAAATCCCTATCGACAGAGAACTCCAGAGCCAGAGTGCGTACCAGAGCAGCCTGTCGAGATCACAGAGCAGCCTCCGACACCCCCAATCTCGCCCAGGGAGTCGACGCCAGAGTTCGAGCAGCGACCAGAGAGCTCGAGTCAGGCAAGACTCCGCCCACCTCGTCCACCCCGAAGAAGGTACAGACGAGAGGATAGTGTCGGATACGATCCGGACACCGGTCTCACCTCAGCCGAGAGAAACCGGATCGATGACGCATGGGCACGGTCAGACACCCCTAGGCCCAGGGCAGGGGACGTCGGGTATGACCCCTTCACCTTCCGTGACCAGTATAACAGGGAGAGACGAGGGGCAGAGCGAGTCATCGCAAGGCTCAGAACGGCCGATGCCGCTACAGGGCGAGCCAGCGAGGATGAGAGCAGCGGAACCAGTACAGAGGTACTCCCCGAGGCAGAGCATGTCAACGGGAATCCCTGGGGAAGTCCATCCGCCTCACCAACTCCCCCGCCACCAGCACCCCGAAACACCCCACCGGCCGATCACCCCGATAACCATGCCCCAGGCTCTCTATCTCCTCGCCACGGGTAAATTAACCCGAATCCCCGAAATACTCCTCTATGCCACGCTACTCGACCTATTTAATCATTTCAAAGAAGAACTGTTAGCGGATCAGGACTGGGCCAGAACCCCAGCCGGAATGGACTACGGACATTTCGGATATGACTATATTCTAAAGGAAGAAGCCAGGCACTTCGCCCATCAGGCTTACAATATGATCCATTGGGATCAACCTCTCCAGGTCCCCGCCCGTTACCAACGACCCGATTATGACTACCCCGCACCAATGCCAGACGAACCACCGGTACCGCCACGACGGGCCGAAATACCCCTTCCCCGCTACCAGGTACCGAGCTATGCGTATCCCCGGGGATATGGACCACCAGGCACGCAAGCGCTGCCTCGACTCTTCGCTGCCGCAGACGACAACGCTGGACCACCCGGCCCGCCGCAGCAGCCGAGACCCGGCCCTATCCCGCCGGCAGCCCCACCCGTAGCACAAAGGTGGGCGCCGCCACGATACCCTCCACCTCCAGCACCGCCAGACCCACCCGCTCCCTGGATTCTCGCCGAAGATGATCAGGGACCCTGGGCAGCGCTAAAGCCCGAGATGGTCAAGGTTCCTGAGAACTTCAACGGCGACTCCAACGACATTGCCCGGTTCTTCTCCCAGTGTGACATGTACTTCTCCGTGTTCAACCAATACTTCCGACATCACCCGCATAAAGTCATCTTCTGCGCATCACGATTCGGGAAAGACGCCCAAGTCTGGTGGGAACTGTGTGCAAGGGAACTTGGAAGGAACCCCGACGGAGATCAGCTGTACCCAGCGTATGAAAACTTCGTAGGCGAGGTCAGACGACGGTTCTGGAAGGACGCCAATGTGGAAATCAAGTTCGCACAGTGGGAGCGACTGCGACAGAGCACCTTCCCTGACGGCGACCTGTTCTTCCAACAGTTCGACTCGCTGGCGTTCGAGGCAGGGGTTATCGGGATCGATCAGATGATGGTGGCCCAAGTAAAGAAAGCGTGCCGCCCCTCCACAAAGGACGTCATCTATGCGTCGGACGCAGACCCCTCACGAAACTACCCCGAGTGGAAGCGTCGCATACTCCGCATCGATCATAACTGGAGAACGAAGAAAGCCGAGTCTAACGGAGGAGTTAAAGTAGCGGATTGGAAACAGCAGACGAAGACGACCCCGCCGTGGAAAGGAAATCAGCAGCAGGCCAGCGCCCCGGAAAAGAAAACCGGAACTGGCACTACATATGGAGGCACGGGAAAGCCCATGGACGTCGACGCCCTACGCACTAAAGCAAAATGCTTCGGATGCGGGGAGCCCGGGCATTTTAAGAAGGACTGTCCCAAGCGCGCCAAAACCAAGGAAGAACACTTACGACGGGTCGAATACTACTGGGACCATGTCGCAACAAAGGAGAAGACGGACTCGAAAGTTGAGGAGGTAAAAGACGGGGCCGAGCAGTGAGCGATTCCGCTGACTTGGCCAAGGACTTAGTTTCATCCGGTACGCATTTGTCGCCCGCTAGTCAGGCTCATCGTACTTCTGTAGTTTCAAACGTGCATTCGAATATACCATTTTGCGACTTCACTACCGAGACAGAGACTAAGAAAGAATCGAAACAGGACATCGGGATACCACCGACTAAACGTTCGGCGAGTAACTCATCACGAGTGAAAGCGGCGAGCGAGAAGGCACCCACCATAGTGCTACCCGTCATAACAGCGCCTAACAAGCGACTGGATGGGACAGGGGAACAAGCGCCTTCATTGAAGGGACACGCCCCCTCTGAAGCAGAGGAACCGGTTTCCTCTGAGGCGGCTCTACGGGGTCCCAGCCTCGCTGGGAGTTTCGAGGGAATAGCTTCGGCGAAACCTCCCCTGGTAAAAGAGAACACCGCATGGCTATCTACAGCTACGGACGACCTGAACACCATGCGCAGCGGGCGAACCCGACAAGAGGGCCCCAGGAGCGCGACCCAGCGACAAGACAAAGACTGGGACCAGGTTGGCAGAGGCCCCGGGACAGGTGAGCGGAACGTTTCGCATAGTCCCGAGGAGGAGGGTGAGGCTGTTCCGCATTCTGCTACGGTCCAAGTGCAGCCCGTCGTTGCTACTCGCGGCGACTCCTCGGTCAAGACGAACTTGCTGCTAGAAACCAACACACCACCGGGCGATCCCAACGAAGGCGCACATGTGGCAAGAACCGTTGGATGCGCAACGGCCCCGACCAAGGCAGCCGAACGGGAGGAAGCTGCTAGCGCCCAGGCTGTAAAAAGGGGGCCTCAGGTACAGTTAGAAGAGATTCCAGATGAGGAGGATGATACGAGTTTCCGACGAAGTCAAGAAGCTAACCGAACCCCTTCTGTAGCCCCTGAGGTGACCCAGTCGACGGTAGCCGAGCCAGTAGGCCCCGGCGCGAAGACTGAGAAGGTCCCACATGAGTGGCTGAAACCGTTTGGAGCCGAGTGGACGTTACGCGGGATTAGAGAAGCGAGGACGGAGTCGGAGGCCAAAGCGATTCTAAAAAACTGGATCCATAAAGCACGAGCCGAAGAGGTGGTGGATGAGTTGCTAGAAGGGTTGAAGGGAGCCACGCGCATCAACGCGCTAGACTGGATGGAAGAACTGCGGGAGCCCAGACGCTATATCTGCCGAGTAAGCGGAAGCGAGAAAGCTCTCACCACCAACGTCCAAATCGAAGCGCCCGACCGCACTTCCCGAATCTCCTCCTCGGCCCTAATTGATAGTGGCTGTACTAGTAGCGCCATCAGCCGAACCTTTGTCGAAAAACACAACATCCCTACCCGCGCCACGGCAGCGCCCATTACCGTTTACAATGCGGACGGATCAAAAAACAGTGCCGGACGGATCACCGCCTTCGCTGAATTACAAATCACCATCGGAGATCACGCCGAGCGCATAGATCTAGCCGTCACGGACTTAAAAGATCGTGATATATTCCTAGGGCATGATTGGCTAATCAGGCACAACCCATTGATCAATTGGCGGACCGGAAAAATGACGTTCGCCCGATGCCAGTGCTGTCATATTCCACTCCCCCTACCTGATGCGGATCCGTATGACAAGTGGGATGAAGAACTGGAGGAAGGTGACACTATCCTAGCGATAAGCTTTGAAGAAGCTATTCGCATTAGGGCAATGCGGCATGTGGCCAATGACCTAGCGGCCGAGGCGAACGCAAAAAAGGCAGCCAAAACGTTTGAAGAAATGGTTCCCGAATGGTGTAGAGACTTCAAAGATTTGTTCGATAAAGAAAACTTTGATGACCTACCAGAACCTAAACCATGGGACCACGCCATCGAACTCATTCCCAACGCGAACGCCAATCTCGATTGCAAGGTATACCCCCTTAACCGAGCGGAGCAGGAGGAGCTCGACAAGTTTCTTGACGAGAACTTGTCTAGCGGGAGAATACGACCATCCAAGTCACCCATGGCTTCGCCTTTCTTCTTCGTCAAGAAAAAAGATGGCAAGCTCAGACCCGTCCAGGATTATCGGAAACTCAACGAAATGACGATTAAAAACCGTTATCCCCTTCCCCTAATCTCTGAGCTCATGGACAAATTGCGCGGCGCCAAATACTTCTCTAAACTGGATGTACGATGGGGATATAACAACGTCCGAATCAAAACGGGAGATGAATGGAAGGCAGCCTTCAGAACGAATCGTGGCTTGTACGAGCCAACGGTCATGTTCTTCGGGCTTACCAATTCACCCGCCACTTTCCAATGGATGATGAACGACATCTTCAAAGACCTCATCGCATCAGGGAAGGTGACCATCTACCTAGACGATATCCTGATCATGTCCAAAACCAAGGAAGAGCACCGCCGTATCGCAAGGGAGGTGTTGACAATTCTAAGGAAGCACAAACTGTTCCTTAAAGCCGAAAAGTGCGAGTTCGAGGTCCTGGAAACGGAGTATTTAGGCATCATCATCAGCGAAGGGAGCATCCGCATGGACCCGGTCAAAATCAAAGGCATCGCCGACTGGCCGATACCCACCAAAAAGAAGGAACTCCAGTCCTTCCTGGGATTCACCAATTTTTACCGACGCTTCATCAAGAACTACAGCAAAATCGTGAAACCCATGACCCAGTTAACAGGGAATGATACGTGGAAGTGGGGAGAGGCACAGCAGGAGGCCTTCGAGCAGCTAAAAACCCAACTAGCAGA
Organism: Armillaria altimontana; assembly: GCA_022818075.1. Classification (NCBI taxonomy): domain Eukaryota; kingdom Fungi; phylum Basidiomycota; class Agaricomycetes; order Agaricales; family Physalacriaceae; genus Armillaria; species Armillaria altimontana. Next base: position 5,705,935 of record JAIWYR010000001.1, read on the forward strand.
GGACGTCATACTCGCGATACCAACAAATGAAGGGAAATTCCGAGTAGAAGCCGACGCTAGCGAGGGAGCCATTGGCGCAGTCCTCTCTCAAGAACAGGACGGCAAATGGAGACCCGTGTCGTTCCTATCAAAGTCCCTCTCGGTTACTGAACGTAACTACGAGATCTACGACAAGGAACTTCTTGCCATCATGCTCGCCCTGGAGGAATGGAGACACTACCTGATGGGTGCTTACCAGGACTTTGAGATCTGGACAGATCATCAAAATCTCCAGTACTTCCGAAAACCCCAGAAAGTAAACCGACGCCAAGCTCGATGGATCACCGAGTTAGCAGAGTACCATTTCACCCTTCATCACAAAGCCGGCACTGCCAACAAGAAGGCTGACCTTCTCTCTCGGTGCGCAGATCATGATCAAGGACAGGGCGACAACGACCAAGTAGTAGTCCTGTCTCCGGAGCACTTCAGGGCAATGATCATGCCAACTGTTGAGGAGACCCACCGAGATGTACGGGTAGCCACAAAAAACAGTCGTCTCTGGGATCGAGCCGTTGCAAGCTCTCTGGACCACGATCGGGGAATGAAGATGACAGACGGACTCATCTGGTACGACGGCAGGATCTACGTCCCGCGAGATCATACCCTCCGCGGAGAAATCATCGCTCGATCCCACGACCACATCACCGCTGGACATCCAGGTATCGAAAAGACCAAAGAACTCGTCCTACGAGAGTTCTGGTGGCCGAAGATGAAGAAAGACATCGAAGCCTACGTACGAGCCTGTGAAACTTGCCAGCGAGCGAAGAGCAGCAATCAGGCCAAGGCAGCACCACTACACCCCAACGAAATACCGTCCCGCCCATGGACTCACATCTCGGTAGACATGGTTACTGGATTACCCAAGAGCAACGGACACGACGCTATCATCGTAATCGTCGACCGCTTTTCGAAAGAAATTATTCCTGTCGCTTGTTCCACAGAATTATCCTCCGAAGGCTGGGCAAAAATCCTACGCGATGAAGTATATGCCAAACACGGAATGCCCCAGGTTGTCATCTCAGACCGGGGAACCGTATTCGTATCCAAGTTTATGAAAGATCTCTACGATCTCCTCCAAATCAAAGGAAACGCCTCAACCGCCTATCATCCCCAGACAGACGGACAAACCGAACGGGTGAATCAAGAAATTGAGAAGTACCTCCGCATGTTTGTCAATCATCTTCAAAACGACTGGGCGGAATGGCTTTCTCTCGCCGCATTCGCACACAACAATCGTGTACACTCCTCCACTGGCAAAAGCCCATTTGAAGTCAACTACGGCTTTAACCCGAACGTATTACCACGAACGAAAACCACCACCCCTTTCCGTACCCCCGCCTCTGACTCCTTTGTCTCCAAAATGCAGGAAATCCATGTTACTGCCCAGAAATCACTCGAAAAGGCTGCATCGCAGATGAAAACACAATACGACAAAAACAAGCGCCCAGCCATCGAATATAAAGTAGGCGACAAGGTCTGGCTTGACACAACCAACCTCCATCTTCCCCGACCAAAGAAAAAGCTTGACGATAAATGCACAGGCCCCTTTGAAATAAAAAGCAAAAAGGGCGCCTCAGCATACACTCTAAAGTTACCAGTCAACTGGAAAATCCACCCTACCTTCAACGAATCACTACTCACCCCTTACACCCCACCCGCATTCCCGAACCAAGAACAACCCCCTGCACCACCACCAGACCTGATCGACGGCGACGAACTCTACGAAGTTGAAAAGGTCTTAAACAGCAGGCAACGAAGTGTTCGAGGGAGACAGGGAGAACCATCAAGGATCGCTATGGATTACTTCGTCAAATGGAAGGGCTATGGACCAGAGTCAAACAGTTGGGTACGGGAAGGCGACATGGATGCCGACGAGTTGATCGAAGAATTCCTAGCAGAACATGTCAACGGAATGGACACCAAAATCGTAACCTCGAACAAAGCCGTCACTATGATCCTAGATCACGAATATGACAGTAACGGCAATGTTCGATACCTCGTCCAACGATTAGATGGATTCCAAAAATGGGTCAAAGCCCTCAAACAGTACAATTTCGAGTGGCACGAACTTCTACGAGACTACTGGAACAACGAGTCTGACGACGGAGAACCACCAATTGGGGATGAAGATCAGACCGATGACGCGTACGGAGGAGAGGCCAGAGGGATGTACCAAGAAGACTTCCCAAATGACTGGAGCGGACCATAGCGGCAGCCGGGACGTCTGCCTTAAGAAGGGGGTAATGTTATGATTTAACCACTTTTATTCTTTTTACTTACATAACCCGGGTCACCGGACCGTCCGGACCGCTTATCATACAGACACCGAGCAGTGGCTTCAACACTACGCACTACATGGCGTAGTAGCCACTTCCACCTTGCACCTTATCGTGTGATAATGTGCCAGGTTGAAGTGTCTGTCGCTTCGATATTGCGTGCTCAAGCTTCCCACTCTCATGAACGGTTTATACTTAGACCCTTACTTTTAGTATTTAAGTAGCTAAGCTCTCGCTAGATATACCCTAGCTTTGAGCTAACGTTTAATCTATACCGAAACTATCGCCTTATCTATCGCTAAGACTAAGGACTTAGCCTTTACTCTCAATCGTATAAAGAACTCATCGGTGACTGCCCGAACGCGAGACAGCCGTTGTTTATCTTTGATTGAAGTTCGGGTCTAACATTTATTCATACCGAAACACATTCTCTAATGCTAAAGCCTTAGTCTTGACATCTCAACTCACGTGGACTTAGCAGTGACTGTACAAAAGCAATACAGCCGACTATTTACCATTGTTGAAAGGTCGGGTCTAACAGAGAGACTTTCAGGATCGTGTTCCAGAGACCTTCCCAGCTTATAACAAGGGTATAAAGGTAACAGTGTCTGTTATTCGTGATCATCCTTTCCGCAGTCTTGGATCGCTGACTAGGGCTTACCACATGGGTAATTACCTTGTTTGCAATTTTGTTCGATACTGAAATATTACTCATGCAGTATACAATGCACCGTAGCTTTGCTCTTAGCCATACAAAAATAGTTTCTGTCATGTCATTTTTTTCATATAGTTCATGATATGCATTGCTCTTTGGCCCAAATCCAAATGTGGTTCTTTATGCTTTCATAACGTTGCACAAACAAGCGGAGTTACCGCTGTTGTGATGATGTAATTTAAGGCATAGCACGGATGCGGATGATCCGCAGATATCCGAACAGATATCCGAAAAAATACCTGCGGATGTGGCTGTGCCCGGATATCCGGATCCGTGGCATCCGGATCCGCCGGATGCGGATATGACTTTAGTGACTTGCAATATCCGCGGATATTCTATTTATTTCAGTGTCTGTCTCATTCCCCACCTGCAAAATGGTCATCCTAGGGTTTTAGAGGTCGAGGATCTCGAATCCGGCGTCGGATTTACAATCGGAGGCCACCCTGATCCGTAGTAAGCAAACGGAGATTTTCTTAATTTTCTGTCAAAGTTCACTTTATTTTTCCAGTCATTGTTTTGATAGTAAAACTAGTGTGGCAAAGTCGGTCTAATGTATTTTGGGTCAAGGAATGTGAATTCACCGTTCGATTTGCTATCAGAGGCCATCCAGGCCTGCGGGAAGCGATCGGACAATTTATTGACTTTCTGTTAAAGATCACTTTCTTTTTCCACCACTCGTTTCGATAGCGAGATTTAGTTTGTCAGTGTGTCCTAGTATTTTCGTGGTCGGGGAATTCGAATCCGCAATCCGATTTTTGATCGGGAGTCATCCTGGCCTGCAGGAAGCAATTGGAGATTACATCGATTTTATTTACAAGTTGTATTCCTCTTTCTGGCTCTTATTTGTTGATGGATGCAGCCAAAATTATTTCTGAGACTGTTTTGAATGCTTAAAAATATAACTTTAACCTTGCATGGCAGTTTAAGCTGGCCTTGGAGCTGTGTGCCTAAACATAAGTGGAATAAATACCGCATTTTTGCCCGATTTTTATGTCTTGCAGTTTGGGCACTCTTGAGTGATCGAATGCGGCGTTTAGATACACCTCATAGTGTAGAATTCATGCTTAAAATCTTAGAAGAAATGGGTCAATGCCCATGAAGATATATGAAAATCGGGTTTTTGGCTAAAACAGACAGATATCCGTGGTGCGGATGCCACGGATGCGGATATCACCTATCAGGTACACTGATATCCGCAGGACGGATCCGGATCCATCCGTGCTATGCCTTAATGTAATTGCTTCAGTTCCTCTGCTTCCCATCATGTCCGAGCCTATCCCAACATTAAAGCACTGTACAGAGCCTCTCCTAGAGCCTGGCCCAGATCATTTTATTCTCTTCCCCCTCAAGAACTCAATGGTGAGTTATACCGGAAAACGTGTACGGAACAGCTATGCTCACCCCGGGACAGGCATTCAACTTTTACAAAAAGGCACAGGTGTCCTTCTGGGGGTGGAAGAGATGGACCTCAGTGAGGATCGTCGCCAGTGGACTGAACGCTTGACTCTGGCAGAAAGGTCTATGCTCACCCAGGTCCTTGCTTTCTTTGCCACTGCCGATTCAATCGTTGGAGAAAACTTGGTGCAGAGATTCTCTGCAGAGGTACAAATTCCTGAGTTCTGACTGTTCTACGACTTCCAGGCGATGATGGAAAATGTTCACTGGGAGGTATATTCTTTATTGATCACCACACTCATTCCGGATGAAGGTGAGCAATCCCATCTGTTCCATGCCATTACGACAACTCCTTGCATGTGCACAAAGGCAGAGTGGGCTATGTGTTGGATTGCTTCCGATGCTTCTTTTGCCTGCCGCATCATGGCTTTCGCAGCAGTCAAAGGGATTTTCTTCTCCGGGGCTTTCGCCATCATCTTTTGGCTCAAAAAAAAAAGGTTTAATGCCAGGACTTACATTCTCAAACAAGCTCATCGCTAGGGACGAAGGCCTCCACACCGACTTTGCCTGTTTTGTGTATTCCTGTCTGCATCAGAAAATCCCTGAAACCATGCTCACTGCAATCGTGACCGAGGCATCTGAACTCGAGCAGCACTTCTGGAAAGGTGCACTGTCACTGCTCTTAGTTTGACAGTTGCCTCACGGGAGATGAAGAAACTCTCGTCGATGGCATTCTGGGCCTGAGTGCACCAGCGATGGTTCAATACATCAAATTCGTTTCCGACAGGTTGTTGGTCGCTTTGAATGTTGCAAAAGTTTATAACACACAGAACCCTTTTGAATTTGTTGAGATGATATCATTGGAAGGGAAGACAAATTTTTTCGAGCGCCATGTGTCCAATTATGCCAAAGCTTTTGTCACTGGACAGGGTCCACCCACTGCTTGTAAGACATTGTGAGCGCATACACTGTCCTATGATATTGTCTAATGTTCGTGTTCACAGTGCAACCGACACCAATTTCTAGATATTTCGGAATCACATGTGTATCAGTAAATTGTATCAGTATCTCAACAATGACATTTCCTTCTGACCATGGCCTCAGTGATGCCGACTTTACAAGAATGCCCGGAGGATGTTGGTCATCGTATGTCGGTTGGATTTTCATTCTTTGGGACAGGACCCGCCCACCAGGTGGATTATGCGACATTCCCTGGGTTTCGCAACAGTGAGATTTTCCTTCTGTCACAAAATTCAGAATGGATTGATTCATGAGGTCCCATTCACTTGCAGAACAGCATCAGCTCTGTGGAACATGGCATTGCACCGAAAAATGCACTGACTTAATTTCCAAAACGATTGTGGGCTGTGATGTCTGACACAAATTCCAGACCGGTGCATACCTGTTAGCTCAAAGAACATGGATTAAATGACACACAGCGCTTTAACCTTTTCAATACCATGTTCACATCAGTGGAATTCAATATTAATACCCCCCAAGAGCATATGCAAATCAAGGCATGCCTCAAAGAACTCATTCCCACTCTTCGCAGAATGCTCGGACAGCAGTTCACTGACGAGAGCGAGTTGGATTTCGTTGTCTAGTAAGTATTCCAATGCATAATGAAATACATTGTGAATTGTCGCTAACGAATGCATAGTGATCTGATCGAGTATGAAGAAGATTGAGGAGAGCAGGTGAGCATGCATTATTGCAAAAAAAAAAAAACCGCAACTCATGAAGGCCATTCGTACATTGTCCGGATGATATGGAAATTTATTAGGTATGGAAAAGAGTTAGCATCATAGCAGGAAGAGTGCTAAGCAGTGTCAAATTTAGGTTTCATGTATTCGTGGATAAAATTGAAAATTCCATGATTGAACAATGTCAAACGCATCCGCGCATGTATGAGTCAGTCTGAGCGATGTCTCTTTTTGGAACCTGTTTGCATGTGCGATGCTGAGAAGCTATTGATTTTGAAAATTTAAACTTTGCATTGAACAACTTCGTCCACCCTCTGTCATACCACAACTCCCTCTAACTCGGCTTCCTTGAGCTTTGAGATATCTCATCCATTCTGAAATTATCAACCTCAAAGGTCAGACAACCTATGTTAAATATCAAGCGAAGCATTGCCATTGATTACTGTCCACTTTACAGATGCAGTTCAACATATTCAATACCCAGCTCACTTCAGGAAAATTCAATGCCAATACCCCGCAAGAACATGCGTGCCTCATAGTATGCCTTGAGCAACTCGTTCCCAAGATGCGGAGAGCCCTTGGGGAGCTATTCACCAACAAGAGCGAGTTGGACTTAGTTGTGTAGTAAGTATTGCTACAAGTGTTTGAGTTCATCTAATGATCGTGTAGTGATTTATATGACTACGGCACAAAAGACAACATAGCCGCCTTATTCAATACCAATAGGCATCTCTTGGGAATTATCAACTGGGCAACTATGGGGACGGTCGCTGTCTTCAAATCCCACCCAAGCATCCGTCGTGCTCCTTATCGAGTTACCAGGACCAACGGGGGACCGGATTCTCTCTTTGCCGTTGACATCGTCGCCAGTGACCTCGTCGTGGAGTGGGCAATGACCTTCATTTTGCAGCTGTGCGTTCTGTGATGCGTATGCATTGAGAAGTCCACTAATATTCGTTGCTTTCAATAGAACGGTTTCTTGATTGTTTCTGGTTCCGACTTGAGAATTATGTACCCGGCGACATTACAATTATATTCATACATAGATATATACCACGCTACTTAACTGACCGTCCCTACATACATTACTGTATGCACGATCAATTCATCATTGCATTGTCTTGATATCCACCCGTGAGAAAGAATCGGGGACCCGGTGCTCGCCGCCGCTACCTGACATCTAATCTCTTATCTCGTGTGACTTCAGACGTGCTACTCATCACGCCTCCGTCACACAAACGCACCGAACACAGATTTGTCACACCACTGTCACACGCTTGCGTTTAATTTCAAACGCGCGCGTTTTCAAAAGGAACGCATGCGTGCATTATCTTGACGCTTGCGTTCAATGTTTGGAGGCATGCGTGACTTATTTTTGAAATGCGTGAGTCTTTGCGTTGATTTTAGAGGTGCCTGATTCACTTAAAGTCGAGAACAGCGAAGGGATCATAAGTACTTCAACATAAAACTGTATTATATTCTTTGTGATACTAGAACTGACTAACATACATGCATTTATAACCTTTCCAGACGTTTCCCCTTCATTCTTCAGTCATAAAAAGTCACGGAGATATCTCCAGAAAATTCGGATAAGTAAGTCTATTTTCAACAGAAAACACAATTAACAGGTATCACTGAAATGACATTAGCTATCAGACGGCTACGCATCTAAACTCGTCGATAAGCACACAACCGCACGCAAGTTGAACTCACGCAAACGCAGACGAACGCAGTTGAACGCACGCATGTGTCGAACGCAGAATTCTCTTGGCCCGCTTCAAGGCATTAGACGCGAAAACGACAACAATGAATAGAGTGAAAAAATGAGTCTCGCATTGGTCAGGAGAAAGGGCACATGAATCGAAGCGAGTGTGAAGAACCCTATCTTTCGTCAAATACATGGTTCGTGGCTCTTTCTCGCTGCAACTATCACAGGGTAAAGAAACTAGGCGTCGTAGAGTCTTTGTTCAATGCAACTAGCACTACCCTCCCGTAGTCCGGAACTCGCATGCAGCTCCCCACCGCTAGCTGTGACTAGCAAGATAAATATAGGGACAGAAGGAAATCCGGTCTTCAGGCTGCGGGAAGTAGAGGTTGTCGGTGAGAAAAGAAGAGCGGAAACAAGAAAAAGGAGCACATCATCAAACCATAGCCATGACACGGAGTCGAACCGTGAGTACTCCAACTCATGAGACTGAGCCAAAGAAGGGCTGCAAGCACTCTAAAGAATAATATGAGTACACAAACATTGCGTGGTACGGACTCGAAACGTGCGAAATTCTGCAAAGTGCTTTAAATTATATTGGCTGCAGCGAGTATCAGAAACAGGATTCTATGGTGATATACTCACGATCTTGCGCTAGGCAGTCTAGATGTGGTGGTAAGCACAAAGCTCCTTCAGGTCGCCTTATGAAACGAGAGAGACGGAGCAAAACTTACCTCGAAAGAAGGGCCAGATACCCGAGCAGTATAAAGGCGAGCCAACATTGAGGAGCACCAAACAAACACATCGACAAGGCAATGAGAGGATGCCTGAATGTTAAACTAGTTGATTGTGGAGAAACGGGTGTTAACTAGGGAATTGAAACAAGGACCATTGTAAGTAATTCATAACCACGAAGCGCCGAGAAAACTGAAGGCAACAAAGTTAAATAAGTATGTCAACACATGGACTCGAATCATGACATATTTCTAAGCATGTTCTTCCATTAATAAATAGTAGGCGCAGAGGAGCTCAATGATCTGAACGACTCCATACGCCGAACACGTTGACCCTCATACCTCTTGTGATTCGGGGCTCTTGCTCGCAGCATAGTCTGCCTGCAACGGCTAGTGAATATTGGGTAAACGGCCAGACCACAGCATTACCTCCCGCAGTCATCCCGGAACTCGTCTGCAGCCATCTTCGAGTCGAGGAATACGAATCGCGTGCTATGGCCATAATTCAGCATGTGAGTAGGAGTCTCATAATGCACGGGGAAGAGTGCGTACTTTTGGACATGGCGTCTGCCACGCCTCTTCGGATATGGAGATACGGAAAGGTCTTCAGACTGATGAGAGAGTATGTTGAGAAGTAGAACGAATAAAGGTACACCTGGAGAGCGCAGGTTTCCTGCCACGAATGAGACACTCTCTAAGTTTCGAGACACATACTGAAAAAAGGCGCACATACTCGCTGCGCCAGTTCAAAATGCTGTTGGAATTAAGGAGGTGCAGGTGACGAGGTGGACGATGATATATCGAATATGTGACCGCGTTGATATTCATCGGTACCGGGATCCAGGTTGTACATGGGACGAAACGAGGAAAGTCTACATTCATGGCCTTCCAGCTAAGGGGAAATCACTATGCAATGACTAAAGAGGTGACAGCCACCGCCGTATCTGCGCCTAGCCTAAGGATCAGCGTACAGTAATCCCGCTCCGGAACGATGGCGTACCCAAGTGTCTCGTGGACGTCTACGTGGGCGCGGTGCCCAACTGCTATGGAAAAGGGTGCACGTACGTGTTCCTCCTCGCATCAAAGGCACGATCCTCAAATTGGACAGGAAGCATGACTCTGGGATCTGGCTGCCTTCTATCAAAAGGTTAGCCTAAACGTTCGTTCAAGGAGTCCATTTTCGTGACGAACCGGTGCCTCTCCTTTCCCGCTCGCTCATCGAAACGTTCTTCGACTACATGAACACCTGATCTCCCATGCAACAGTCAACAGCGTAGAATAAAAATGGAAGGAAGAGCAAGCTGCAAGTCTGGTTTCTTTGATGGATAGCAGCAAAAGGAGTATTTGTGCTGTCCTCAAGCGTAAGCGCAAATGGCTACAAGGAATGTGGATCAACACATACAATGTACAACACAGAAGCCGCACGCGCAATCGTCAGGCTGGACACCTAAGGCCTACGGGGATCAACGGAAATCGTCTTGAAAAGGTCCCGATCAGAGCGAACTCAGGACATAAAACTATCTTCAGACCTATCAGTCCATAGGAAGACACATCCGCCATCGAGGGAAGGAAGCAAAGAGTCAAATTACTTAACAAGACCAACCGGCAACTTCCGACGTGAGGCTCACGCTTCAATTTGCAATTCTTCGTGTGTTCAAAGCAAACCCTTTCGCTTCCCTCGTGCTGATGGTTACACCGATTTTCTTGGTTCGGATGCATAGGTATCTGCACTATCCTCAACAAAGAGCTGACGATACCATCAGCCGTCCCATCGACTACAAAGTGTCCCAGGATTTTGCGACTGCTCATCTTACCAACATCTCACTTGACAAAAATGGCACTTCAATAAGTGCATATCAAAACACGGGTAGAGATACCAAGAAAAATCTAAGCAGCAAAGAAATCAAGACGCTCTGAAAACGCACCAGAAAAGCAACGACACCGAATCGAACCGCGGATGCTCACACACCTACAACTGAGCCACCGTCATCAGCTAGTGAAGGAGTGTAGAATAAGGCCATAACACGAAGGCACAATCCAAAGGCGTCAAATTGAATGAGCTACTGCGAAAACAGAAGGAATCAGAGATGCAAATTGCCCTATGTTACCTTTCCTGAGGCTTTGAAGCTTCATAGGAACTCGTCCTCTCCTCTTGTTATGTCGGCCTCGATTGCAGAAATCGAGCCTGAAAACCCGTATTTTCCGCCTCATCCACCAATTTTAATTTTTCATTATGTTGATGCCAAGAAGCCCAGATTGCGGAGTGCGCCGGAGAGAGCGAAGCATGAGATCTAGGTGGGCAATCCATTATTCTGGTGTCCGTATCCATGAAACTGTTACAGCTGGTTTTACCGCACGTCATAGCAGGGATCATTGCACAGCCGTAGTGTTGGGGGATAATATCTCTACGGTTCGACTCCGTGAGGCGGCATTTATGAGTGGTTCAGATTTTTTTTCCACGGGCTCCTCGTGCATTCCTTCCCATGAGTAAAAAAGTGCTTACCATCTCTACATCTATACTTGCTTAGTGAGAAGTGCCTTGACGACGACGAAAGATCGGTGCTTAAACGCATAGTAATGACACTGAATCGAACTGTAACCCTAAATTCTCACATGAGATTGGTAGGTGCTACACTGGAAAAATGAGAATTCAGATTCGTCCCTAGGACGATTCAACGTGCGTGTTGAAATGATGAGGGGAAGACTTTCCACAACCACAAGGGAGTGTAATATTGGGCGCCGAGATCGATTGTCCTTAGGTTGCCGACATGCCGCCAGCGCTGCCACAAAAGTTGCTTAAAGGACAAACTACGTCTGCCACTCAGATTTAACTCGCTGCCATCACCTCTAAACTCTATCATCGCGTCATAAATCCTGACGCGCCTGTACTGGTGTCAAACCAAGAAATCGCATTACTCTGACTCACGTTCTAAGCCATAAGGCAATAAACGAGCTAAATTGGACGTCGACGCGTAGGAGACAAGTTGGAATCGTGGCACAGCACATCGAAGATCTTCAAGGTTCGTAATAATCTGCTCAAGCCGCCAAAATAACTATAGGATCGTATATTCAGACGAGTTACCCCGGAACTATGCCTCAGTTGTTCGATGAATATCTCACTCCCGCCCATGTTTCCATGTACCTGGAAAACAACGACGCGCCTCATGATATAGACATCGCATATATTACAAACTCTTTACGGGACATTGGCCAGTCGATCGAGAAGGCTGATGAAGATGAAAAAGAGCTCTTGATAGCCCTCGAAACCTTGCGAAAGCGCCGCGCCTCGATGCTAGAAACACAGTCCAAACTTCGATCCATTATCTCTCCCCTCCGCCGCTTTCCTGCCGAAATTCTCTCTGAGATTTTCCAACATGCCGTTAACGATGGCTACTCTCCCTGGGAGACCTCCGAAGGTCCCTGGTCTCTCAGCCAAGTCAGCCGTCATTGGAGAGCCATTGCGCTGACGTGTTCTGGAGCACTTTGGTCTGATCTATATATCGGCATTCATAAACGCAGCTTTCGCAAGAAGGATCATCTTTCCCTTCTCCGAACGTGTCTCACTCGATCCCGCAGTCATAACATTTCGGTGTACTTCGATTACCCAGAACCGGTACCCACCTTTGAAGGCAAGGCTATCGAAATCGTCCAGATACTTGTGGACAACTGTGAACGCTGGCACTCCATAGAAATCTCAAATCATTCTTTTGAGATCCACAATCTTCTCAGTAAAGTTCATGGTCATATCCCGAACTTGAAAAATCTTGTCATCCACCGCGGACCTCTTCGTGCATCGCCTATCACGGCGTTTGAATTGGCTCCCAACTTGCGCACTGTGAAGATATATGGGTGTTTGGGTGTAGTCCTCGGTCCCGGAAATCCTTCCCTTATTTCATACGAGGACTACCGGTCCCCACCATCAACTGCTCTTGACTCATATTTCTCTATTCTTCGCTCTTGCCGCCAACAACTACAAATATTCACAAGTCTCCATTCGTCCACTTCTCAGATATCGCGTGCAGAAAATCCCCCGATTATTTTACCACAGCTGAAACACTTGCGAGCAATAAACAGAGACTTGATCCAAAGCGTGACGGCACCGAATCTGGAGAGCTTCCACTTAGATAATTCTCATAGCGCTCTTGCGGATAGGCTCTTGAATCTCCACAATCTATTCATTCGGTCCCAATGTTTCATTCTCTCCAAGCTCACAATCTCACACGTCATAATTACTCGCCATATCTTGGATATCATCCCTTTGGTTCCGGTGCTCGGAGTGCTTCAGTTCCGGTTTCCTTACTGGGGTGATAGAATTGCTGAGGACGACATTTTTCACAGCTTGTTTCGACAAATGACAGACATCGATGAAGCTGGAACGCCGAAGGTGGTTCCAAATCTTCGCGAGTTTTCCTTCACAATTGTTCCGCCCCGCCAAAGGAGGAATCCGCATTTCACCCCCGTTTTATGTTTTGATGGGATCTTCGTCGACATGGTTGCCTCGCGTGCAAAGACATTGGAGAAAGTGGAGGTTACAGCCTCTATTCCAATCGGCAATTGGTCTCCGGTGCAAGTATCAGTCTTTGAAGGCTTACTCCAAGACGGTATGGATATATCGTTGAAAGGTTTAGGGCCGTGGGACTTTTCCTTGTAAAAATACAGCTTAGGCTATTCATTCATTTATCGACCATTGTATATAAGCACATCTTTGCCTCGAGCTCGTTCTCTCCAAGTTAGAACAATATATTTTCTTAGCTTGATCATTCAAGCGAAACTTCAGGCATCTCAGTCTGTCCCTATGGAGGTCCACTTCTATCTCCAAATCTCGGCTCCTTTCTTCAAGATAGTGCTTATATTTCTTCGAAACTGCAAGTAGAGCACATTCTTGAGCTTCGTCTCGGCTGGGCCCCTTAATGTTGCCTCTAATTTTTAATACTGCCCTGGTAACCGGCTGCACGTAGGGCACGACTCTTGGTATGACTTAATACTTATCACTCTATCCTTGCAGTGTCGCACTGGGCGCACCTGTTTCCACTGCCGGTAAGTGATCTTCCGCTGTACAATGGCTATTGGTGATTCGGGACCTCCATACTATCAGGTTCTGCACTAGTTTTTCCAGTGTGTACGTCCAACTTGTAGAGATTTTGAGCCTTGTAATGCTGCTAATGTTGTTTTGACAGGTCATTGGCATCGATGTTCTATTTTATGGGACGTTAGCACTGATTGCAGTCTACCTAGTATGTCTATCATGTCAGGCTTGTATGATGTAATGCCCATATCACACGTATTACCGTTTTACGGCCGTACCGTACACCGTACCGTACCGCTGAGAGGCTGGCAAAATCAATACGGTGTGGTTACGGGTCACCTGTACCCGTCAAGCGTCCGTACACTTTACGGCGGCACCCGTATACGGCTATGGTGGGCATCGAATCGTCTCTGCTATTCCTTGTCCGTCCTGAACCAGCCCACAGTAAGTACGTCCCACGGAGTGAGGTCGACCAATGCAATCGATAGATTATTTCACCTATACCGAGGTGAGAAGGATACGCGTTGGACCAGATGAAAGTGTCGCGCTGGAGCTCAGAGGATATTGAGGGTAGGATATACGATGGTCGATGATCCATCATTGAATGACGAATTGAAATTCCTCGTGGGGTGGCGAGCGATTAAGGACTGCATATTATTATTCATAATTGCATGAACTAAACGAAAGACTGGCTTACACCGAGCTTCGCTCCAACTGACGTCCCGGTAAAACATAGTACTCGTAGATTGCCTTGAGTCAAAGGATACGTGGTCCATGAATAAAGTTTTGAAGAAGAAAAGAAAAAGATGTCGAGATAGGTTGTCGTTGAATAGCTAGCCCACAATGAATGGAATGTATTCCCACCGGTGTATCGATTGAACAAGACCAGATACATACCTACGAGTACATTACTACATTCATTCAAACACAGGTAATCAGTTTCTCGTATCAGCCAAGCACTTATCAATAACACGGAGGACAAAAGAAGGATGATGATCGAAGATAAAATGGGGACTTGTGAGGTCGCAATGAAGACGGACTTCCGGGCCAGGATGTATGCGAGACTCTTTTCCGTTTCCCGAGTGTTGTGGTTCCAAAGTAGCAGGCAGAAGGCAGAATTTACGCGTGTGCCGAAATATGACGTTCTGAAAGGACAAGGATTCGAATTTGAAATGATGGAACACGCTACTCACGTGTATGCTTTGATTGCACGTATTTTGTTGCTTGCCACACCTTTCTTACTTCCATTCTCCGACGTTCCATGCATATCCCGATGGCGATTCCCTCCATCCGCTCGAGTGGCCTATACGCGTGGCGTGCTGGGTATATGTATCCTCGACTACGATCAGGTATGTGCGATATTACTCTTGCTTGACGAAAATGGTGGAATATTTGTTCACAGCTTGCTGGACTGGAAAGACGTAGGCGGTGGGCGTGTGCATCCGGAGATGTCACGACGAAGGAAGCGATGTGAGTGATAAAGTCTTGGCAAGAGTTACCCTTCTTGAACCCTCTTTATCAGCATATATGCACCTTTATCCTCGTCATCTACTCCTTGCACTTCGACGTCGGACCTCGCCCTCTGAATAGTGAACGGCGTCTGGAGGATCGGTCTGGGTCGTCGTGCGAGACCGTACCAACAATGACGTGTGTCCTACCGACTGGATTTATTCATAACCGGACCGGTAACCAGGTTGCCTCCAGCTCGGTTGTCGTATATTGCGACATAGCTAAATGTCTCCTGCACTACCGTGGCTGGCGAAACCAGACAGGATTTGACCGAGGTACGCTATACTTGCTTGCTTTAAAGCTACGGGCAATTGACTCTGGCTTTGGCGTAGCGGGATCGTGAACATCACCGTTTAGTGGGTTGTGCAAGCTCTCAAATTCGATGGCATATACGACGGTTTTCCTGTCTTCCATTCAGCGTCATTCGAAGGATCATCGGAAATCACCACCCTCCTTCCGTCGTCGTCCCTCACCACTCCTTCATAGAGCTACCATCCATCTCCCTCCTCAGTCGCCCATTTTCGCCCATTTCAAAAGCTCCGGACAGCTGACTCTACTTCAGTTAGCTTTCATACCGGCGTGCCTCATAGGTATTGCCTTTTGCCTAGTAGCCTAGGATCGCGAGTTTGATGGCATGCTACTCTTGCCCACCTTGGATTCGACTTCTGAGACTACAGCGTGAGTCGCCTTCTTCACGCAGTGTCGTCTGATAAAGCGCACCTTCCCCTTGCACTTGACGGCCCCGTTGGGCTGGATGCGCGAAGTTGTTGCGTCCTTAATTTCTCTTCCTGAGATTACCTTGCCTGTTTTCGATATTATCAGATTTCGCTGACGAGATGAATTTTAGATCTTTGATGGGACTTCATTTTGAGGTAAGCAAGAATTCATTCCCTCCTCCCATGATAACATACAGTTGTACACCCTTAGAGGTACCAACACGACGAGATTATTCCTATCTGATTCATTTCCTTTGCTTCTTCTCCGTCTCCGTATAAATATGTGCTGAAGTTCACGATACAGGTCTTACTTCCATCAAGATCAATATTGCTAAACGGCCTGGGTGCACGAACGACAAACGCCAGGTTGAATTCAAGGATATCCGCCATCTGCAAGGTGATCGGCCCGCTTCGTTGTTTTCTGTCATACTGATACGAGTTTGTGCCTAGACATGCGCCACCTGCCAGAACGGGTGCCGAGAACCAACAAAAACGCAATCTTATTCCGGTTTTAGTAGGATGCTGCTTTGCGTTTGGATCCATCGTTGCAGTTCCGCCAACTATTCCATTTGTTCCAGTAATTGTAATCGTTACTATTGGTAGCTATGTTGTCTCTGGCAATTCTCAATCAGACGAGGCCCTCATTTACTTTCATGGTCGGCGAAGAAATGACTTTCCTCTGACATTGTGTTGACACTCATACGTATCGAGATCGTGCATGTTTCGGTATGCGTGTAAACTTTACGACGTACTTTGACGCGCGTAGGCGTACTTCACCGAGATCAACATAGCCTTGGATAACACCGTCACCACCCACTGTCAAGTAGGGCATCCTTCGCCCATTGAGACCCACTATGATGAGGAAACTCAGGAGTCGGGCAGATCAGTCTTACGAGGGTCTCCTCAACGCATGCATATTGATTAGTATCCTTCTTCCTCGCTACAATGCCTGTCATCGGTACCCTGGCTGCCGTGCCGTCAAGCATGTACCTGACGTGTCACGCTTGGAACGAGTCAGCTCTCAATTTCGTTGGATTGAGTTACTTCCATTATTTGAAATTCCAAGGTCGACGGTGCCGAAATCGACTCCGGTCTTCTTTCCTTATAACAGTCACCATCTGTTTACCTCTTCGACTCGCTCGTTCTCAGGTAGAACCAATCCCATGGGCATAGAGCAGCGTTTTTCTGGTCTGGCTATCGCCAGACCGCGGATACCTGACGGTGCGTATGACAGGCGAAGATCCCAGTCTTCGTCTTTGTTACCGCCGAGATCTCATACCTCACTTTCAGTCACTGCAACCTCGACTTCCACAGATAGTCCGGTGATTCCAACACATGGTCCCCGAGCAGTCGTATTTCGGGCCGCGAAAGAACTTACTCGTGTCCTTAGAGAGGGGGCTACACATTTGCGATCCTCGGGAGTACGGCTTGCTACCTTTATGGAAACGACCGCTTACCAAATGTGAGTTCATCAGTGCTCGTAATATCCTTTTCGTGATACTGACAAAGTGGTACTAGGACATCGACATAGTAATGTCATCGCATACCTGCAATCCAGAGTCGCTGAAGAGATTTTTGGTTACCAAGAATTCGTATCATTTCCATCTTGTATACGCCAAGACACCCGGCGCTACATGGAAGGTCCTGTGGTACCAGGATTATGTTGACGGGAAACTGGAGCAAACCAAGGTCGATATCCTCAAGCCGGGGGTAATGCACCTGCCGATGATATTTTCCGAGGCTATCGTCGATAAGCAGGGACTCCCAGTTATCCTCATGTCGACCCTTCTGCTGCACAAACTCCAGGGGTGGAAGGATAACATGGACTCCGGCCTACCGCGTCTTCGGAACAAGTGTGATGCGGATGCAGGAGATATATGCTCGTTGTTGGAGATCATCATTGAGGGAATGAGCATGCAGGAAAGGACAAATGCAACGCATTGGAAAAGGTTTGCACTGGAGCGGTTCGATGAAGAATTCCGAGGCGATACGGAGCGTCGGGTGATGTTGTTTTGTTCGATATATCCTGAGTACCAGGAGATGTGGAAGAAGCTCGGCTGGTAGATTTGCTTATCCTCATATCAATGTGTTATTTCTCGCTCACTCTTTACCTCCGTATTTACTCAGATTGGCAGATAAGAGCGCTTCCGAGTGCGGTGTAGAGTAGTCAGCCTTTGTATAGTAGCCAGGAAAGTGTCGGTAGGAAATGTTGTACATTATAAAAAGCTTGTAATGGCATTTGAATTGCACCCTGACCCGCTAAGTACTCCGTCCAGGTCGGTTCAGCGAATTATGGTAACAGGGATAGCTAAAAGAAAACAATGGACTGCTCCTTTGCCAGAGTTACATCTTTAAGGAAGCTCCGATCCTCTTCCTGCCATTGGATACGTGATCACAAGGACTGAGTCAGCTTTTCGAAGACCGGCCCAACATATTCCCCATTAACGGTTCCCAGGTCCAATCGTTTCCGCAAGAACGACAACACCTCGGGGCTCATATGGACCATCAGCTTTAATCGAAAGTCTCTGGAGACAGAACAAATTAAGGACACCATTCAGCTCGTCCTTCAAATCCGTTACCGGGTAGTTCATGAATCTCAGGAAAAGACTACACCAAGAACAATCCAGTTTCGCTGTATCGCACAAGCACATGAGTTCCAGCGTGTGAAGAGACGTCAGTCTCCGAATGAACTGCAGCATCACAGGTAGGGATTCCTCCACAATATTCCCTTCTCTCACGAGATCTGGGTCAGGAAGGACCGTCTCGCGAAAACAGGAGGCAGGAAATTTGAGCTTGTGCAGCTCGTCAAGAGGGAGGTACCGGATTAAACTGACGAAAATGTCACTCTCTGGGCCGCCAAGAGGACATTTGATCGTAAGACTTCGAAGGGCAGGGAAGGCGAATGCTTGGACGGTGAAACGGACTTCGTTGGGGGTACGGTTGCCGATGATTAAGGTATGAGCGCGAGGGAGAGTCAAACGAGCTTTGGCAGGATGTAGATCAGAAGGGTCGGCCCAATTGATGATATCTGCAAGCTCGAGGCCTTCGAGGGTGTTCATGCTATTGAAAAGGACTCCATGCAAGATATCCATGAAGGGTGGTCTCTGGATGCCACTGCGGAAGCACAAAGTTCGCAGATTCGACGGGGAGAACAATCCCCATTCCAAAGGGATCCCGGCGGAAGCAACATCCGTGAGCATGGGGTATTTCGAAGTGCTCCACTGTTGTAGGTCCACGGATTTTGGGATATTGTCCTCGTGTGAGTATTCGAGCATATGAGTTGAAGAGTAGGGGTCGTAGTCTTCGTCCTCATTGTCGAACAGATCTTCGAAAGTGTAGTCAGAAATGAGTTGGAATGTTTGCAGTCGCCGCATCGCGACACGATGGAGCCTGGAACAAAGCCTAGATGCCGAAATTGCATTCTCTACATGCACATCCAATGTCCGAATATGACGAGCGTGCGTGGAGAGGAGGGTAGATAGGAATTCAAAATGATTAGGCCTGTATTTCAGGCTTCCGAGACTGTTGGCGATCGTAATATCGATGTCCAGATTTGACGAGCGCTCGAGGATCAGAGCCTCCTTTGGGAAGTTGGTGGAAAAGTATGATAGAGGACTTTGTAAGGTGGAAAGTGGGGGGATTACGGTGTCGATAGTGAGGAAGGTCCAGAGGTACGCGCTGTTGATGGCTAGGGACCGCCAGTGCTTACAAATGGTACATACTCGGAATGAGAATGCAGTACTGTCGGTACTTCGTGCACCACAGGAGAAGATAACGAGGAGAAGCTCGTTGGGGAATTCGTCGATGAAGGACGTGTTCTGTGGTTCGCCTAAGCTGTGACCATCAATGAGGACACAATCAAGCTAGAATCTATTCGCAACATACCTCGCCTCGTCGTGGTTCATGGAGGACATCGTCTCGGAGAATGACAATGGAGAGAGATTAGTGCAAAGCCAGGGAGCGATGGTTCTTATGACGCATGAATAGCGGTCAAGTTAGAGACAATAGACGTGAAGATGACAACAATGGGTGGAGGAGTCTCGCTTTGGCCCTCTGGTCAAAGAACAAAAGAACAATAAAGTGAGACCCAAAGGACAATTAACGAACCTCAAAGAACGAATCGAGGAGTTGCTTACCGCATGACGATGGAAGATAAATACAGGGGTAAACGGAGATACGGGAGTCTCTTGATCCATAGACGCTGAATCCTAGGGCCATTATCAGGATCTTCATTTAACGTACCGACGAGTGGGAGATGGGCGTGCTGAGGGAGAAAATAAGTGTGATATAAGGATCAAACAAGAAAAATAAACATCAACCATTATAGTCATGATACGGAATCGAACCGAAAGTGCGCCCACTCGTATAACTGAGCCAACAAAGGGCTGATCGTCAAAGTGTTATCCCTCATATCGACAGAGCCAAATCCCGTTTCTGATACTATAATTTCTGTTTGGTCTCGCTGTAGCCAATATAATTCAACGCTCTTTGCAGAAATTAGAATTTCGCACGTTTCGAGTCCGTACTATGCAATGTTTGTGTACTCATCTTATTCTTTAGAGTTCTTGCAGCCCTTCTTTGACGCAGTTGCATGAGTTGGAACACTCACGGTTCGACTCCCTGTCATGGCTATGAAGAAAAGAACGCGTAGTTCCTTTTCTTGCGTTTGCTCTTCTTTTCTCAACGACAACCTCCATTTCCCGCAGACTTCTTGACATTATTATGGAGACAGGCTTTCGTTCTGCCTCTGTATTTATCTTGCGAGTCAAAACTAGCGGCGAGGAACTGCAGCCGAGTTCCGGGCTACGGGCGGGTGATGCTAGTTAAAGCCTCTCTATGGCACCTGGATTCGTTTATCCAGTAATGGGCGCTTTGGGAAAGGGCCACAAAATATGTCTTTGATGAGAGATAGGAACACTAGAAACTAAGTGCACGTGTCAGGTGGGAAAGTTCAATTTGGTAGGCATTTCCATTCACACTCCCTTCGATTCATATGATGCGCCCTTCCTCTTGAGGATAGCACTATGTCCACCTTTTGCCCTGTATGTTCGAGGGCTTTATTGTTCGACTCTGTTGACACAAAGGAAAGTGCTTTATCATCAGCCCTTCGTTGGCTCAGTCATACGAGTGGGCGCACTTTCGGTTCGATTCCGTGTCATGACTATACCGGTTCCAAGTTTTCTTTTTCTTGCTTTGATCCTCACATCATTCTTCTTTTCTCACCCAACACGCCCATCGCCCACTCTCGTGAGTTTGGTGAGCAGTCCTTCTCGTTCCTTTGATTCTTTTGCGCTCACTCTTACATTTAGTTGAGGAGGACCAAAGGGGCACGTAGAATTCTGCGTTATTCAAATGCGTGCGTGCGTTAGCCTGCGTTCTCTCATCTGCGTTTGCGTTTGCGTTCACACGCATGCGTTTCCATAAAAGGCAGCTGCGTTAGTTGAAATGCGTTTGCGTTCGCATGTGTGACATCATCTGCGTGCGTGACACAACACGTCCCTTCTCTCAGACTCCTATCCCCATCTTTAAAAGGTTTCCTGTACCAATAACATGCGTTTATAGTTTCTGTAGCTAAACTTACTGATTCCTGCATGTCACTACTGTCGAGCAGGTTCAGTCTACGCCCAATATAGTATTATCTCGGTGACCGTTTCTTTAATGTCTTTATTTAGATTCTTTCTCCTAACTCGAGCCGTTAACCACGGCCGATCACTTTCGCCGCACCTCAGTCGTTGACTATCACTACCGTGTGTCTGACTGAGATATCATTGTCTTAACAAGTACTACAGTACGTACTCGTACAGCGTGGCACGATCAAACATTGATCGGTTATTCGAATCAAGACCCACGCTCTATCTCCATGTCCCCGTCGCGTCTCACGTCGCGTTGCTCCATCCTTTTTGCCTAGCTATCTCATGTCAAATGTACTTTCTTCAACTGGCATAGTGAAGGGAAGGCACCCGTCTCTCGTTACCAAACAGTCTTTGAATCTCGAGTCTCGAGTCTCCTTGAATACACTGATCTTTCCGAACGGCGTATTTCCGTACTACTACAACTTTGCTGATCGACCAGGCCTCTAGAGGTTCGTCTTGAGGCTCGTAGTATCTCGCCTCGACTTTCATTAGTAAGTCATTCTATCTCTCCTTTGCCATCATCTCTGATTTTTCCGCAGATACATACCAAGTTCATAGGATAGCACTGAATACATTTATTTTATGATGCATTCATATACTTTACTTTGCCAGTCCAACCTGCCAGCTACCGCTATCAAGATTATCCGGTATCCAATATACGGCTCCATTTTTCAAATTATGCAGGAATCATGCCGCAGTGGGAGCGTCGCTTCAACCTCTTACTAAAACCTTCATGGGAATTTTCGTGAGTCCTAGTGACATTCTTCAATGATGCTGCTCTGATGTACGTTTAACAGAAAAGAATCAAGTACGCCATAGCCACCTGGCTTCTGGAAACCGACTCCGAGTCTCAGGATGCAGACCACGAGGAAAACCCATCTGCCGCATGCTTTGAGGTCTGGTTGTCCTAAGAAAGATACTGGACCACTTGCTAAACATAGTCGCAAGAAGTAAGGGACGATACAGACTCTGACTTGTAGACAAAAGGAAAACCTTGTAGTTGATTGATATATTGATATTTGTGTTAGTCGACCGTGCACCACTTGAAATCTTAGGTATCTAGTTCATAAGGGAGATTAATATGAGGCCATGTTACAACGAAATACCCGTTTCTCAAGTGAGGTTTGAGTGAAACGCAAATGTGACAGACCTGTCACACATCTGCGTTCGCTGCGTTTCCTTTGTAACGTGTGCGTTCTTACCTTTTGACATGCGTGAGATGCCTTAGCGTTTGCGTTTTGTATGAACGCATGCGTGAAATGTTACAACGCACGCGTTCAAATACGAACGCATGCGTTCGAGATGTAAACGCAGAGATCTCAAAGTGCGTGACATGCGTTCACTGGCTTTGACATGTGTAAGCCTTTTTTATCATTAGCTGGCCTTTTGAGCATCCTCTGTGGCCTTGCAAGTATATAAATTGATATCTACTATGGTTAAAAGACTCATCATAGCACTATTAGGTACTTATCAACTCGGTATGATCGAGTACACTGTCAAGAAATCGAGATAATTTGGTAAGACTCAGTAACTTAAATTTTCACTCGCATTCATATTTAACTTCACGCAGATATAACGACGAACACGCAGCAATATAAATGCAGATGAACGCATCCAAACCCGAGAGAAACGCAAATGAACGCATCCACGCACCACGCAAACGCAGAATTCTCTTGGCCCACTGACATGTCGGTGTTGTACTCCGAGCGTGTGGGTGGTAGAAAGCAGACAACGTTGAACAAGCTTGTCCATTCAGCGCCTATGTTGCACGAGCATGGGGTGATGGTGGAAAGGAGACAATAAGCTTGTCCATTTTTGGCAACAAGGCAGCCGGCATCTTCCTTTTAAAAGACAAACCACCTCAAGCTTGACTCGTTGCCATCACCTCTAAAATCTACCCTCGTATTGTAAACTCTGGCGACTTAGTACTGGACATACACCAAGACGTCTCATTAATCTCTAAGCTGGACGACAACAATTGAAGCGCAAGTACGTGCTGATTCACCTCAAACAGTGTAAGACACCCACTGCCTGGACCTTATGAAGAGAATTGCTATTCTTCGCCCGTCGATCTGTGGACTGAATTCCCTTCCGTGATAGTTCGAATGCGCATGGGAAGACGAGCGTGTGAAATTCAAACACCCAGAGTGAGAATGAACCTCAAAATAGAACCAAAAAGCCACGAGAAGAAAGTTGACACACATACACCGGAAGCACGGCAGGTATCTTAACCAAGATGATAAGTACAAGAAGAACGATTCGGAGTAAGCTTCCCGATCTCATGAGAGAAGGAAGATGCTCAAGTCTCAATAAACCTGGACATTCTCGTCTAAGAGCTTCATCGACACTCTCTTGCATCATGTCGCGTTCATCTTGGTGTCGCTGCAGGTGGTCTATCTCGCTTGAAAGGAAATCTGAAAGCATGGGAGATGAAAGACCGACCCGGTGGGGTGGTGGATAGAGTTGACCATTCTAGATATCGAATGGTCAACTCTTTTGGCTGTGAGAGGAAGGTAAAGAACATAAAGTGTTGCGCTTGGCACGTTGATTCACAAGAGACTGGCAGTCCATCGTGAAAGGTTTTGGATGGTAAACCGCAATTTTGTTACCTCCGAAGCCAGATGTAGGTCCGCAGTTCGGCATAATTCAAGAGATTTCGGTAGCACTGACTCAGAGTAGCTATGAGAAGCGGCTAAGTCGAGCCTTGTCGAGGCTCCAATCAAGAGATCGCGGCCGGCCGCGGCAATTAGCATAGCCACATGCGGCTTCTTTTTCAACGATCACTTGCCGAGTAGCGCGTACTCTACGATAATACGGCTTCCTGTATTATGTACCAAAACACTGTCAGAATCCTACTGTGTGTGGCCTTCTCCGATGTTCGCTGAGTAGGTTTTTGATCCGCACTAGGAATCATAAGCTCGTGCCGTTATTGGCCTTTCCGAAGAGGATGGAGCGCTTGTTTACCAGGTATGTCTCCCGCCGTGCCATAGGTATCCAGAGCATTCGAGGCAAACTGCGGTGCGTGATTGGGGACCTAATATTTCCTGCCCCTTCTTCCCGGCGGAAGTAAACGGCACGAGGCCGCCTTTTCAACTGGAAGGCAGTGCCACCGCAAATCGTGACCATTCAAATATTCAGGGGTACCGGTGGAACTTGGAACTGGAGGACCATTACCCTCATGTTGAGTAACACGAGCAGAAATACCGCGGAACTTCCGGGTCCTCCATGCTCGTCGAGTCACGACGTCGATGACTCAAAAGAGCCCACAGTCATTTTGACGACATAGAAATAGGCGAACGCATTTGGTGATCTCCCGTTTATCTGTGACATATCCTCTGCACTCTTCCGGTTAATCGGCGAAATACAAGCCGTTCGCATCTTCAACTCCTACTGTAGCGCGCGAGGAGTCAGGACTCCTCCTTGACAGAAGGATACATCTATTCTCGCCCTCCCTCCGCCGTCTCTATAAATAACTGTCCCTGTCTCAGTGTCCGGCAACTTAACCGCCTGTCACGAGACGATCCTTACCATCCGGATAAACTTTACCGAAGATGTCACTATATATACCCCTGTGACCAAAAGCGTCATTTCGTCTCTTTCTCTTCCCTACATTCACATACTATACCATGGACGACCGCATGTCAGTCGATACCACCACCGACATGCCCGCCACCGACCGTCCTTACTCCTCCCAATTCCTCGACAAGACACCGTCGATACAGGCCTCGCGGTCCATATACCTCAAAATTCTCTTCGGCGGGTGCTTTGCGATGGTGCTCGTGATGTTCTGCATATTCTCCATATACTGGGGCGCGCTGTGGAAGATTCCGGCACATACTATGCGTGGTTGGGTGGTTGATTTTGATGGGTCGACGGCGGGGAACGCGGTGGTGCAGGGCCTCACGGCGGGTTCGTCGTCGAGTAAGGTGACGTTCAGGCAGGTTCCGGCGAGTGAGTTTCCTGGTGGGTGGCAAGATGTCGCGAATAGGGTAGTAGAGCAGAAGACGTGGATGGCTGTTGTTGGTGCGTCGCCTCTTTCTTTTCTCCTTTTCATTCGGTATTGATCAAAACTGCATAGTTCACTCGAACACGACCGGCGCGCTAAACGCGGCTGTGTCGTCAGTGAACTCCTCGTATGATGGGTCTGAAGCAGTAACTTTTTATGGCGCAGAGGCGAGGAACGAGAACGCGTAGTACGTTTCCGATATATTTTTAGCCGTGTCTCAGCTTGACGTCATTCTACCAGTCGTTCGCTCATACGACCCTCTGTACAAGCTCTCCTCACAGTTATATCCCAGGAGTTTGCGCAACAATTTGTGGCACAACTCGCCTCGTCTTCATCACTATCCTCTATCGCCCATTCAGCACCACAAATCCTAACAGAGCCTATAAGCTATACCACGAACAACCTCGTTCCATTCGATATCCCAGTGTATGCCTCTATTATCCCCGCTTCATCCCAAACGTACTGATTGGTTCTCTAGTGCTAGCGCCATTACATTCGTTGGACTAATTTACCTACTGATTCTATCCTTCTTTATCGTCGTGCGTAACGTTCATTTGACCTATCCGCAAAGCCGTAGCTAAAACCGCTGTAGATGATCGGAGTCTCTGCACGAGAGGTATCCGGCCTCGAGGATAAATTAACCACGGGTTCCCTCATTCGGGTCCGGCTTATCTCGGTGTTCATCGCATACTTTATGATCTCCCTATTCTACTCTCTCCTCAGCCGTGCCTTCCAAGTCGACTTTTCGCGCAAGTAAGTATCATTCATGCTCTATCCTCATTGTTTTACTGACTAGCAATCTTTAGATTTGGCGATGCAGGATTTGTCATCTTCTGGATGGTTAACTTCGTTGGTATGCTCTCGGTGGGCCTTGCCCTGGAAGCAATGATAACGCTCCTCACCATCCGATTCATGCCGTTCTTCATGATTTTGTGGATTATATGTGAGTAATTCCCGCTTTGTGCACTCTTGTTTTTGACGTACATCCCTCGAAGCGAATGTATCGGTATGCTTCATGCCCATTGCGGTGCTACCAAACATCTATCGTTATGGATATGCCATGCCTTTCTACAATGTATCCGGGGCTGTACGGACTATCTTATTTGGCACGAAGAACGAACGTGAGTTTCAGCATCACATATTCTCTCCGCTGTTACTGAGATTTAGTGGGTCTGCATTTTGGGATCCTTATAGCGTGGACTGTGACTTCGATTATAACGCTTCCGGCATTCCAGTGGTTTATGCGGCGGAAGAGTGTTCCGGATTCGACGGGGTTGAGAGAGGAGGGGGAGAAAGAGGCGAGACATTAGAGGGGACACTTACTATTACCATTACGATTCACAGCGACGACGCTACTATATCAGGACATATATATATCAATTATAGTTTACTATTCACGTGGACGTATCCGATCCTGGCTGAAGTCATCGCGGATCGGTGTTATAAAAATGGCGTGCTAGGCAAACTACGTTCGGACTTTCCATTATTATTTTGTTATACTACGTACGGCTATTAATATCTTTAAAATTGACGCTGCTATAACCCGTAGTCAAGGATAAGGTGCATGATGCACGTCACATTGACTAGCTGAAGATTTGTGCAAAGCCCATTCCAGATCTCGTCAAGGACTGCAGCGACACTGAGAGTTGCTCATCGTGCTCTTCTCCACCTAAGTCTAGGGAGGGAGGGAGGGTTCTAGCTTTTCCTCTCTAGCCCAAAGTCGAGCATCTAGTCGGTCGAAACAAACCGGCTAATCAAGCTCTGTAACATTTTAAACATCAGCCCGGTAGGGTACGAACGAGTTCGTCTTGGGCACTCGCCCAGTTCCCAGATCAGGATGATAGTGATTCTTGGATCTCTAGTCGACGAATGCGGTTACAATCAACAAGGCAACTCACCTTCATTCTCAGACGGTGCTGATTTGGCAGCGTCGCGATTTGATGAATTGCTGAAGCACCTTTTCAAGCTGAGCACGTTCACCTGGAAGGCGTCATCGCCGAAGGCCACTCTTTTTTTTGTCTGGTCTGAAGGTGCCGCGCTCTAGAAATTATTGGATGAAGTGAGACGCGTTATTGAATCTTGCAAGAAAATCATGCGTCCTATTCTTAGCATTCCAGAGGATATGATTCAAGAGATTTTGGACACTGACGAGAGAGAGATAAAGAACTCGGTGGATGGAGAATCTCGGCTATTGGTCCTTTCGATGGTCGGCAGGAATTGGAGAAGTGTTGTGGCACGAACGTCTCAAGCAGTCCCTTTCGCTGCATTTGGGAATCCCGGTTAACGGACCGCGTCTTTCCTCCACGTTCCTTTCGTGTGACGCTATGTCACTGCAGTTTATATATGTGCACACAGTACAACGGCAGCCCTAGATAGGTGTTATGGATATTGTGCCTTTTTCGGCTGGTGCACGAGTCAACATATGCCTCTTCTCGGCCTTCTCGGTCTTGACCTCGGCTTACCAGTATTTTCTCTTACTTTCTCCATTCTTCTTGCTGATACTAGAATACTACGGAACACTGTAGAATTATAATGATTCTTAACCTTACTAGTAGCCTATAAATATTGTCCTTACGGTTGTACTAGGGGATCTCAATCTAAATTCACTACTCTTAACGTCCACTTAACTGTGTGATTCAAGCATCTTTGATCGGTTACGCCCAGCGCTTGCCAGTCAATTCCTTCCCGACTACACCTAGCGCTTGTCGGAAACCCTGTCAGTTACGCCTAGCGCTTGCTGACGCCCTCGTTAACTACGCCTAGCGCTTGTTGGGACCCTATCGGATCTCTCTTGGTGGTTGGAACTCGGCTTTAGGACATCCGCTCATGACTTGGGTTTTACTCGAGTATTCATTGTCTCGTGTATTACTCTAAATACGCTGATTCTTAACAATAGGAATACAAATAGTCCAGAGTCCAGGCTAGAACGTTCAAAAGCAATATTCTTCTGCAATGTTCCGTGAGCAAGGCATTTCAGAGACGAAAACGTCATTTTAAATACCTACCTGAATTGTTAGCTTATGCCGAGACTCGAGAGCCTATTACTGACATTCTGGTACTGTGCCTCGAGCTTGCGCGGTGGCGGAAAAGAGACAACAATTTAACAAGCTTGTCCATTTTTGGTCGCGAGGCAGCGCCTACCACAGCTCGGTGGTGACTATTTTCGGATGGTCAAAATAGAATCAAAATCCAACATCTCGGACTTTGATTCTATTTTGACTCGCCCAAAATAGTCGCCGCCCAGCTGTGTACGTTGCACGAGCGTGCGATGGTGATGGAAAAGAGACAACAAGCTTGTCCATTTTTGGCAACAAGGCAGCCGGCATTTTCCATTTAAAAGACAAACCACCTCAAGTTCGACTTGGGCCCCTGCTGAGCAGGGTGTACGGAGCTACGCCAAACGTTCCATGTTGCCGTCACCTCTAAAATTTACCCTCGTATCGTAAACTCTGGCAATTCCGTACTGGACATACACCAAGAAGTCTCATTAATCTCTAAGCCGGACGACAACAATTGAAGCGTGTAGGAGTCAAGGCCCAAGCTGGAATCCGAAGGTTCGTAATAATTTGTTCATGTAGACGCAATAACTATAGTGTCACACATCCAGATGCCTTTCTCCGAAAGCATGCCCCCGTTTGGAGATGAATATCTCATTCCTGCGCATATTTCCGTTTACCTGGAAAGCAACGACGCGCCTCATGATAGAGACATAGCAGAGATTACAAAGATGTTATGGGAAATTGGCCACTCTCTCCAGAAGGCTGATGAAGATGTGAAGGAGCCCTTTCGAGGTATCGAAACCTTGCAGAAGCGTCGCGCTGCAATGATAGAAATACAGTCCAGACTTCGATGCATCCTCTCCCCTCTTCGTCGCTTTCCCGCCGAAATTCTCTTTCAGGTTTTCCAACATACCATTGAACGAGGC
Source organism: Armillaria altimontana (assembly GCA_022818075.1). Classification (NCBI taxonomy): domain Eukaryota; kingdom Fungi; phylum Basidiomycota; class Agaricomycetes; order Agaricales; family Physalacriaceae; genus Armillaria; species Armillaria altimontana. The sequence goes on from JAIWYR010000001.1 coordinate 5,735,317, forward strand.
GGCTACTCTGCCCTGGAGACCTCCGACGGGCCCTGGTCTTTCAGCCGCGTCAGTCGTCATTGGAGGGCCTCTGCGCTGACATATTCTGGAGCCCTTTGGTCCAATTTATATATTGGCATCGATATTCACAGCTTTCGCCGGAGTAATCCACTTCCCCTTCTCCGCACATGTCTGGCTCGATCGCAGAGGCATAACATTTCGGTATTCTTCAACTACTCAGACCTCGTACCAACCTTCGAAGACAAGATTAAAGAAATGGTCGAGCTGATTATAGACAACTGCGAACGCTGGCACTCTTTGGAAATCTCGAACCACTGTTTAGAGATCCACAATCTTCTCGGTAAAGTTCGTGGTCGCGTCCCGAACTTGAAAAATCTTGTTATCCACAGCGAACCTCCTCGTGCATCACCGCTTACAGCGTTTGAATTCGCTCCGCAATTGCGTACTGTCAAGATTCATGGTGGTGCGGGTGTGGTCCTTGGTCCCGGAAATCCTTCCCTTATTTCATACAATGACTACAGGTACAGGTCGCCACCATCAACTACTCTTGACTCATATTTCACTATTCTTCGCTCATGCCGCCAACACCTACAAACATTCACCAGCCTCCATGTATCCACCTCTCAGAGATCGCGTGCAGAAAATCCACCGATTATTTTACCACAGCTGAAACACTTCCGAGGATCAAACAGAGACCTGATCCAAAGTGTGACAACGCCGAATCTGGAGAGCTTCCACTTGAATATGTTTTTCCCGATGAAATCCTTTCCTGACACCGTGCTCTTGGATGTCCGCGACTTGCTTATTCGGTCCCAATGTCGGGGTTTTTCGAAGCTTACGCTCTCCAACGCCGTGACGAGTCATGTCCTGGATATCCTCCCTTTGCTTCCAGCCCTCACCGTGCTTCAATTCCGAATTTCTGGGTGGCGGTATAAGGATCTTGAAGAAGATATTTTTCGCCGCATGTTTCAGCAAATGATAGACGTCGACGAGGTTGGAAAGCTGAAAGTAGTTCCCAATCTCCGCGAGTTTTCCTTCAAGGTCGCCGAGAGTCGTCACTCCTGCGTCTTATGCCTTGATGGGACCTTTCCCGACATGGCTGCCTCACGTGCAAAGACATTAGAAAAAGTGGAGGTTAGAGGCGTTGTGCTTAGTGGAATATGGTCTTCGAGGCAGGTATCAGTCTTTGAAGGCTTACTCAAAGCCGGTATGGATATATCGTTGAACAGTCTCAGGCCATGGGACTTTTCGGCCCGATACTGGTAGGGGGGAAGTAAATTATTTAAATAATGAAAAAATAAACTAAATAAATAGGGGCTGAAACTATCACGTAATTGCGGGTCATCGTGTAAAACCTGGGGCCGACACATATCGACGCTTGTAGGTAGTCCATAAATATTCAACAACCCCATACGGCCTCAAAGAGAAACGAGGAGAAAGATGGATTCACATTTAACTTTGTAAACCACGGCCCGCTCAACCATCTTGCAAGGTTCAAGGAAGGATGGGCTGCAGCTTCGGTTGCTTCGCCATCTTCGCTACAGCTAGTAGCATCCTGTTATGACTCGTTCCGTCTCCCTGGAATACGTCAGAACAGCTCCGCCTAGTCGCAAATACAAAAACACTTACAATCATCGACGACGGGAAACCAGGATCATAAGGTACGACGCTCTCGAGATACTCCATTTGCTTATCTGTTAGCCTGATATCTAGAGCTTTGATGTTCGCCTTGAGGTGCTCGACCTTTCTGCCTCCAATGATCGGAAAGACATATGGAGTCTTGTGCATGACATACGCGATAGCAACTATCCCAAACAGGAGTCAGAGAATCGCCCCAAACACGAAAACGGAACACACCAGCAGTGAGATTTCCAACAGCACCGACCTCAGCCGCAACAACCTCAAGTGCCTTCGACATCTTCACCTCGATCTCATTCCTCTCCCAATCAGGACGAGATATCGTTCTACCTTTCTCTCCTGTTTCCTTTCGTCTCTGCTCTTCCTCGTCCGTCCTGAACTTGCCAGCAGCAAGGACGTCCCACGGAGCGAGAGCCATCCCAAACTCCCTCGCCATTGGGATGATCTCGCGTTCAAACGACCTTTCCATGACGTTCCACCGTCCCTGATACACGACAAACGGTGTCTTGCCGTGGTCCACTGCGTACTGATTAGCCTGGGCGACGACCCAGGCGGGCGCATCGGATATCCCGAGGTACAGGACTTTACGGAGAGCGACGAGGTGATGGAGGTTGTCCATCACCTCGCGAACGGACGTTTCCCAGTCCCACCAGTGGAGGTAGAGTATGTCGATGTAGTCTGTACGGAGCTTCTTGAGGCTCGCCTCGACGCTGAGGTATAAAGACTTGGAGCTGTTCCCGACATAATTGACTTTTTGGGCAACGGAATTGTCGCCACGTTTGTAGTTTGCAGTGTACTGTCTTGTATGTGTATAAACGTTGCGGTGCGCAATGGAAGGGACGAACCTTTGTTGCTAAGACGAGCTGATCTCGGATGCCTCGCTGTTCAGCCCACTCCCCGATGAATTCTTCAGAGGAACCTTCTTGACTGATAGAGTATCATAAGCAAAGGAACAGAATCCTTGAGAATCAACGTACTATCCATTAGCCGTATCAATGAAATTGCCACCCATGTCAAAGTACGCATCAAGGAGCTTGAAGCTCGACTCCTTGTTCATGGACCCCATCCCTAGTCCTTCCTATAGCAACTGTGAGACCAAGAACACGACGGAAAAGGGGAGTGCGCACCCATTTATCACCAACGCTCATCGCACCAAGCGTGATGGGGGATACTCTTACGCCAGCTTGAGCGGACAGTACGCGATAGACACCGAGTTTGGTTGGCGGGTCGCTAGCAAGTGCGTGGAGAGACATGTTGGTGCGTCTTCATGGGCGACGTCCACTTTATAAGGGGTTTGCCTGACCAATCATTGGCCTTCAGCGTTCCCACTGTAGGGACCCATGACCAAGTGCTGACTCATACTATGCCGTCGACCCTATTAAATGCCTGCTTCTATCCGCCACTTCAGTGACCGGGCATCCTTCAGAATCGTATCAGCTATCTCTAACAGGGTGTTGAATTGCATGGTACTTGCGAGGCGTGAGTCGTGTAATGACGTATACAAGGGATGGAAGACCTTGTACCAATATGTCGCATCGACAAGCTCACAGGAACCAGCTAGTGTAGAAATATACATCAGAAGGAGCAATAACGCCACCGCGAGAAAACGCACTGTATTGAGAAGCACAATTGCATCAATGAGCGATTGTTGCTTGAACAAGGCGGAAGTCTACATGCAGGGGACATCCAGGAGAGAGGGTTTAGTGAACGATACGCGCTCTGCAATGCGAATTCAACGAAATGGATTATTTGAATATGTAAACGGAACGTACACTGGCCTCTCCCGTATATGATCCTACTAGGTACTCTTCTTCTTCAAGAAAAGGCGAGGTGCGGCCAGTCAGCGTGCAGAACTGGAAGTGTGCTCGTGGTATAATGCGGGCGTCGATGAATCGTTTGAACTTCATCACGAGGCCTTGGCTAAAATGGCAAGACATATAACATGCGCCTGCTCTGATCCATTCAGAGAAGGTAGTTAAATCAGTGTCGCGTAAATCAAATGACCAAAATAAGTACCGACCCCACAGGATATTTCGTCTATGAATGTTTTATAGTTACGTTCTCCGGGTATCTTCAAGAGCTCACCAAGTACCACGTCGTCTTCCTAGATCGGTTCGGGAGTCGCTCTTTACGACTGGGCTGACGTCTCGCAGGAGGCGTCGTCAAGACCACCAGTCGCACGGTAAAAGCACATCTGCAGGAAAAGCAGCATCCAAACAGAACCAGGAATAGAAAATTGTGTTTTTCTAATTCTGGCTGTCCGGTCTGGTATGTGCGTTGAAGTATCTAGCGATAATCCTGGATCAGTAAGATAGACAATAGAGAAGCAAGTTCATCGCCTCGCCGACGACGGTCATTTCTGAATTCAGCCTGACGCTTGTCGTTCGAACCGTGGGGCCGTTTACCAATGGAGGTCTTGATGAGAGTGGGTCTGTATCGTGCACGTTAGCACAGATTTGCACCGAGGCGAAGTAAAGGAGAGTAATTCAAAGATCTGGGTGGAAAGATAGTTTCATCGAATTTTTGATACCTTCTGAAGTAACACAGATGATATGACATCATGGGAGAAGGGAATTGCCTCAAAGTGAAGTTCCTCAGAGATCTAAAATGAACATCGTTAGCTACGTCTGAAGATCTCGGAAAGAGGCGGGGTAATCTCAGATAAGAAATTACGGACGCAACAACTTCGCGCATCCAGCCCAACGGGGCCGTCCAGTGCAAGGGGAATGTGCGCTTCTTCAGACGAGGCTATGTAAGGAAGGATACTCACGTCGTAACCTTGGAAAGAACAACAGTCATATGAGAAAGGATCCGCGACGGGCCACAGCCGCATGCCATGAGAATTCTGAGCTTAAGCGACAAAGAGGTAATGTTCACGAATCATGCTGAATCTAACTGTAGAGTCAACAACCTGTAGCTTTCAAAAGAAGCAAATATAGCGCACCTCTGTAGTATTCGCGTCCTGGAATTCTTCAGCAATGATATTGTAGGAGAGGGGAGCCATTGACGTAGTATACGACATAAAATTCAACCGAGCTTCGAGCAACCTGGTCACCGGACCGGTTATAAGTCGATTTCTTCACGAGCAAACACACACATTGTGACTGTTACGTCGACTCAGACCGAGTAAAGATGCATATATCCTGATAAAACAAGCTTCAGTGGCGCATGTCTAGTCTCGTGAACCAGACTCAACGATCCGTATGAAGAAAAGTCGTTCAATAGCGCATGTCTTGGAGGATGTTGGCACTCACATCCCAAGGTGGCGGAATGGACACGTTCGCCGCCATTTTGAAGGTAGCTCAGGCGTCGAGGAATTGCGACGCGTGTACCAGCGAATCAAACGTCTATGTCCCTACTTTCAGTGCGCCACAGGCAGTGACCAGTCGTGGTCGTGTAATGGTCGTCACATGTGTTTATGAAGAGAAAGTGACGTTACGAGAACTCAGAAAACTTCAAACGTGACTATCACGTGAATTTGCAATCCTCTACGTCACTGTTCTGAATCAGAACTTTCATCACGTCGTGGCGAAAAACTATCTGTACGACAACGGAATAGCTATCTGCTTCAGCGTCAATACGCTTGACTACGAAACTCTTACATGGAGGTGCATTCCACATCTCCCACCATATTCAAATTCTAACGCAAACGGGACCGAGTCTGGGCTCAAAATCTACTTTAAGGAGAACAACATGGCTGTCCTATCGGAAATCAGATGGGATCGTAGTAAGCTGTTCTAGTGCCTTCCAACAGCGATATTAAGAAATTTGGGTAGGTATCTGCACAGGAAACAGTGAACACGTCGATTACGAGCAGAAGAGCCGCTGAACACCTTACCTACAGGGCCGTCGAACTCGGTGGGAACTGCCCCATCCCTCTCCCTCTCGATGCGGATTTAAACACTTCAGAGCGGGGTATGTGCTAAAAATGACCCGATGTCGGATAAGGGCAAATGCTAACGAAGTATTGCAAATATCGGACCTAATGTGTATTCCTAGACTACCTTACATACGACGATCCGGATGTCCTCCCTCGCATCGTCGAATCTTTCAAGCAGGCGTACACCTTGTTCTATCCTTTTGACGGCACGTGTTCCAGTTGAGTCAAGAAAGCATCGATGTCTAAGTCCTTTCCTGCGAAGACGGAAAACCTCCAAAGTGATGCTGTGTATTGACTCACTCATCCTGTACCTGTTCTGTCCCTCGAGTGTTGTATTCCGCATACCTCGCAGCGACTAGGAAGGGTCGCAGTTTCTGCGAAATACAGAACAACAGAGCAGGTGGGAAATGATATATATCAGAAAGAATTTGCTAATCATATCTACCAGTCCGAAAACTCAGACAACATAAGTCTACCCGGCGCTCTAGTTCGTTACTCCATGATTGTCATCTGACAGCAACTACGACAATACTTGTGCCATGGCCCATTTTTCTGCCTTAGGCTGTCAACAGGCTATGCATTATAGCATCAGCAAATACAGCCCGGGCCCGCGACCGCCTTTAAATCCACTGAAGAGGCTCTTGGCTCAACATCTGTCTTTCTTTGAACTCCCCAATTTTTGTAAATATTTCTCCATGTTCGACACTTCCAATATCACCCTCCAAGCTGCCGGGCTTATCGCTCTTGCAGACGTCCCCCCAGTCATCGTACGGACGGCTCTTCTTGGAAGTGCTTCGTATTCTGACGCTCTAGTCATCGCTCCAGGCATGCACCACCAGCAGGCCGCGAGCGAGATCAATTGTGGAGAATTCCCCATCACTGGCGCTATGACCACCGGATACATCTTCCGCATCGAAAATCCCGCTACCGTGCATTATCTGCAAACCATTGGCGTTACGGGCAACCTCGTCACCGCACACGTCTACCCACGAAATAACATATTCGAAGAGAACACTCCACTCCAGTCCTTCTTCGATGCTGGTGTTCCCGCCAGTCTGTTGTACGCTCTCTGCCCGGTACTGACGATTATGGGCGCAGTCTCGCTGGCGCGTATCCGGGATTGGTGGGGCCTGGGAGTTCTGGGAGGATTTGTAGTGTCGAGGCTCATCAATGTGGTTGTCATCAAGCGGAGGGACGAAAGGGGGTGGAAAGGCCAGAAAGAACCAGGCGTGCAGGGCGATCTGTTCATACTGCTTTGCCATGATCGTTGGGTACGCTTGCAGGGCGCCGTCGACGATCTCAAAGCCGTGGCATCGGGTCAGTGGCTACGAGATATGACCGCGATAGAGAGCTTCGCCGTCACATGTGCGACGATGTTGGTCTACGTATCTGCTGCTCTTGCTTTCAATGCCTCGATGGTCGGAAGCATGCTTATAGCGTCCTTGCTTCTGTCTACGGTTGCTCTCTTGACCGTGTGCAACTCATCGACTCGGTGTCTGCAGATTTGTGATCGGGTTATTCGGAGAGTTGGGGCGCCGAAGAAGTACGAGCGGAGGTTGGCGTTGGCGAATGAGCTGATTGCTGAGATGGGCGGTCGGAATGATTGGGCCATTGGTATGGGTTTAGTGCTTCCCAAATCTGGTGAGGCAGGGGTGGTCAATGTTTGAGATATGTAGATCTATTTTATTTTCTGCTACTGTAGATCTTTCGGATAGGCGGCGATTGTTCTCTTCCGTTTTAGCTTCACTTCCTGTTCTTTGATGGTCTTTGAACAAGATTCAGTTTTTAATGTATTGTAGGCGTGCACAATTCTCCTACCTTCATTGATACATTCTCTCTCCCATTCATTGGGTTCCCGACTAGTTATACCATTTGTAGTTGTAGCTATACATTCAGCATGTCTTTTTCTCAAAAATCTCAGTATGACACAACTAATTTGTTAAAGACGGAAGACAAGCATTTTTGAAATTCAGATGAGGGACGAGACGAATTACGCGATGGTTTTCGGGGAGTCGATGGTGGAAATATTTCGATATGAGAATTTACTAAGTCCCCGGCTTGAGTTACCGAGTACATCAGATTGAAACTTGTTAGGATTCTGCCGAAATCCGGATATGCGAGCACGAGGCGAGGAGTGATGATCGAAGCGAGGTAAGGTTAATTAGAAATGATGTACGTCGTTAGGGAATAGAATGGATTCCGGCAAGGGTTCGTGAGGAGACCTGAGTGGTCCGGTTTGCGAGGTTAATGAGATCAGTAAGCGCGAAGCAATTACTGTAAGACGTAGCCGGTAAGCGCGGCGCTATTACCGAGGGGAAAACCGATACAGAAGCCTGTAAGCGCGAAGCTATTACGGGCCGTAGGTGAAGGCAAGCGCTAAGCGTAACCTTCGGATTGGTATTGGAAAGCGCTAGGCGTAGCTGAGGGTTCACGCAGTGTGAGGGTACTGAAAGTAATAGATTGGATAATATCTCATACAATGGTAAGTACAGCTTTATATACTAGGGATGGTTTGAATCATTATTGTTCTACAATGTTCTACTATATTCTAGTGTCTGTAAGAAAAATAGAGAAAGTAAGAGAAGATACGAGCGAGTCACCTTTGAGACCGAGAAGCCCGAGTATAGGCATGTGTTGACTCATGGGCCGAGTCGGCAGGTACCTGATATCCATAACAAAACTCCAAGATCGGCCCGGTGCCATTATTGACTCCGCGAGTCGTCTTTCCTTGTCACAATCGCCATCTCTTGACCTCTTCGACTAGTTCTCCCACATCACGACCCCGATGGGCAAAAAGAATATTAAGTTCAGGGCAACTGTCATCCATGAAGCGGCTAAAGTCGTGCAGGCTCGCTTTGGTCGCTGGGGAGTTCAATCAGCTGTTGGTTCTGATGTCGCCTGGTATGTCCTGCTGGATTTGCCTGGCGCTATAAAGGAGGCAAGTATGCATTTAGTGTACGAAAGGCTATAATATGCAGGTTTTATTTATCTTACTCTTTAGTGGAAAGTGGACATTTATATACAACGGGACCAAGGAGACATAATATCACTGGCGCAGCACTTATCTGCGATCGACTCCAGATTTTCCATTTCGAGTAGGACACCAACCGTAATGGTGTACACTCACGATATTCTCCACGATGGTTGGCCACTCAAAAAACGGAGTTGCGATATCACCTTCATCGGCACCAACTGGAGCCGCTTTAGCATGGTGAAAGATGTTGCATGTCTACCGTTCAAATATCTTCTCTTCCAGCGCATGGAGGCGTATTCAGACATACTTTCAACCACCAAACGTGACCACCAGATGTTTCAAGACGTCGCCGCTTCGAAAGCCTACTTGGCCTCTACGACGTCAATATGGGCAGGCTATGTCGAGTCGCAGGACCAAGGCACGTTTGATTTTCTTTTCGAGGTTTTGTGTGCTGTCATCCCCGATGCGAAGAAAACTTTTGATGCCCTTCATATTTTTCCGTCGCGACCACCACGTCAGGGAGTAGCCAGTCTGGCGTTACGTGTATTCGATGTGAGGATCTTGACTCCAGCGATGTCTCCCGCCAGTCCTGTGATTCCAGCCCTAGGATCTCGTGCTGTGGTATTTCGTGCTGCGAAAGAAGTAACTCACATCTTTCGAGAAGCGCAATACACATTTGCGATCTTAGGGAGTACAGCTTGTTATCTCTACGGAAACGGACGCTTACCCAATGTAAATTGTACCTCTCTGCCCATCATATATAGACACTGATGAACCAGTAGGACGTCGACATTCTGATGTCATCGCATACTTGCGATTTAGAATCGATGAAGTCATTCCTTGTCGCTAAGAACCCGAATCGTTTCTATCTCGTGGATGCAAAAACACCTGAAGCTACGTGGAAGGTACTGTGGTACCACGATCGTGGTTTAAAGGGGAAGTTGGAGAAGACCAAGGTCGATATCGTAAAACCAGGTGTTTTACATCTGCCGATGCTATTTTCCGAGGTCATTGTCGACAAGCAGGGACTGCCGGTCGTTCCCATGTCAATCCTGCTGCCACATAAACTCCAGGGGTGGAAGGATAACATGGATTCTCCCTTACCGCGTCTTAGGAGCAAGCAGGATGCCGATGCGGGAGATATATGTTCGCTGTTGAGGATCATCATTGAGGGTATGAGTACACAGGAAAAGAAAAACTCGACGTATTGGAAGCGGTTCTCCCTGCAGTGGTTTGATGAAGAATTCCAAGGTGAAACGGATCGTCGGGTGAGGTTATTTTGTTCGAGATTTCCAGAGTACCGGGATATGTGGAAGAAGCTCGGCTGGTAGATTTGTTCATCAGTTTCTTTTTTGTGTTGATACAATATTTCCCGCCTGCTCTTTGTTTCCGAGTGCTGTGTAGGGTAGTAAGCTTTTGTAAAGTAGCCATGAAAGCGTCGCTTTCGAGTCTGGATCAGAAGAGCTATGCCAGCGAGCGAATGATCCAGACGCTCCAAACGGGAAGGGAGATTTTCTGTACTGTTTGATATCTCTACAAAGTCGTTCGGCCCGAACCAGAAAGGGAGGCGTGCACCATGGGAGTATCGTCATGGTACAAGAAAATTGAGATGTTACTTGATCTTCACTAAGGTCAAGTAACCTTCGTAAAGTCGAGGGTTCTGTACCTGCAGACTCGCGCACAGAATGGGAAGTGCTACCAACAGATCTAAAAAATGGCAAACTGACAAAATGGGGACCGGGCTTCAGTACAGTTTCATTTCATCCAGCGGCAGCCTAGACGAAACTACGATGTTCGGACTTCACGAAGACTCCTGGATAATGTCCGTCGAATCTTGAGCATAAGGGAGAACTTTCTGGAAATTTCTCATTCCAATTTTGTTTCACTCGAATCAAAACTGATAGACGTGGCTATTCATCCGAGTCAGTAAATGAGGATCAGACTAAACACGCACGAAGTGCTCGTGCCTTCCGAAAAGAAACATAAAACTGAGGCAGCTCAGTGGGATTAGTTGGATTGCGGAGGTTATCTCGACCGATACGTCTGCCATGCGAATGTAGGTCGTTTAGGTCGTTCATGGTGCGTGAATACCACGCGGGTCCCGGTCCGGTCCTTAGACGCGCATGGCACGTGCACATGGATTGGTCTTGTTTAGGAATTTTAAACGAAATTCGTATTGGAACCTCTTCCTTTCTCCCTCATTGACGATCAAGGCGCGCGGCGATAGTTCCTTCTCTGTTTCTACTTTGTGCACTGCGTGCATGTCACTGCTGTTATAAATGCTCGATGGCTGCAGCACTCGAATTTCCTCGCAGGTTCGTTCGTGCGATGCAGTCCTTCCTCGCTGAGAACGTCCTAATAAGTCTGAGCGCAGGTAGACCGCTTTGGATGAACAAGGAGTAACCCCTCAAAGTACTTCCATCGTGCCTCTTGGCTTTTTACAACTTAGGATGACGATGTATGTCTCAATTAAACTGTATTCCTATTGTTTTATTATTCATCATTTTTTTCTCAGCGTCGATGCGCCTCAGTCGCCGTTATCTGGGTTTCTCAGTCTTGGATATCGGGTTCTGTAGGCATACATAATGGTCGGAGACTGGAACCGTTGGAGCATCTAAAACGCTCGATGAGCATGAATGCGTGCGTTACATCCATGAGATCTGAGATTCCGAGAGAAACCATAATTGACTCAATGTACAGGTACTCTCGATCTCTTCGTCTAAGTTTTGGCTGTTGGAGCCGCCGCCACGAAACTGAATGGCGAGTCCTTTGATGGTGCGAGCAGTTTGCTGCTACTCGTCTGACATTGTTCGCTGACAAAATGTTCAGACTTAACATGTAACAGCTCATGTAATGGATAGGTTTAATCGCCACCTCCACCCGTTCTGTGGCTTTCTTGTATTCAGCTTCAAGTGCGAGAACCCCCACATCTGGTCACGCCCATCGCGAATCGACCCTCCATCTCACCTTTGTTCTCTCGTACACGAGCCTAATCCTTTTTTTATTTTCGATGGCTCCCGACTCCACTGCCAGATCATTGAGAGGGGGAAGAGATGCCATTTTTACTTTTCTCTGACTCGACGATTTCTTTCAGTCTCCTGTGGATGTCCATTCAGAGCGCCGGAGAAACTAAAAGCATCGTAAGCATCAAGAATGATGCTCGGAAATGTACTGACAAGCCTATTCTTTTCCTGTTCTTACAGATTGTGTTCTAGCAGTATGCTGATATTCGAGGATGCTTCGCTATTTGAGCATGATCAAAGTACGTAGCTTCCGGTTCGCCGATTTTATCTTATCAAACATCCCGGGCCCCAGGTTTTTTCGTTATTTAGCGACTCGTGACACGCGCTAACATTACATGTTTCAACTGAGCGTATGAACTCTCGGCATCGTTTCTTTCAATCAATTGGTACCGAGCGACATGTTCCCGGATCTTCACCATCAAAGAGAACCCGGTCTGGTTGTAGGAACTCGGAACCACCATCACGCCCAGGCCGTGCAGCATGCGTGCTTATCATGTATCCCAGAGGTTCTATCTTGCAGGATTCGGCTTTCCTGTTTCATGATAGATATGCCCGTGCTCGGTGACTATTCATGCCCTTGCCTAGCTGCTATCGAAACTCACATCGGTGTTCTAGTGCAGTAACCGTACTGATCGCCACCGACTTTGCTTCCATGGATAGTATTTTCACGTCGGAGCGTGTTCAACCTTCCACTTGCGGCAACGCCATGCGCTATCGCTTCGTTATCAACACGAATGCCTCGAATTCACCCTCACATGGGGGGAACGTCTTCATCCACATCCGGCAGACCATCTGCCTTGTGGTGAAAGGCTTCGCTAAAAGTGACTGAACAGAATAAAACCCTCCCTCCGCAGATAGCGTCAGCGCGCAGTTTTACCACTCTTGGCCTTCACTAGCGTCGCCTCTGCAACCAAGTCTCACCATTTCGACATCTGGTTGGTGTTTCTTTACTGTGTGACACATCCCATCTACTGACGAACACGTTTTACAGCCCCGGCGAGCCTCTCCTATGTCTCTACTCTTAAGGTAGTGATGACTGTTGCCAATAGCGACGACAGATCTGTCAAGCTCCTCAACGGCCCTCGCACTGTTCTCAGCTCATGGGCAATGGAGTCCTTCACGGTCGTCAACTCGGCCGGAATCTTTACAGATTCCATGTGTCACTGTACGCTACATCCCCTCGGCCGCCTCTAAGCATTGCGCCGACCACACGTCGACTATCATCTCATAGGGAGAGACTTCGTCACGCATGAGCTTGGAAACTTCTTCAACTTCACCAATGCCGGCAAGAGCGCATACACCATCATCCCTCTGTCACCCTCCAAATCCTGGATAACGATGGCACCCCCACAACCATCGGTGCTCGCGTCACTCCCATCTCTGCCGTGGTCTTTGGCCAACTTTCCTCTTCCTCGATGCTGTCCTTTTCCCTTGGCGGAGCTGCGGATGGTCGCCCCAGCGCGTGCTCCCTCAGAAAACGCACAGGCTACACTTCCTGCTCCTCATCACCACATAATACCAACGCCCGGGCAATTTTCGACAGCTCAGACATAGCTCAGGCCAGTATCGAGCACTGTATACTCAGACGACCTGGTAGAGCACATTCGTGACGAGCCGGTATAAGGGAATGTTGAGTGCTTTCGAGGTATGTTGCTGATTTTGTATTCCTTTTTCTGATTTTTCTGACGATAATTAAGGCCTCGTCTCCGAACCTGCTTCGTGTATGTACGGTTGTTCCTGCACCGATTCGAACACGTGCGTACGTTTATGACCTATGGCAAGGTGCACAGCGGGTACTACTGGAAATGCCCTGCTACCGGGTCGGGCAGTCGAGCGGAGTACTTTTTGTCCCTTCACGCTTTCTTTACTGTTGCTGATGATGGATAGCACCATCACCCATGAGGGAATGCATTTAACTCTGATTTTGGGGACTGATGATTATGTACATGGTGTGTCGATGTTTCGTTTCTGTCTTGCATTACCTTATGGTTCGTAGGCGAGACCGCATATAAGTCCTTCGCAAAGTTGAATCCTGCTCGGGCATATTTGAATGCTGAGTACGTCTTGCATTTATCTTCTCTGGATCTACGCTGATACGGCGCATTAGCCGCGTGTTATTCTCTGACTACCTCTGAAATCGTATGCGGTGAATGTGTCCGGCTGTGTATGAAATGAATGAAATGAAATATTCCCTTTGCTTTTTCTTCACTGAAGCGGTCCTCTTCTATTTGGATAATACCGCTCTTCGCCCTTCGGCTAAGTGGTTTCGTATGTCTCTTTCAGACACATTGCCCATCTTTCAGATTCCCGCTTCCCCTAGAGTCGTCTTTTTTGCTCGCCTCATCAATTCTTCTTAGATTTCCTTTTAGGGCAAAACTCAGAAGGGTGTATCTATGGTTTTGCCGGCTTGACGAGTGGGTTGATTTTATCACATCTGGCTTGTTCTTTTCTATTTCTGTGACTGGTACAAGAGCATGGCACTCGGGGCCGATACGCGAACCTCCCATATATTAATAACAAGATTACGCTATTCGCTCACTATCTATATTACCTTCCTACTCTCTACGAAGAGAACTTGCCTTCACCCGGATTTGAATGCTAGTTGGCAGTCCGTCAAATGACTAAAATGGCATGGAATGAAGGCAAGTGCGGTAATTTCTTCCTCGGGTATGGTTAACGATTCGCGAATGTCTATCGCAGTTCAAAATTGAGACAATCAAGGAGTATTCGAGGCAAAACTGACTGGAGACTTGACGGTAATATTTCCTGCCTCATACGATCTTCCCGGCGGAAGCACACAGCACGGGGCCACCTCTCCATCCTGAAGACAGTGCCACCGCAAAGCGTGATCCTGGAATTGGGGGACCAATAATTATTGTTACCCTCACACTGAGTAACACAAGCAGAAACAGAACTCGGGGTCTGCCAAACCCCCGATGCTGGTCGAGTCACGACTCGACAGAGCCCACAGTCATTTTGTTGCTTAACGATGACATAGAAACAGGCTAACGGATGATATCCCATTTATCCGTGGCATATCCTCTGCACTCTTCCGGGTAATCGGCGATATACAAGCCGTCCTCATCGGTCAACCCCTACTAGCGCGCAAGGACTGCTCCTTGGAGGAACACCCTTGATAAACACCCTTTCTGTTCCTCTCTACTATCGGAAAGAATCGGGGAATATCACACATGACCGTCGCGTGAATTTGCAATGCCTTATGTTTTGATTCAGAACCCTCATCATGTCGTGGCGAAAAACTGTCTGTACATTGGAATGGCTATGTGCTTCGGCCTCAGTATGCTTGACTACGAAACTCTTACACAGAGGTACCTCCCACCCCTCCCACCGTCTTCAAATTCTAACGCGAACGGTACCGACTCTTCGCTCAATGTGTACTTTACCGAGAACAATGCGGCCGTTCTATTGGAAATAAAATAGGATCATAGTAAGCTATCCTATTGCAGTGTTTCCAAGTACGACATTGTGAAATGCATGTAGTTATCTACACAGGAAAAACGTCGATCGCTAGGAGCATAGCCGCTGAATACCTTACCTATAGGGCCGTCGAACTCGGTGGGAAGTGCCCCATCCGGGATCCCTCTAGATGCGGATCTGGACACTTCAGAACGGGATATTTGCTGGAAATGACCTGATGCAGGATAAGGGCAAATGCTAACAAAGTATTGCAAATAACGGAGTTAGACTGTGGATTCCCAGACTACCACACATACGACAATCCGGACACGTCGTCGAATATTTCAAGTCGTCGTACACCTTGTTCTATTCCTTTGACGGAAGGCATTCCAGTTGAGTCAAGAAAGCGTCGATATCCAAGTCACTTCCTGCGAAGACGACAAACCTCCAAAGTGATGCTGTGCGTGTTCAGTCACTCGTCCTGCAGCTTTTCTGTTCCTCGATCGATGTATTCCTCACACTTTGCATCGGCTAGGAAGGCTCTCCATTTCAGCCAAATACAGAAGAACGGAGCAGGTGAGAGATGAGGTATATCAAAAATAATTTGTTAATCATATCTACCAGCGCGATAAGTCGGACAATATAAATTTACTGGGTACTCTAGTTTCTTCTTCCAAGATTGTTATCTGAAAGCAACGACGACAATATGCAATGGCGCGTTGTTGTATCTCAGGCCTCACGCTGTGCATAATTGCATAATTTCAAGTGATACAGCCCGGACAGCCTTTAAAAATCCACTGAAGACGCTCGCGACTCAACATGTCGTTTATATCTTTATTCAAGCTCCCCGACATTTGGAAAAATTTTCTTCATGATCGATACTTCGAATATCACCCTCCAAGCTGCCGGGTTCATCGCTCTTGCAGACCTCCCTCCAGTCATTGTCCGGACGGCTTTTGTTGGAACCGCTTCGTATTCCGACGCTCTAGTCATCGCCTCAGGCGTGCACAATCAGCAGGCCGCAAGCGAG
Source organism: Armillaria altimontana (assembly GCA_022818075.1). NCBI lineage: Eukaryota > Fungi > Basidiomycota > Agaricomycetes > Agaricales > Physalacriaceae > Armillaria > Armillaria altimontana. Next base: position 5,751,279 of record JAIWYR010000001.1, read on the forward strand.
ATCAATTGTGGAGAATTCGCCATCACTGGCGCTATGACCACTGGATACATTTTCCGCGTCGAAAACCCCACCACCGTGCATTATCTACAAAGCATCGGTGTTACGGGTCACCTCGTCACCGCCCACGTCTACTCGCGCAATAACCTATGCAAAGATAATACTTTACTCCGGTCCTTCTTCATCGCTGGCGTTCCTGCTGGTCTGCTGTACGGTCTCTGTCCAGTACTAACAATTATCGTTGCAGCCTCACTTGCTTATATCCGAGATTGGTGGGGCCTGGGAGTTTTGGGAGGATTTGTGGTGTCGAGGTTCATCAATGTGGTCGTCATAAAGCGGAGGGACGAAAGAGGGTGGAAAGGCCAGAAAGAACCAGGCGTGCATGGCGATCTGTTCATACTGCTTTGCCATGATCGTTGGATACGCTTGCAGGGCGCCATCGACGACCTCAAAGCCGTGGCATCGGGTCAGTGGCTACGAGATATGACCGCAATAGAGAGCTTCGCCGTCACATGTGCGACGATGTTGGTCTACGTATCCGCTGCTCTTGCTTTCAATGCCTTGACGGTCGGAAGCATGCTTATAGCGTCCTTGCTTCTGTCTACGGCCGCTTTGTGGACCGTGTGCAACTCATCGACTCGGTGTCTGCAGATTTGTGATCGGGTTATTCGGAGAGTTGGGGCGCCGAAGAAGTACGAGCGGAGGTTGGCGTTGGCGAATGAGCTGATTGCTGAGATGGGCGGTCGGAATGATTGGGCCATTGGTATGGGTTTAGTGCTTCCCAAATCTGGTGAGGCAGGGGTGGTCAATGTTTGAGAGGTGTATGTCGGTTTTAATTCCTGCTGCTGTATTAGTCTGGTGATTGTTGGCGTAGTTCGCAGCATGGAGCCCCCTCTTGAAATATTTTATCTGCCATGTCCAAAAGAGGCGACAGAGGTTGTAGCTAAATTGGGCACTGTCAGGATTCTGCCGGGATAGGGTGTAGTAGAGCTGCAGCTGGCAAACCATTGGTTTCAGAACTAGTTTATGAGCATCTAAGAATTCCACCTTTTTACAGGGCTTAATTCAGAAACCGAAGATCGGCTGGTGCCGCAATTGACTCCGAGTCTTCTTTCCTTGTAACAGTCGCCATCTCTTGGTCTCTTCGACTCGTTCTCCGATACAGCCACTCCTATGGGCGGAAAGAATGCTAGGTTTAGGGCGACTGTCGTTCATGAAGCTGCTAAAGTAATGCAAGCTCGCTTTAGACGCTGGGGAGTTTCATCAGCTGTTGGTGCTGATCTGGTCTGGTATCTCCTGCTAGATTCGCCTAGCGCTATAAAGGAGGCAAGTCTGCATTTTATTCTACAAAAGGCTACAAGCCGCAGGTCTCATTTATCTTCCACTTTAGTGGAAACTGGATATTTCTATCCAGTAGTACCAAGGATCCGTATTTTCACTGGCGCAGCGCTTAGCAGCGATCGACTCCAGATTTTCCATCTTGAGAAAGACACCAACCGTGATGTTATACACCCACGATGTGCTTCACGATGGTTCTCCGCTCAAAAAACGGTCTTGCGATATCATTCTCATCGATGCCATGTCGCCGCTCATCATCATGATAAAAGATGTTGCATGTTTTCCATTCCAGCGTCTTCTCTTCCAGCGCATGAAGGTGTATCCAACGATACCTTCAGCCGCCGAACTTGAACACCAGATGTTGAAAGATGTCGCCGCTTCGAAAGCCTACCTGGCCTCCAAGGCATCAATACGGTCAGCCTCATGGGGGGTTCGAGCTCTGGACGAAGCTGAATTTGATGCTCTTTTCGAGAGTTTATGTACCACAGTCCCCGACGCGGAAGAGACTTTTTATAACCTTGAAATTTATAGGTCGATTCGAACGGAGGAAATACCGAATCTCGCTATGAATAACCTGAAGATAGCTGATCATGGAGTTGACGGGCGGGACACAAGACCCCAGTCTTCTTCTGGCTTGTCTTTCCCGAATATAGCTAGTACTATACTAGCAGTCGGGTCGAGGGCCTCGACCCCAGAGATGTCTCTGGCTGGTCCGGTGATTCCAACGCGAGGATTTCGGGCTGTGGTATTTCGTGCCGCGAAGGAAGTAACTCGCATCTTGCAGCAAGCGCAATACACATGTGCGATCTTGGGGAATACGGCTTGTTATCTCTACGGAAATGGACGCTTGCCAAACGTAAGATCGGCTGCGCTTTCGCTACAGTATATACATACTGATGAGCCAACAGGACGTCGATATTCTGATATCGTCGCATTTCTGCGATCCGGAGCGGCTGAAGGAGTTACTTGTTACTACGAACCCGAATCGTTTCTATCTTGTGGATGCCAAAACACCCGGAGCTACGTGGAAGGTGCTGTGGTACCGCGATCGTGGTCTGGATGGGAAGTTCGACAAAACCAAGGTCGATATCCTGACACCGGGAGTATTACATCTTCCGATGGTATTTTCCGAGGCTATCGTCGAAAAGCAGGGACTACCGGTCATTCCCATGTCAATCCTGCTGTTGCACAAACTCCAGGGATGGAGGGATAATATGGAATCTTCGGAGATGCGACTTTGGAGCAAGCATGATGCGGACGTCGGAGATATATGTTCGTTGTTGAGGATCCTGTTTGTGGATATGAGTGAAGAGGAGAAGAAAAACTCGATGCATTGGAAACGCTTTGCATTGGAGCGATTCGATGAAGAATTCCGAGATGCAACAGAGGACCGGGTGGCGTGGTTTTGTAGGCAATATCCGGCGCACCGCGATATGTGGCAGAAGCTCGGCTGGTAGACATGTATAACAAATTCTCTCTGATTACGTTTTTTCCCGTTCATTCCGTTTTCATTCCTTGTTCATGTATTTTGTTGAACCTAGTGAAACTCAGGGTTTGCTCTCACCTGTAATCTTTAAAGATATCCACGAAGTCATACATTTCTTATCGTTAATACCCGAACAATCGTTGAAATGAACAGTAATTCTCCAGCCGTTCACTCGGATTTTATGCGAGGGTCTTCATCGTTTGTCTACCTAGTTCTCTACATGCCATGTACACCAATAGAATAACCCAATGTAAAAGTAAAGCCGAGGAGGAGAGCAATACTGACTTGCCTGACAACCGGGAGATCTGTACCGTTTGGTGCTTCTCAAAAGCCGCTGGTCACAGCCAACATGGTGGGTGAGTACCTTGCGGGTCCCGGTCCGGTCTTGACACGAGCGAGGCACGTGCACATTGATTGGTCTTGTTTGGGAATTTTCAACGAAATTTGTATTGGGAGTCGGGACCTCTTCCTTTCTCCCGCATTGACGATGAAGGCGCGCGGCGATATCTCTTTCTCTGTCTCTAATTTTGTGCATCGTGCGTGTCACTGCTGTTGAAAATTGCCCAATGGCTGCAGCACACGGATTTCCTCGCAGGTTCGTTCGTGTGATATAGTCCTTCCTGGCTACGAACGTCCTAATCCGTCTGAGCGCAGATAAACCGCTTTGGATGAACAAGAAGTGTCCCCTCAAAGTGCTTCCGTTGTGCCTCTTGGCTTGTTACGACTTCCGACGACGATGTATGTCTTAATTCAGCTGACTTCCTATTGTTTTCCCATTTCATTGTTTCTTTCTCAGATTATTATGCGCCTTAGCTTCCGTTATCCGTGTTTCTCACCCCTTTAGTATCGCCTTCTGTAGGCGTATTATGGTTAGAGGCTGGATCCGTGGGAGCATCTCAAATGCCTGAGCACCATTAACGCGTGCGTTACATCCGTGATTCCGAGAGACGCTTTAATTGACTGAATGTACAGCTTCTTTCGAACTTTTCGTCTAAGTTTTGGTCATTGGGGTCGCCGCCACGAAACTGAATGGCGATTCCTTTGCTGGCGCGTGCAGTTTACTGGTATTTGTCGGACATTGTTCACTGACAAAATGATCAGACTTAACAGCTCACGGAAAGTTGGGCCCTTTTGTCGTTGTGGAGGGGTGCCAAGATATACCTTATAAGGCTTTGTCCCTCTGTGGCCATCGCGACGGTTAGGGCTACCTGCTCCAGCGACGTAAGTCTCTTCTACCAAATCTCCACGTCTGGAACCGCCTTTTTTTCATGCATTCACGATCTTAGCCGATCTGTTGAGTTCTACATTCCTTTTTCTGGTTCTCTCCGTATCTGTTGCATTTCAAGCTGACTATGGTGTACAGATATTTCATACTTTGCATCAAGGTAGGCTATCGCTCGTTGATGTGTCGTTTCTCTTGCGCATGATGGTATATCTTTTATATTTGCTACTTCAGAGGACGTCCGTCCGATGAGACCATTCTTCCACCAAGATCTCTGATTCGTTCACTTTCCCCACCTCGTTTGAAAGTCGACCTGTGTTGACGTTGCCTTACAGCCTTATATTTCCGTCAAGATGAGTCTGTTTGGCGCCATTCAAGGCGTTTCCATCGTTTTTTAGGGTCCCGAGACATGGCCTTCAGCGGAAATGACGTCACCTGAGCTTTTCGCTGCCAGGCGCGGTCTTTCAGTATCCCAAAATCGCAAACCCTGAATTCTACCATCTGAAAATCCGGGAAAAGCAGAGAAAACAGAAAGCATGTAAGTATCGAGAATGTGACTTCCGGTATTGTACTGACAAGCCTTTTCGTACAGGTTGGCAGGAGCTGCCTTCTAGCAATTTGAGGATGGACGATTGAACGTGGACGATTGAACTCGGACGAAGTACGTGGCCTCCAGCTTGCCGATTTTATCCTATTCATCACCCATACGTTTCGTCATTAATCACAGACTCATCACATGTACCAAATTGAACATATGAACGCTTGACTTTGTTTCTTTGAATCGATGCCTTCGGGGCCAAGTCATATGTGCTATGACTTTCAGATCAGTGATAACACTGTTTGGTTGTGAAAGAAACTCGCAATCATTGTTACGCCCAGGCCATGCAGCGTGCGTACTTATCATGTATGCGGGAGGTTCCATGTCGCAAAACTTGACTTTCCTGTCTGGTGTATTAGTACTTGTCCGGTGACTATACGTGCCCCTACCTAGGAGCTATCAAAGCTCAGTCCTGACTTTCTAGCGATCCTTACCGATCCTTACCGATTGTGCTTCTATAGTCGGTATTTCAAACCGGAGACGAGTGTTTAACCTTTGCCCCGCATCAACGCCGAGCGCTATCTCTTCGTTATCGACACAAATACCTCGAGTTCGTCCTCACGTAGGGTGGCGTCTTCATCCACATGCTGCAGACCGTTTGCCTTGTGGTGATAGGCTCAATGCGAGTGGACAGAGTAAAAGCCCTCTGTCTGCAAAGGCAATAGTACCGGCTGCGCAATGTTCTACCTTTCTACAGCACTCTTGGCCTCCGCTAGCGTCGCCTCTGGGACCAAGTCTCTCAGCATCTCGACATCTGGTCAGTCTTTCTCTGCAACGTGGCACATCTCATCCACTGACGTACACGCCTTTACAGCCCCGGCAAGTCTCTTGGATGTCTGCTCTGGAGGTAGTGACGACTGTTGTCAACGGCGGCGACGAAACTGTCAAGCTCCCCAATGACCCTCGCACCGTTCTCATCTCATGGGCTACGGAGTCCTTCACAGTCGTGATTCGTCAAGTCCGCCGTAATTTCTGCCGACTTCACGGGTGTTACTGTACGCTACGTCCTTTCGGTCACTGCCAAGAAGGGCGCCGACACGTTTACTGTCCTCGCACGCGGAGAGTCTGTTTCCGTCACGCACGAGCTGGGAAATTCCTTCAACTTCACAACGCTGGCGAGAATACGTACACCGTCACCACCCCCTCTGTCCACCATTCAAGGAATGGAAGATGATGGTACTCTTACGAGCATTGTTGCGGACGTTACTCCCGCCTATGTCGTACTCTCCGGCTACCTTTCGTTATTCTCGAAGCTCTCCTCTTCCTCCTTTGGTGGAGCCGCCGATCGCCGCTTCAGCACGCGCTCCCTCAGCAAACGCCCAAGCTACACTTCATGCTCTGCATCCCGACAGAGCATCAACGCCCAGGCGATCTCCGACAGCTCCGGTATAGCCTTGGCTAGTATCGACCATTTAAAGGCTAACCCGAGTCGGTCGACTACTCAGATGACCTGGTGCGGCACATTTGCGACCAGCTGGTATACGGAAAATTGAGTGCTTCCGAGGTATGTCACTGATCTTGTCTTTCTTTCTGAATTGTCTGACAATAAGCAAGGCCACGCCTCGGCACCTGCATCGATTTCAGCACACTCATATGTATATCCTTCGACCTACGGCAAAGTGTACCTGTGTGGGTACTACTGGCAATGCTCTGCTACCGTGTCGGGCAGTCGAGCGGAGTATGTCATATCCCTTGTCGCTATTCTCCTGGTTATTAATGATGAATAGTAGCATGATCATCCATGAGGGAACACCCTCCCCAATTTCTGGGGACCGATGATTATGCACATAGTATGTCGGTGCATTTTATCTGTCTTGCATCAACTCATGGTCCGTAGATGAGACGGCGTGCGAGTCCCTCGCGAAGCCGAATCCTGCCAGGGTATTTTTAAATGTTGAGTACGTCTTGCGTTTGTCTTTCTTTAGTTCAACGCTGATGCGACGCAGTAGCCACGCGTTCTTCTCCGACTATGTATCACTCTGAGTGTTTTATGCGGTAAATCTGTGCGGCTGTGTATGAAAAGAACCAAATGGTATACTGCCTTTCCTTTTTCTTCACCAAAGTTGTTGTCTTCTATTCGGATAATATTGCTCTTCGGCTGTGATTTGGTATTTCTTTCGGCCAGATTGCCGATCGTTCAGATTCCCGCCGCCTAGAATCGTGTTTTTTGCTCGCCTATTCCTCAATTCTTCTTAGATTTCCTCTGAGAGCAAAACTCAGAAGAGTGTATCTATTGTTTTGCGGTAGCTCGACGAGTGTGTTGAGTTTATCATTGCTGGCTTGTTCTTTCTATTTCTGTGACTGGTACAAGAGCATGGCGCCCGGGCTGATACGAGAACCTCCATATATTTAATAACAAGACTAATGCTCGCTGTTCGCCCACCACTATCTATATTATCTTCCTTCTCTCTACGAAGAGAACTTGTCTTCGCCCGAATTTGAATGCTAGCCGGCAGTCCGTCAAGCGACTATAAAATGGCATGGAATGAAGGCATGTGCGGTAATTTCTTCCTCGGATATGGTTAACGATTCGCGAATGTCCATCGCAGCTGGAAAGTGAACTTCTACTAAGTATCGGAGCGGGAAGTCTAGAACACGCCCCTTTCGGCATACTATAAACTGAAAGTCCAGGTCTTACTTCTTGCATTTACCTTTCTAAATCTCACGTCCGAATGTCGACTTCTGAAGAATCCGAGCACCCTATCATAGCCTACCTCGCTCTCCAAGAACATGTTCAAAATCTAACCAGACAGCACAAAGGTATGTAAAGTGCGATAGTCCTGTTACCCAAGCTCTGGACAATGTCACATGTCATCTCTTATCCATTTGTTCCTTTCAACCTCCCTCCCAAGTTGAGTGAATACTCGTTCATGAGTCCGAACGAAACTTCCTTCGGAGCCCTTGATTCCCCATCCGCTCCCAAAGCTTGCCCTCCTCCTTCGGAAGGGTCGACCAGACAGTCACAGACCCGACGTACCACAATGGGCACAAGGTTCGTGGGGAAGATTTCAAATGGTCGGAATCTCCGTACGACGCAGCCGCCTATCACCGCCTCGCTTTAGAGCTGAAGAATGTCCTAGAAACGACTTTGCTCGTCGGAAAACAAGCCGATATCCGGCTGTATAAACTCGCATTGTACGACAAGGGCGATCACTTTGACTGGCACCGCGACTCGATGCACGGGGACGACCATCATGCTACCGCCCTATTCGCGCTGAACACCTCTTGGGAAAGAGGCTTGCTTCTTCTCCGCCACAACGGGAAAGAGATGAACATGCACCCAAAAGTCACATCAATCACAGATCCACAGACGTTCGAATCCGAATCTCAGCTATCTGAATCCGAACCTGACACCCAGACCAGTCTCAGACCAGCGGCGTTCTACACGAATGTCGAGCATAAGGTCTAACCAGTAACGGAGGGGGTACGGTTAATACTCTAATACAACGTGTTTGTTTCTCACGAGGAAGGTGATGTCTGTGACTTTGACGATTCTTCGAATCTCGACCAGGTTAGCGGTAAATCGCATCTGAACTACAGCTATGAAAAAGTTTATGACAATGAACTTCAAGCCCCCTCTGGCTTCTCGAACGAGGACTCCGTCTCGTCTCTTGTTGACTCCATCCAAGCGATCATCGCTAGTGGTACGGAAGAAGTAGGCATCCCGATCTGCCACCTCTATCGCCAAGCGAGCATTCGCAAGGAGTATCTCAAGGGTGCTGACGCCATCATCTGCGCGAAGCTCAACGAGGTATTTGATGTTTCCTTCCTTCCGGTGATCCTAGAAGAGATCTCTATGGACGGTGAATGAACAGGAGAGGAAATGGCTGTATACAAGGCTTCGGAACATGGCGCGGGTGGGCACACAAGGAAAAAAGCAAGAACTTCTACTCTGAATCTCGTTTCGGATGTCATGGAAATAAGTAGGGAAGAATACATTGAGCACACGGGTAATGAGGCGCAGGAGGCTGAATGTAGTTGCTTTGTAGGAGAAACGTTCCTCCGCGAGAAGAGGTTCGAAGCGCCAGTCGTTTAAGTACATACTGTTTGATTGAAAGACTTGGCATGTATTACTAGCCTTCGTTCAAGTTCGTTCTATTGATTCTTCTAAACCTTCAAATCGCAACCTTGTGCTACCTGAGAGCCTTGAGTCGCATGAAAGACGTACATAGCTGAGACATACCATCAATACAAGAACACGACATATTCCATCATGTTGACTGTCATACAGAAATTCAAGCCCAGAAGTCGCGTTCCGGGGATTCTGAGGAGTCTGTTCCATCCTAGCCCAGTGAAAATATATCGCAACTTCACAAAGACCAACAGGGACATGGTTACCAGCGTCTGAGAAGGTGGATGGCGTACAAGAGCCCACACAAAAACCGTGAAAGTCACGAATAACAGGTAAAATGAATTTCAACATACCTCCCACCTGCGCTATATATCCTCTTTCAATCCCTTCAGATAAGTATTCCCGTACTCAAGATGCTCCTTCTCCACAAAAGCTACGTCAACTCTCATTTTTCCTCTCCTGTGCTTGTCGCGTTCATCTTGTAGCTATGCAATGTCTTCGTGCAGGCGGTCGGCATGATGGGAGATGAAAGATGACCAAAAAGGGCACTGTAGAGAGAACCGAAATGTGGATACAGTTATCTATTGTAGACGTCGAACTGTCAACTCCTTTGGCTGCGAGAGGAAGGTAAAGAACATACTACAGTGTCGGCCTAAAATATGGCTCGGAAATTTGAGACCAGCCCAGTAAAGGTGTCAGGAAAGGTTTTCCGATGATTTGGATGGTTAACCGTGATTTCGTTATGTCAGCCAGACTTCCGGTCCGCAGGTAAGAATAAAGACGATCTTGCAAGAGATTTGGATAGCACTGACTCAGAGTAAAGGTTTCAACTGGTAGGCCTAAGCAGAGATCGAATTTTCAAACAGCGCGCCGCGGCAATTGGCATAGCCACATGTGGCTTCTTTTCCAACGATCACTTGCCGATTAGCGCAGACTCAGATTGTACGGTAAGACGGCTTTCGTCGGTGTACGTGTGAGTCAGTGTACCAAACGACTGGTATCATCCTACGGTGCGCAGCCCTATCTGATTCGAATTCTCCGATTAGGTTTCTTATCGCGACTAGGAGGCTTCCAGAGCCTGAAGAGGATGAGGTCGTAGCCTTCTCTCCCGCTGTATTTCCACAAAATTGAGGAAATCGAGGAACAAAACTGCGGAGCGTGGTAGGACCAGAAATGCTATATGACGGTACCATTTCCTCTGGATATGAGAAATTTCTGTCTTACAAAACATTTCAGTTGCCCCCATATTCCCGGCGGCGGCGAACGACACGGGGCCGCCTTTTCGACTTGAAGACAACGCCACCGCAAATCGTGATCGTACAGGAGTACCGGTTGGAGGACCAATAATTGTTCTTACCCTCACGCTGAGTGACATGAGCAGAACCACCGTGGAACATGGGGTTTGGCCGATGCTCTTCGACGACTCGAAACGGTCATAGTCATTTTGATACTTAACGATGACATAGAAAGAGGCTAACGCATTTGATGATATTCCGTTTACCCGTGACATATCCTCTGCGCTCTCCCGGGTAATCGGCGAATTACAAGCCGTCGTCGTTCGTCGACCTCGCGAGGACTGCTCCTTCAAGGAAACGTACCCATAATCTATTCTCGTCTTTCTCAGCCGCCGTCTCTATAAATAACCAGCCCTGTCTCAGTGTCCGGCAACTCAACCTCCTGTCACGCGACGATCCTTACCATCCGGATAAACTTTGCCGAACATGTCACTATATATACCCCTGTGACCTTATTTCCTCTCTTTCTCTTCCCTACATTCACATACTATACCATGGACGACCGCATGTCAGTCGATACCACCACCGACATCCTCGCCACCGACCGTCCATACTCCTCCCAATTCCTCGACAAGACGCTCTCCATACAGGCCTCGCGGTCGGTATACCTCAAAATCCTCCTCGGTGGGTGCTTTGCGATGGTGCTCGTGATGTTCGGCATATTCTCCATATACTGGGGCGCGCTGTGGAAGATCCCGGCGCATAATCTGAGTGGTTGGGTGGTCGATTTTGATGGGTCGACGGTGGGGAACGCGGTGGTACAGGGCCTCACGGCGGATTCGTCGTCGAGTAAGGTGACGTTCAGGCAGGTTTCGGCGAGTGAGTTTCCTGGTGGGTGGCAGGAGGTCGCGAATAGGGTAGTAGAGCAGAAGACATGGGTAGCTGTCGTTGGTGCGTCGCTTCTTTCTATTCTCCCTTTCACGTACTGATCAAGATCTGTTAGTTCACTCCAACGCGACCGGCGCGTTAAACGCGGCTGTATCGTCAGTGAACTCCTCGTATGATGGGTCTGAAGCAGTAACGTTTTATGGCGCAGAAGCGAGGAACGAGAACGCGTAGTACGTTTCCGATATACTTTTACTGTTTCAAATTGACGTCATTTTCCAGCCGTTCGCTGATACGACCCTCTGTGCAAGCCCTCCTCGCAGTGGTATCCCAGGAGTTTGCGCAACAATTCGTGGCACAACTCGCCTCGTCTTCATCACTATCCTCTATTGCCCGTTCGGCGCCACAAATCCTAACAGAGTCTATAAGCTATACCACGAACAACCTCGTTCCATTCGATATCCCAGTGTATGGTTTCATTACTTCCTGCTTCGTCCGAATGTGCTGATTTGTTCTCCAGTGCTAGCGCTATCACATTCGTTGGACTCATTTACCTACTGATTCTATCATTCTTCATCGTCGTGCGTACATTCATTTTTCATATCTGCAAAGTACTAACTAAAATCTACAACTACTTAGATGATCGGAGTCTCTGCACGAGAGGTATCCGGTCTCCAAGACAAATTAACCACGGGTTCCCTCATTCGGGTCCGACTCATCTCGGTCTTCATCGCATACTTTATGATCTCCCTATTCTACTCTCTCCTCAGCCGTGCCTTCCAAGTCGACTTCTCGCGCAAGTACGCGTCATTCTTCATCACTGTCATTGCTCTATTCATTAACGATCCTTAGATTTGGTGATGCGGGCTTCGTGATCTTCTGGATGGTTAATTTCGTGGGTATGCTCTCGGTGGGCCTTGCCCTGGAAGCGATGATAACCTTCCTCACCATCCGGTTCATGCCATTCTTCATGATTTTGTGGATTATCTGTGAGTAACAACCACCTTGTGCACTCTTGTTTTTGACGTACATCCTTCGGAGCGAATGTATCGGTATGCTTCATGCCTCTTGCGGTGCTACCAAACATCTATCGTTATGGATATGCTATGCCTTTCTACAATGTATCCGGGGCTGTACGGACTATCTTGTTTGGTACAAAGAACGAACGTGAGTTTCAGGTATTCTCTCCGCTATTATTACTGACCCTCTTGGGATTTAGTGGGGCTGCATTTTGGGATCCTTATAGCGTGGACGGTGATTTCGATGATAACGCTTCCGACGTTCCAGTGGTTTATGCGGCGGGAGAGTGTTTCGGATAAGATGGTGTTGAGGGAAGAGGGGGAGAAAGAGGTGAGGCATTAGAGGAGACATTTTGCACGATTCACAGCAACGACATTATTATATCACGATAGATATATCAACTATAATTTACTATTCACGTGGACGTATCGGATCCTGGCTGATGGGTCTGAAGTGATCCCGGACCGGTATTATAAAAACGGCGTGATAGGCAAACTACGTTCGGACTTTCCATTCCAGGTTTACAGGTGCCACGAGGCTGTCAGGTAACGAGTACTGCGGCTTGTCAGGAAGCCTTGGAATTCGTACTTGCTTCTGTATCGCGTTTCTGACTTCACGAGTCCCGACATTGGGAGCTATGGCACGGTCCGGGGGCCAAGAGAATTCTGAGTTTGCGTGGTGCGTGGATGCGTTCATTTGCGTTTCTCTCGGGTTTGGATGCGTTCATCTGCGTTCATATTGCTGCGTGTTCGTCGTTATATCTGCGTGAAGTTAAATATGAATGCGAGTGAAAATTTAAGTTACTGAGTCTTACCAAATTATCTCGATTTCTTGACAGTGTACTCGATCATACCGAGTTGATAAGTACCTAATAGTGCTATGATGAGTCTTTTAACCATAGTAGATATCAATTTATATACTTGCAAGGCCACAGAGGATGCTCAAAAGGCCAGCTAATGATAAAAAATGGCTTACACATGTCAAAGCCAGTGAACGCATGTCACGCACTTTGAGATCTCTGCGTTTACATCTCGAACGCATGCGTTCGTATTTGAACGCGTGCGTTGTAACATTTCACGCATGCGTTCATACAAAACGCAAACGCTAAGGCATCTCATGCATGTCAAAAAGTAAGAACGCACACGTTACAAAGGAAACGCAGCGAACGCAGATGTGTGACAGGTCTGTCACATTTGCGTTTCACTCAAGTTCAACTCACGTTTCACTCAAACCTCACTTGAGAAACGGGTATTTCGTTGTAACATGGCCTCATATTAATCTCCCTTATGAACTAGATACCTAAGATTTCAAGTGGTGCACGGTCGACTAACACAAATATCAACATATCAATCAACTACAAGGTTTTCCTTTTGTCTACAAGTCAGAGTCTGTATCGTCCCTTACTTCTTGCGACTACGTTTAGCAAGTGGTCCAGTATCTTTCTTAGGACAGCCAGACCTCAAAGCATGCGGCAGATGGGTTTTCCTCGTGGTCTGCATCCTGAGACTCGGAGTCGGTTTCCAGAAGCCAGGTGGCTATGGCGTACTTGATTCTTTTCTGTTAAACGTACATCAGAGCAGCATCATTGAAGAATGTCACTAGGACTCACGAAAATGCCCATGAAGGTTTTAGTAAGAGGTTGAAGCGACGCTCCCACTGTGGCATGATTCCTGCATAATTTGAAAAATGGAGCCGTATATTGGATACCGGATAATCTTGATAGCGGTAGCTGGCAGGTTGGACTGGCAAAGTAAAGTATATGAATGTATCATAAAATAAATGTATTCAGTGCTATCCTATGAACTTGATATGTATCTGCGGAAAAATCAGAGATGATGGCAAAGGAGAGATAGAATGACTTACTAATGAAAGTCGAGGCGAGATACTACGAGCCTCAAGACGAACCTCTAGAGGCCTGGTCGATCAGCAAAGTTGTAGTAGTACGGAAATACGCCGTTCGGAAAGATCAGTGTATTCAAGGAGACTCGAGACTCGAGATTCAAAGACTGTTTGGTAACGAGAGACGGGTGCCTTCCCTTCACTATGCCAGTTGAAGAAAGTACATTTGACATGAGATAGCTAGGCAAAAAGGATGGAGCAACGCGACGTGAGACGCGACGTGGACATGGAGGTAGAGCGTGGGTCTTGATTCGAATAGCCGATCAATGTTTGATCGTGCCACGCTGTACGAGTACGTACTGTAGTACTTGTTAAGACAATGATATCTCAGTCAGACACACGGTAGTGATAGTCAACGACTGAATTATAGTAAGCTACCTGTTAAGACAATGATATCTAGGTAGCGAGACAAGTAAGAAATAGTAAGGAAATGGTAATAAGAGCATACGCACCTCAGTCAGACACACGGTAGTGATAGTCAACGACTGAGGTGCGGCGAAAGTGATCGGCCGTGGTTAACGGCTCGAGTTAGGAGAAAGAATCTAAATAAAGACATTAAAGAAACGGTCACCGAGATAATACTATATTGGGCGTAGACTGAACCTGCTCGACAGTACTGACATGCAGGAATCAGTAAGTTTAGCTACAGAAACTATAAACGCATGTTATTGGTACAGGAAACCTTTTAAAGATGGGGATAGGAGTCTGAGAGAAGGGATGTGTTGTGTCACGCACGCAGATGATGTCACACATGCGAACGCAAACGCATTTCAACTAACGCAGCTGCCTTTTATGGAAACGCATGCGTGTGAACGCAAACGCAAACGCAGATGAGAGAACGCAGGCTAACGCACGCACGCATTTGAATAACGCAGAATTCTACGTGCCCCACGGTCCGGTTCTCCGCGATCTCATGAGCAAGCTCAAAGGCAAGGTTTGGAGGTTTCGCCGTAATTTCTCATTGTTCATAGCTCACTTTGGGTCAGGAAGCTTTGCACTATCCCACCGTGTTTCCTAGACAAAAACACGGTACACTTCCAGCGTTAGTATAAGTCTTTCGACACGCTCGCAGAAATCTACAACAACGGGTTCACACACCGTCCTTTCTTTTCCTTACTCTATCCCTGCAATGCCGAACCAATGGTCTCCATCGGAGCCGGTTTCTAACTCTGTTCGCATGCGTAGCCCTTCAAAGCAAAAGCACGAGCTGTTTTGAGAAGGCATTTAAATCATGGCGTCGCCTAGATAACGATATCGGATAAGCACTTGCCCGCATATCATTTCGTCTATGAACTTCTCTACAGTATGCTCTCCTCGCATTATTCAGCCCCTTTTCGTAGCTTACAAAAGACCGCACCAGGCTATTTCTAGATCGGGCCGCGCGTATTTTTTTATGACTCCGCTGGACGTCTCACAGGAGGCGTCGTAGAGTACGAGCCGCATGTCTGACGTGAGTATCGTTTGTCCAGTGAAGAACTCATCCTCCAACTGACTTTAAACAGGGTACTCTTATGATTGCCATCAAACGCGACAAAGGAGGAATCGTAACCTTACCGTTAGTAATTCAGCTTCGTAGTAGTAGTGACCCGTTGAACCCGTCAGATCTTAGGGCCACGGGTGTGTCTAATGGTTAGTATGAGAATACAACGATAAGGATGGGAGTGACAGCATTTTCGCGCATAAACGGCGGAACGCGTCAGTTGTGGCTTCCAAGCGGCTCAAATCCTCCGAGTCTTACACAAGATAGATGTAGGTACCTCTTGACGGTAATAACAAGTTCCGTTATTATCGTTAGTTATTATCGTTAAGAAGTAACTACATCTATCGTGTGTAGCACTTTGGGTCACTCACACCCAAACAATCGGAGGGCTGACGCGTACATCCTTTCAAGGAGACTCCTCCCCCCATGTTGCTCGCGTTCAATCAATCACAAATATGCTTAATATCATATTCATTTCATCTCCGAAGTACAGTCTTGGCACAATGTACTCCCGCCTGGGACTGGATAGGGGACAATTCGAATCATATGCATCAAAGGGGGGTGCTTCTTAACCATCTGGATTCCGGACATGAGCTTCTGCATCTAGAACGTGATATCCTGCACGCACACCTGGAAGCCACAACAAGTCCATTTCCGGGCGTGTCCACAGCTAGGTAGCCGTTGCAGTTATCGACAATCCCAGGACGCTGAACTCGGCCTTGTGCATGGCACAGTCGCAGTGTTGCTTTTGTCAGATGGACGAAAGGAGTTCACGGTTTGTCGATAGGGAGATGAATCTGCGCGTGTCCTCCATCGATCTATTATACTTACTCGCGAGCTGTGGCCGGAACAGCTCGCATATTCATCTTTTTGAGATCACCGTTAGCTATATGAGAGTCCAGCGTTCATTCTTAATGTCTAAAGAGCCTTGTTTGACATCGGCACTTCAGTGCTGCATTCTTTCGTTCTGGCTCCGAATTTGATGTGGCGTTCATACCTACATGACGTCGGATGAATTCCATCTTATGGGTTTCCACATCTTGTACAGAAATCACTGTAATTGAGTATGTCTTAATCACCAAAGGTAGCGTGGCTGCATGGCTGGTCCCTCGCCAGAACATGGATTTTGACAGTAGTATCGCAGCATCTCGCCTTTCTTTATTCT
The DNA here is from genome assembly GCA_022818075.1 of Armillaria altimontana. Lineage (NCBI taxonomy): Eukaryota > Fungi > Basidiomycota > Agaricomycetes > Agaricales > Physalacriaceae > Armillaria > Armillaria altimontana. The sequence continues at coordinate 5,767,676 of JAIWYR010000001.1, forward strand.
CGGAAACATATCGAAGCAAGTGTGGAGCCCCGATAACAACGGTAACGATAGTCTACTCATATCGGGCATGTCGGATTGATGCTCGCGGTATTATGTATATACTCATCTTATCACTTACTATCCAAAGAGACTTTCCGAAGCAGCGGTTACTTCAGCTCAAGGTGGCCTGTCTTCATCAGACAAGGTACTTATATCGATGAATCGCGTCCATCCAAATTCCCAGTGAAAAAGTCCCCCATACGCAATGAGCTCACTTCCGGTACGTTTCCTTGTATCCTTTATAATTCGTTACTATGTTACCCTTATAGGCTGGTTCCAGAGTCTTCTTCTACAACTCAAACGGACGTCTCATAGGAGGCATTGTCGAGTCGACAAGTACCATGGAAAACGTGAGTTCGCTTTCTCAAATAACGAACCTTTGAGCCTGATCTGGTATAGGGCATGCAAATAGTTCATATCAGGTGCGAAAATGGAAGAACAGTAACCTTACCGTAGGTAATAATCCTTTTTCTTGGTGTTGCTAACCTTGCATATACTTAGGGCCGCAGGTGTGTTTCGAGGTTAGCTGTGGGAAAGGAGAAGCTGGAATCGTCGCATGGAAATATGACAGCATAACGGACCTATCGTCCTATTCAATCAGCTTTTGTTTGTACTTCTAGATTTTGTGGCGAGCAGATACGGTAAATATAGTCGAGCGAAACGACGAGGAAGAATCAAAAAATAATATGTGCCAACCGTGATGTATAAGCTGTCTTGCTATCTTCCTGGAATCGGCTGGGCTTGTACTGATCTCTCGTGGCAAGATCGGCCGTTGAGTAGTGTTACTGGGAGAAAACGACGAAAGGAATCTTAGTTCTTCACCTCGTCAGTGTTCCGCCCTTGAAATCCCAAAAGGCAAGAATCGAAGGTGAAGGTCATTAGATAGATCTGTGGGAAAGGAGAGCCAGTAGGGCGAAGCAGTGTCTAATGAAAGTTCACGTGAGGAAGTAAGAGAGGGAAGACTTAGAAGCGGGACCTCGTTATAGACTGCGACACTCAAAGCTGACTGAGTGAGTATTCCGCTGGTCCCAGGAAACGCTGCATACTATGAAGCTCCTGGATTCGTGACATCAATATGGCAGCCAAACTTTGCACATATTGCGCCACATACCGCAGCCACTGCAAGTCTACAGACATAACTCCTGTCAGTGCACTGAGAATTGAGCTTGAAGGCTATGACATAGACTTCAGAATAAGAAGGATAACAAGGCTCGAGGAAGGTCGCTCGGATCATATTGTAGAATCTCATGAGAGGCGACTAATGCTCCGGGCAAGATGCTCTATATCTTACTCACATTCACAACGGAACTCAGAGAGCGAAAGAGAACGGTCCATGCAGGTGCACGGTCGACGGACGCATCGGAAGAAATGAGGTGTTCTAATGCGAGCTCTTGATTGCTTTCTTTCATTGTCCGGGCTGATAAAAATGCGCTCAACTCTCGCATTCTCCAGATATCTGCAATCGTGGGTAGAGGTTTGGAAACAAAGCAAGACAATGCTTGAACATACTCGTGATGTTTTTCTTCAAATCTAGGCGAGAGAAAAAAGAACAAATGAGGGAAGTAGTATAGTCAGATACGGAATTGTGCGGGCGTGCGCTCGTACCTTGACGCTACTTCCTGTATAGTGACACTATTCTGTGCGGGATCAGGGCTTGGAATAGGAAATTTTTTTCGGAAAATGTTGTTTTGGAGATGTATGGTGGCGGGTTGACTCTCCTTATTTGGATGGTCAGGGAGGCTATTAGAGACGTCGAATGACGAATCGGACCGGAGTTAAGTGTAAACTCACATAGAGGCTTCATTTTTCCCCCTGAAATTCTGGGGATTCCCTAGCACTGATTTCATATCTTGGCCCTCGAAGTATTTAGTTGCGCGCCAGGTACCGAGGCTAGTCATCACGGATCTGGGTTCAGTCAATTCTTTGTCACCGGTCGGTTGTGTTGTTGAACACTTAACACAAGTTCATGAGCTGAGAGCATAGCGACAGTCCTTCACTCTGGTAAGAAAGTAGATAAGGTAGATTGCCAACAAGATTAAGTACTGACGAAAGACGTAAAAATGATGTCATCAGCGGAAATGGAAGGAGTGTGACCGATTGTGACGGCCAATTTGAAATCTTTAACATGAACATTGTCATTTTGCCAAATTGTTTCTTTCGACTAACAACAAGCATCCGCCAGCCGTGGTTGGGTCAGAACTTGTATGATCAAAGCTGCCTCTGGACCTGCTTGACTATTACTGTACGATTTCGACCGTAGCTTCACAGGCTGTTACGCGTTATGCTTTATGGCGGTGGGGCCATAGCTTCACAGGGTCAAGTTATGCGTTATGGCTTATGAATTTAGCTTCATTTGCAATTCCACCACCTCGGCTCATTCGTATCAGGATTTAGATTATGTTGTAGTCCTGACAATCAGAATCGCTTGCAATGGAAAATTCCTCTGCTTTACAAACCTCGATTACACCTCTGCATATATCCCCACTGAGCCATCGGTAAGCAGGTTTGGTAGAATACGGAAGCCCTCAAAGTGGCTTGAGGCTTTAAAGGTATGGGAGAAGTAGATCTTTATTGTACTACCTGTATATACATTCTGTTACTCTGTATCAGAAGAATACATGTAGGACGCAAAATTTTCAGATTTTTGCAAGGAAATTAGGCTATTTGGTCATCAAGATATGATAGCCTCACAAGGCCCTGTTACGCGTTACGAATTACCAATAGCTTCACTTCATGGGGTCCCGTTACGCGTTACGTGAATTAACGGTCGAAATCGTACAGTATTGCCATCACTCTGGCGTCTAATTCTTGTTGCTCCTTGTGAACCAGTTCCAATTGCTTCGATCACGACTATATAGTAACACCTGTTCTGCGGACTACGATGTGGGGCCTAATCGCTCGGCTACGGGCGATGCTTTATGACTAATGCGCACACACGCTCTCTCGGCTGTTACGCGTCTTACTCGTCACAATGACCCCGGAACAAGTCCGTATCACTCTACGTGCTGTCTTGCCCTGCCTCGGGAGCTGCAATAGAGCTCTACCTGGTTTTGCCTTCTCCTCTGCAGCCGTCTTCAATGACATCGTGGGGACACTATTCGAATCTGTACCGGATTGGAATCAAGGTTAGTCTAGGAAAATAACACCGTTTCTCCTCGCATTGTTCGTCTTCAGCCTCATTGAGAATCTTCTCACCATCAACGCAGGTGCTGGTCGCCGAGATGGTGAGAGTGCACTCATGATACTACAACTAAATCATCGTAAGACCAATGGATCAGTCGACATACTAAGTAGCGGTGGATAACGACCCGTATCCCTGCTTTTTGCGTAAAGAAGGTTCCAGTTATCTTACTGACTCGCCGTCCTCGCACCACTATCTTCGGCCAGATGGCTAATCTTCTCGATGTCATCTCTATCAACCAAGGCCATTCTCATGGAATTTTCAAACCTAGAAAGCTCCGTGAGTAAGGGAAGTTGATCAGTTCTTCGTATTAAGTCCCACTATGGCCTATATCGACATCTGTCATATCTCTCAGCTTCCGTCGTTAAACTTTCCTGTCTAGGCCGCGTTTTTTTAGATTCGTTAAAATACTTTAGTCCGGATCTCAAAGCGACGGCTTCTCCATCTATCTGCTAGATTGTCACTTTGTTCTTCTACCTGAAACTTGAAGCCTGGTGTACGACAGCCTAGAACTTCGTAATCCTTCCTCGAGCTCGTCTGGGCGGGACCTGTTTCAACTGCAACCAATCGGGGGCGTTCCACGTGCTACTGGTGGAAATTTGGAATACGACCACAGTTCTTGATCTCCGTCATTAGGCGCTCTGCAACATAAAACATGGTTGGCCTTCGCTGTTGTGGTGTTCAACGCTCGTTTTGTGTAGCATGTCACGCATTCAATGGACATGTGGATTTCGTGACAGTCTGGGAGTCGGATACACTTGGTGTGAATGATCATCGATCATTGCGCGTGATAAGGGCTCTCAGGCTCTCCTTCGTAACCGGATATCTCTCACGCTGTTGCTTGTCTCCGGAGATATACTTGTGCCTTACAATAAAGCAAAAGCAAGCAGTACTGTAGCCACATTTTTGCTGTGGGAAGTCTTGGCGATGATAGCATCGTAACTTTTCAATACCCTGGTTGATGACTCCAGGGTGACTTCATCCGACGCCGTCCCCGTGCCTTCCATATCATTCGAGTTCGAGCTCAGTTACATGGCCCGTTTGCTCCAGATTAATCAAAGTATTTAAGCTATCGTGTCGCGTCGGTTTAGTTAGTACTTACCCCACGAACTGTTTCCACTATGAACGTCTTTCCAGTACACACACTCGTCATTCACAACGTGTCGATACTACACACTTCTCTAGGCTGGTTCACGTGTCTCGTTCTTCGACTCGAACGGTCAACTGTTAACCGGAGTCGTACAGTCCACAAGTCGTTTGTCATATGTTAGTAACCCTTTGTTTCGATGAAGTCAGTTGGATCATTCCATTCCAAAGTCTTCGAAACAAAGGGTTGCTAACATATGACAAACGACTTGTGGACTGTACAACTCCGGTTAACAGTTGACCGTTCGAGTCAAAGAACGAGACGCGTGAACCAGCCTAGAGAAGTGTGTAGTATCGACACGTTGAATGACGAGTGTGTGTACTGGAAAGACGTTCATAGTGGAAACAGTTCATGGGGGTAAGTGACATCAACATATTTCAGGGTACGCAATTGGTTCTCATCAAGCGTGATAATGGGGAGACCGTAACCTTGCCGTGAGAATCCCGTTATATGTTTTTAGTGCCCAACCTCTTACGAGCGTATACCTACAAGCGTGTTTACCATCAATGTCTAATTGGTGACGTGACGAGTGGGTGGGCGATGGTAGAAAGCGTCTGTAAAAATACCCACGATGTTCTTGATTTGTATGCCAAATGGACCCAGTAGGGTTGGTCAATCAACAGCCACTGGTAGCATAAATATCTGGGTCCGACCCAGGTATTTATGCTACCAGTGGCTGTTGATCGTGACTTGAGAGAGAACAGCAAAAGTCCCATATACATATTAGGATCGCGTCGTGGAAACACTAATCACGAGATCGATGCGTCTTAACCTTGTGTACCGCGTTTATACTTTCTAGAAGAAAGGGTCCAGTCCCGTGTCAGACAGAGCTAAATAATTAGCCCTTCGATCACCTCATCTTCGGAGAATCGATGGAACCGTGAATGTGCCTTGTCAGCTGATTATGCACAGCAGGATTCAGGGCATCAAGGAGTTCAAGGTTGATATTGCGTCAGGGACGGAAACAATGCTAACGATGCATCTTACTAATTATGCGCAGCACATAGCGCCAAACCGCCCTTCCTGTGCGCTCAATAGTTACTCTCATAGTGAAGACATCATGTCATAAATCACGAAAATAAGCGCAGTGAATGAACTGAGGGATGTGGGATGCCGTCTCTTGTGTCTGAAGCTGGTGGTAATCTTAGGAGCGCCAGCTCAAAGGAACAACAACAAGTATTTAAGGTTGTCTTCGCGTGAAGGAATGCTAGCCGTATTAGCGGTAGCACTGGATAACCGTCCTCCCTGAATTCGTGTTAGCCATGCGACTCAAAGTCCTGCGGACAATAAATATTACGTCCCTTTGATGGCCCGGACCCTGACAGCGCCTTGAGATGCACGTGCCTGTCACAGATAATCCTGCAAAACACGACATTTCCGACGCCTCTTGGCCTTCAAGCCAATAGGGGGATTCTTAGAAAACAAGGGCCGCGGTCCATCCAAGCACGACGCGGGAGAAAGGAACAGTAGGTAAAACATTCTGTTATAGGGCATCCAAATAGTTCATATCAGGTGTAAAAATAGAAGGACAGTAACCTTACCGTAGCTAATAATCCTTTTTCTTGGTGTTGCTAACTTCGCGTATACGTAGGGCCGCCGGTGTGTTTCGAGGTTAGCTGTGGGAAAGGAGAAGTTGGAATTGTCGCATGGAAATATGAGAACCTAATGAACCTATCGTGGTACCCAAACAGCTTGTTGTTTGGCCCTCTAGTTTTGTGGCGGCAGATACAATAAATGTAGTTGAGCGACGAGACGTGGAGTATGCAGCTGGGCTTCTACCGATCTCTTGTGACAAGATCGGCCGTTGAGTGGTTTTAGTAGGAGCAGATGACGAAGGGAGCTTAGTTCTTCACTTCGTCAGTGTTCCAGCCAAGCTCCGGCCATAAAATCCCAAAAGGAGAGAATCGAAGGTGAGTATCATTGGATATATCTGTAAGTAAGGAGAGCCGGTACGATGAAGCAGTATTTAATGAAAGTTTACATGAGGAAGTAAGCCAAAAGCGACAGAGGACTTGGAAGCGGAACCTCGTTATCGACTGCCATGCTCAAAGCTGACTGACTGAGCGTTCCGCTGGTCCAAAGGAACGCTGCATACCAGTAAACTCCTGGATCATGACATCAATAAGGCAGCGAAGGTTTGCTCATATTGCGCCACATACCACTGCAAGTCTAAAGACATAACTCCTGTCAGCGCACTGAGAATTTAGCTTGATGATTACGACATAGACTTCAGAATAAGAAGGATAACAGAGTATCGAGGCTAGTCATTACGAATCTGGGTTCAGTCAATTCTTTGCCACCGGTCGGTTGTGTTACTGAGCATTCAACATCAGCTCATGAGCTGAGACGATAGCGACAGTCTTTCGCTCTGGCAAGAAAGTAAATAAGGTAGATTACCAACAAGATTACTGACGAAAGACGTAACAGGTGGAAAATAAGGGTATGACAAATGATGCGATCAGCGAAAATGGAAGGAGTGTGAAGGGATGGAAGATCTTGTACCAATATGTCGGATCAACGAGCTCACAGGAACCAGCTAGTGTAGAAATATACATCAGAAGGAGCAATAACGCCACCGCGGGAAAATGCACTGTATTGAGAAGCACAATTTCATCAACGAGCGATCGTTGCTTCTTGAACAAGGCGGAAGTCTCCATGCAGGGGACATCCAGGAGGGAGGGTTTAGTGAACGATACGCGCTCTGCAATGCGAATTCAACGAGATGTGAATTATTTGAATATGTAAACGGAACGTACACTGGCCTCTCCCGTATATGATCCTGGTAGGTACTCTTCTTCTTCAAGAGAAGGCGAGGTACGGCCAGTCAGCGTGCTAAACTGGAAGTGTGCTTGTGGTGTAATGCGGGCGTCGATGAATCGTTTGAACTTCATCGCGAGGTCTTGGCTAGAAGAGCAAGACGTATAGCATGTGCCTGCTCTGAATCATTCGGAGAAGGTATTTAAATCAGTGTCGCGTAAATCAAATGACCAAAATAAGTACCGACCCCACAGGATATTTCGTCTATGAATGTTTTATAGTTACGTTCTCGGGGTATCTTCAATAGCTCACCAAGTACCACATCGTCTTCCTAGATAGGTTGGGAAGTTGTTCTTTACGACTGGGCTGACGTCTCGCAGGAGGCGTCGTCGAGACCACCAGTCGCACGGTAAAGGCATATCTGCAGGAAAAGCAGCATCCAAACAGAACCAAGACTAGAAAACTGTGTTTTTCTAATTCTGGCTATCTGGTTTGGTATGCGCGTTGAAGTATCTAGCGATAATCCCGGATCAGTAAGATAGACAATAGAGAAGCAAGTTTATCACCTCGCCGACGACGGTCATTTCTGAATTCAGCCTGACGCGTGTCGTTTGAACCGTGGGGCCGTTTACCAATGGAGGTCTTGATAGAAGTGGGTCTGTATCGTGCATGTCAGCACAGATTTGCACCGAGGCGAAGTAAAGGAGAGTAATTCAGAGATCTGGGTGTAAACATAGTCTCATCGAGTTTACGATACCTTCTGAAATAACACAGATGATATGACATCATGGGAGAAGGGAATTGCCTCAAAGTGAAGTTCCTCAGAGATCTAAAATGAACATCGTTAGCTACATCTGAAGATCTCGGAAAGAAGCGGGGTAATCTCAGATAAGAAATTACGGACGCAACAACTTTGCGCATCCAGCCGTCCAGTACAAGGGGAATGTGCGCTTCATCAAATGAGCTATGTAAGGAAGGATACTCACGTCGCAACCTTGGAATGAACAACAGTCATATGAGAAAGGATCCACGACGGGTCACAGCCGCATGCCATGAGAATTCTAAGCTTGAGCAACAAAGAGGCAATGTTCAAGAAGCATGCTGAATTTCAACGACCTGTAGCTTTCAAAAGAAGCAGATACAGCGCACCTCTGTATCATTTGCGTCCTGGCATTCTTCAGCAATGATATTGTAGGAGAGGGGAGCCGTTGACGTACTATACGACAGAAAATTCAACCGAGCTTAGAGCAACTTGATTACCGGACCGGTTATAAGTCGAGTTCTTCACGAGCACACACCACATTGTGACTGTTACGTCGACTCAGACCGAGTAAAGATACATATATCCTGATAAAACAAGCTTCGGTAGCGTATGTCTTGTGAGGATGCTGGCACTCACAGTGCTGTCCTTCTAAGGGCATCTTGACATCCCAAGGTGGCGGAATGGACACGGGCGTTGAGGTACTGCGACGCGTGTACCAGGGAATCAAACGTCTATGTCCTACCTTCAGTGCGCCACAGGCAGTGACCAGTCGCGGTCGTGTAATGGTCGTAGCATGTGTTTATGAACTATATCTGGAAGAAAGTGACATCAGGTGACGTCACAGGAAAGCTTCAAACGTGACTATCACATGAATTTGCAATGCCCTACGTCACTGTTCTGATTAAGAACTTTCATCACGTCGTGGCGAAAAACTATCTGTGCAACAGCGGAAGAGCTATCTGCCCCGGCATCAATACGCTTGACTAAGAAACTCTTACACGGCGGTGCATTCCACATCTCCCACCGTATTCAAATTAGAACGTGAACGGGACTGACTCTGCGCTCAAAGTGTACTCTAAGGAGAACAGCATGGCTGTGGCTGTCCTATCGGAGATCAAATGGGATCATAGTAAGCTGTTCTGTTGCCGTGTGCCTTCCAACTGCGATATTAAGAAATTTAGGTAGTTATCTACACAGGGAACAGTGAACACGTCGATTGCGAGCAGCAGAGCCGCTGAACACCTTACATACAGGGCCGTCGAAGTCGGTGGGAAGTGCCCCATCCCTCTCCCTCTCGATGCAGATTTAGGCGCTTCAGAACGGGGTATGTGCTAAAAATGACCAGATGTCGGATAAGGGCAAATGCTAACGAAGTATTGCAAATGTCGGAGCTAGTGTGTATTCCTAGACTACCTTGCTTACGACGATCCGGATGTCCTCCCTCGCATCCTCGAATCTTTCAAGCCGGCGTACACCTTGTTCTATCCTTTTGACGGTACGTGTTCCAGTTGAGTCAAGAAAGTGTCGATGTCTAAGTCCTTTCCTGCGAAGACGGAAAATCTCCAAGGTGATGCTGTGTATTGACTCACTCATCCTGTGCCTGTTCTCTCCGTCGAGTGTTGTATTCCGTATACCTCGCAGCGACTAGGAATGGTCTCAGTTTCTGCGAAATATAGAACAACAGAGCAGGTGGGAAATGATATATATCAGAAAGAATTTGCTAATCATATCTTCCAGCCCAAAAACTCAGACAACATAAGTCTACCCAGCGCTCTAGACCGTTATTCCATAATTGTCATCTTACAGCAACCACAAGAATACTTATGCCATGGTCCATTGTTCTGCCTTAGGCTGTTAACAGGCTATGAATTATAGTATTAACCTGTACAACCCGGGCCCGGGACGGCCTTTAAAATCTGTCCTTCTTTGAACTCCCCAATTTTGTAAAATATTCCTCCATGTTCGACACTTCCAATATCACCCTCCAAGCTGCCGGGCTTGTCGCTCTTGCAGACGTCTCCCCAGTCATCGTACGGACGGCTCTTCTTGGAACCGCTTCGTATTCTGACGCTCTAGTCATCGCACCAGGCATGCACCACCAGCAGGCTGCGAGCGAGATCAACTGTGGAGAATTCCCCATCACCGGCGCTATGACCACCGAATACATCTTCCGCATCGAAAATCCTGCTACCGTGCATTATCTACAAACCATTGGCGTTACAGGCCACCTCGTCACCGCCCTCGTCTACCCACGCAATAACATATTCAAAGAGAACACTCCACTCCAGTCCTTCTTCGAAGCTGGTGTTCCCGCCAGTCTGTTGTACGCGCTCTGCCCGGTACTGATGATTATGGTCGCAGTCTCGCTGGCTCGTATCCGAGATTGGTGGGGCCTGGGAGTTCTGGGAGGATTTGTGTTGTCGAGGCTCATCAATGTGGTCGTCATCAAGCGGAGGGACGAAAGAGGGTGGAAAGGCCAGAAAGAACCAGGCGTGCAGGGCGATCTGTTCATACTGCTATGTTATGATCGTTGGGTACGATTGCAGGGCGCCGTCGACGATCTCAAAGCCGTAGCATCAGGACAGTGGCTGCGAGATATGACCGCGATAGAGAGCTTCGCTGTTACGTGTGCGACGATGTTGGTTTACGCATCCGCTGCTCTTGCCTTCAATGCCTCGACAGTCGGGAGCATGCTTATAGCGTCCTTGCTTTTGTCTACGGTTGCTCTCTTGACCGTATGCAACTCGTCGACTCGGTGTCTGCAGATTTGTGATCGGATTATTCGGAGACTAGGGGCGCCGAAAAAGTACGAGCGGAGGTTGGCGTTGGCGAATGAACTGATTGCTGAGATGGGCGGTCGGAATGATTGGGCCGTCGGTATGGGTTTGGTGCTTCCCAAATCTGGTGAGGCAGGGGTGGTCAATGTTTGAGAGGTATATGTCTGTTTTATTTCCTGCTGCTGTATTAGTCTGGTGATTGTCGGCGTAGTTCGCAGCATGGAGCCCCCTCTTGAAATATTTCATCTGCCGTATCTAAAAGCGGCGACAGAGGCTGCAGCTAAAATGGGCACTGGCAGGATTCTTCCGGGATAGGGTATAGTAGAGCTATAGATGGAACACCATTGGTTTCAGAACTATTTCATGAGCATCTAAGAATTCCACTTTTTTACAGGACTTCATTCAGCGAGCGCAATATTATACTAATCGAAGATCGGCTGGTGCCGCAATTGACTCCGAGTCTTCTTTCCTTGTAACAGCCACCATCTCTTGGTCTCTTCGACTCGTTCTCCGATACAGCCACACCTATGGGCAGAAAGAATGCTAGGTTTAGGGCGACTGTCATTCATAAAGCTGCTAAAGTAGTGCAAGCTCGCTTTCGACGCTGGGGAGTTTCCTCAGCTGTTGGTGCTGATCTGGTCTGGTATCTCCTGCTAGATTGGCCTAGCGCTATAAAGGAGGCAAGTCTGCATTTTATTCTACAAAAAGCTACAAGCCGCAGGTCTTAATTATCTTCGACTTTAGTGGAAACTGGATATTTATATCCAAAAGTACCAGGGATCCGTATTTTCACTGGCGCAGCGCTTAGCAGCGATCGACTCCAGATTTTCCATCTTGAGAAGGACACCAACCGTGATGTTATACACTCACGACGTGCTTCACGATGGTTCTCCCCTCAAAAAACGATCTTGCGATATCATTCTCATCGATGCCATGTGGCCGCTCGGCATCATGATAAAAGATGTTGCGTGTTTTCCATTCAAGCAGCTTCTCTTCCTGCGCATGAGGGTGTATCCAACTATACCTTCAGACGCCGAACTTGAACACCAGATGTTGAAAGATGTCGCCGCTTCGAAAGCCTACCTGGCCTCTAAGACATCAATACGGTCAGCCTCATGCGGGGTTCGAGCAATGGACGAAGCCGAATTTGATGCTCTTTTCGAGAGTTTATGTACCACAGTCCCCGACGCGGAAGACGCTTTTTATAACCTTGAAATTTATAGGTTGAGTTCAATGGAGGAAATACCGAATCTCGCTATAAATAACCTGAAGATAGCTGATCATGGAGCTCACGGGAAGGACACAAGACCCCAGTCTTCTTCTGGCTTGTCTTTGCCAAATATAGCTAGTACTATACTAGCAGCCGGGTCGAGGGCCTCGACCCCAGAGATGTCTCTGGTTGGTCCGGTGATTCCAACGCGAGGATATCGGGCTGTGGTATTTCGTGCCGCGAAGGAGGTAACTCGCATCTTGCAACAAGCGCAATACACATGTGCGATCTTGGGGAGTACGGCTTGTTATCTCTACGGAAATGGACGCTTGCCAAATGTAAGATCGGCGGCGCTTTTGCTACAGTATATACATACTGATGTCGATATTCTGATATCGTCGCATTGCTGCGATCCGGAGTGGCTGAAGGAATTACTTGTTACTACGAACCCGAATCGTTTCTATCTTGTGGATGCCAAAACACCCGGAGCTACGTGGAAGGTGCTGTGGTATCGCGATCGTGGTGTGGATGGGAAGTTCGACAAAACAAAGGTCGATATCCTGACACCGGGGGTATTACATCTTCCGATGATATTTTCCGATGCTATCGTCGAAAAGCAGGGACTACCGGTCGTTCCCATGTCAATTTGCTGTTGCACAAACTCCAGGGATGGAGGGATAATATGGAATCCTCGGAGATGCGACTTTGGAGCAAGCACGATGCGGACGTCGGAGATATATGTTCGTTGTTGAGGATCCTGTTTGTGGATATGAGTGGAGAGGAGAAGAAAAACTCTATGCATTGGAAACAGTTTGCATTGGAACGATTTGATGAAGAATTCCGAGATGCAACGGAGGCCCGGGTGGCGTGGTTTTGTAGGCAGTACCCGGCGCACCGCGATATGTGGCAGAAGCTCGGCTGGCAGACATGTATTAAAAATTCTCTCTGATTGCGTTGTTTCCCCCTCATTCCATTTTCATTCCTTGTTCATGTATTTTGGTGAACCTAGTGAAACTCAGAGTTTGTCCTCACCTGTAATTTTTAAAGATGTCCGCAAAGCCATACGATTCTTTATCATTACAAATAGAGCTCTATATATATACCCGAACAATTGTTGAGATGAATACCCAACGAATTTGTTAGAAAGACAAACATTTTTGAAATCCAGATGAGGGCTCAGGGACGAAATGAATTACGCGATAGTTTTCGGGGAGCCGATGGTGGAAGTATTTCGATATGAGAATTTGCTAAGTCCCCGGCTTGAGTTACCGAGTACATCAGATTGAAATTCCAAGATCGGCCCGGTGCCATTATTGACTCCGCGAGTCGTCTTTCCTTGTCACGATCGCCATCTCTTGACCTCTTCGACTAGTTCTCCCATACCACGACCCCGATGGGCAAAAAGAATATTAAGTTCAGGGCAATTGTCATCCATGAAGCGGCTAAAGTCTTACAGGCTCGCTTTGGACGCTGGGGAGTTCAATCAGCTGTTGGTTCTGATGTCGCCTGGTATGTCCTGCTGGATTTGCCTGGCGCTATAAAGGAGGCAAGTATGCATTTAGTGTACGAAAGGCTATAATCTGCAGGTTTTATTTATCTTACTCTTTAGTGGAAAGTGGACATTTATATACAACGGCACCGAGACATACTATCACTGGCGCAGCGCTTATCTGCGATCGACTCCAGATTTTCCATTTCGAGTAGGACACCAACCGTGATGGTGTACACTCACGATACTCTTCATGATGGCTGGCCACTCAAACAACGGAGTTGCGATATCACCTTCATCGGCACCGACTGGAGCCGCCTTAGCATGGTGAAAGATGTTGCATGTCTACCGTTCAAATATCTTCTCTTCCAGCGCATGGAGGCGTATTCAGACATACTTTCAACCACCAAACGTGACCACCAGATGTTTCAAGACGTCGCCGCTTCGAAAGCTTACTTGGCCTCTACGACGTCAATATGGCCAGGCCATGTCGAGTCGGAGGACCAAGGCATGTTTAATTTTCTTTTCGAGGTTTTGTGTGCCGTCATCCCCGATGCGAGGAAAACTTTTGATGCCCTTCATATTTTCCCGTCGCGACCACCAAATCAGGGAGTAGCCAGTCTGGCATCACGTGTATTCGATGTGAGGATCTTGACTCCAGCGATGTCTCCTGCCAGTCTCCGGTGCTTCCACCACTAGGATCTCGTGCTGTGGTATTTCGCGCGGCGAAAGAAGTAACTCGCATCTTTCGAGAAGTGCGATACACATTTGCGATCTTAGGGAGTACAGCTTGTTATCTCTACGGAAACGGACGCTTGCCCAATGTAAATTGTACCTCTCTGCCCATCATATATAGACACTGACGAACCGGCAGGACGTTGACATTCTGATGTCGTCGCATACTTGCGATTTAGAATCGATGAAGGCATTCCTTGTCGCTAAGAGCCCGAATCGTTTCTATCTCGTAGATTCGAAAACACCTGGAGCTACGTGGAAGGTGTTGTGGTACCATGATCGTGGTATAAAGGGGAAATTGGAGAAGACCAAGGTCGATATCTTGAAACCAGGGGTTTTACATCTGCCGATGATATTTTCTGAGGCTATTGTGGATATGCAGGGACTGCCGGTCGTTCCCATGTCAATCCTACTGCCGCATAAACTTCAAGGGTGGAAGGATAACATGAATTCCCCCATAACCCGTCTTCGGAGCAAGCAGGATGACGATGCGGGAGATATATGTTCGCTGTTGAGGATCATCATTGAGGGTATGAGTACGCAGGAGCAGGAAAACTCGACGTATTGGAGACGGTTTTCCCTGGAGCGGTTTGATGAAGAGTTCCGAACTGAAACAGAGCGTAGGGTGAGGATGTTTTGTTCAAATTTTCCAGAGCAGCGGGAAATGTGGAAGAAACTCGGCTGGTAGATTTGCTCAATGGATTCTGTCTCATATGTGATATTTTCCCGCGGCTCTGTGATTCCGTTGTTACTGTGAAGTAGAATCGAAGGGTTGGTCTTTTACTTGTAATGTTTTATTGCTGTCAATAGTGCGGTGTTTGATAAATACGATGAACTAACGATACATGAATCTACCTAAATAACCAAATTCATGCCAGGGACTAAATCGGCCGGGAGAATTCTGCGTTTGGCAGTGGGCACTTGCGTGCGTGTGGGATGCGTTCAAATTGAACTACATTTGTCTGTTATTGCTCGGAGAAGAATGAAGAGACCAATAGAAATGGTTACTACGAGACCTGACTTCAAGCACTCAGCGTGCCATACCTTTGGATGTTTGTGGGCAAATTCTGGGAGGTACCCTAGACAACTGTCAATAAATATCCGGCTCTCGGTCCGGTTCTGAACGCGCAATGCACGTGCAAAGATTGATTGGTTTTGTTTGGGAATTCAAACGAATTCGTTTGTTTCCGTAACTCTTCCTTCCTCCATCGTCGACGACCAAGGTGAAGGCGCGCGGTGATGTTTTCTTCTCTTTCTCTGCTCTTGGGCATTGTGCCCATGTCATTCTATTGCCAGCGCTCTACGGCTTCCGTGCATGGATCGCCTTCGCAGGCTTGTACGTGCGATACAGTTCTTCCAGGTTGATACGTCCTAACACGTCGGAGCGCAGCTAAACCGCTCTCGATGAACAAGAGATAACTCTTCCAAGTCATTTAATTCCCTCTTGGTTTGTTACAGCTCGGGACAACGACGTATGTCTCAATTAAGCTGTCTTCCTATTGTTTTCTCAGTTATCTTTTTTCCCAGCATATATGCACCTTGATCGCGGTTATCCGGCTAATATGAGCTTCTGGGGGCATGTACAATGGTCAGAGGCTATAGCCTTCTGAGAATGCCATCCCTGAAGGAGTATTAACTTGTGCGTCATATCCATGAAGTTCCGAGAGAAACGATGATTGATACAATGTGTAGGTAATTTCGAGGTCGTCGTCTGCGTTTTCGTTGCTGGAGCCGCCGCAATGAGGTGAAATGGCGAGTTCTTTTATGGTGCGAGCAGTTTACTGGCATTCGTCCGACATTGTTTACTAACAGAATGACCAGACTTGGCAGCTCACATAAAGTCCATCCCGTCATCGTCTCTCCAATGAGTAGATTCTTCTGTCGCTCTGAAGGGAGGCCAAGTTATACCTCGCGAGACTTTTATCCATCTATCGCCATCTCAACAGTTAGGGCTACCTGCTCCAAGGCCGTGAGTTTCTTCGATCTTAACTGATCTGTTGAGTCCTGCGTTCTTTTTTCCTAATTTTCTTTGTACCTTTCGCATTTCAAGCAGACTATGGCGCACAGATATCTCATACTTTGCCTCGAGGTAGGCTATCGCTTTTTGACCCGTCGTTTCTCTTGCATGATGTTATATCTTTACTATTTGCTACTTCAGAGGACGTACGTCCGATGAGACCATTCTTCCACCAAGACCTCTGATTCATTCACTTTGCCCACCTCGTTTGAAAGTCGACCTGTATTGACGTTGCCTTACAGTTTTAGATTTCCGTCAAGGCGGGTCCGTTTGGCGCCATTTAAGGCGTTTCCATCGCTTTTGAGGGCCACGGGACACGGCCTTCAGCGGAAAGGTTGCCATCTGAGCTTTTCGCTTCCCAGGCGCGGTCTTTCAGTGTCCAAAATCGCAAACCCTGAATTTACCATGTGCATATCCGGTCAAAGCGGAGAAAATGGAAAGTATGTAAGTGTCGAGTTGCGACGCTCGGTATTGCATTGTCAAGCCTATTCGTACAGGTTGGCAGGAGGTGTCTTCTAGCAATTTGAGGATGCACGATTGAACCTGGATCAAAGTACGTAGCCTCCAGCTTGCCGATTTTATCCTACTCATCACCCCGAAGTTTCGTCATTAATCACAGACTCATCACATGTACCAACCAAACTGAACACATGAGTGCTTGGCTTTGTTTCTTTGAATCGATGCCTTCGGGGCCGAGTCATATGTGCCATGATTTTCAGATCAGTGATAACACTGTTTGGTTGTAAAAAAACTTGCAATCATCATGCCCAAGCCTTGCAGCATGCGTGCTTATCATGTATGTGGGAGGTTCCATCTTGCAAAACTTGGCTTACCTGTCTCATGTAAGTACTTGCCCGGTGACTATTCATGTCCTTACCTTGGAGTTATCGAAGTTCATTCCTGACTTTCTAGTGATTGTGCTTCAACAGTCGGTATTTTAAACCGGAGACAAGCGTTTAATCTCTTTTGTTCGCATCAATGCCGAGCGCCATCTCTTCGTTTTTGACACGAATGCCTCGAGTTCATCCTCACATGGGGTATTGTCTTCATCCACATGTGGTAGACCGTCTGCCTTATGGTGAAAGGCTTGACTCAAAGCCACTGGATAGAGTAAAAGCTCTCCATCTGCAGAGGCAATGGTACCGGCAGCGCAATGTTCTACCATCTGCAGCACTCTTGGCCTTCGCTAGCGTCGCTTCTGCGACCAAGTCTCTCACCATCTCGACATCTGGTTAGTCTTTCTCTGCAACGTGGCACATCTCATCCACTGACATACAAGCCTTTCCAGCCCCGGTAAGCCTCTCGGACGTCTCTGCTCTGGAGGTTGTGAAGACTGTTGTCAACAGCGACGACGAAACTGTCAAGCTCTCCAATGACCCTCGCACCGTTCTCAGCTCATGGGCTACGGATCAAAGTCGTGATTCGTCAAGTCCGCAGGAATTTCTACCGACTTCACGGGTGTTACTATACGCTACATCCTTTCGGTCACTGCCAAGAAGGGCGCCGACACGTTTACTGTGCACGCGGAGAGTGTTTCCGTCACGCATGAGCTGGGAAATTCCTTCAACTTTACAATGCTGGCGAGAATACCTACACCGTCCCTCTGTCCACCATTAAGGAATGGAAGATGATGGTACTCTCACGACCATTGTTGCAGACGTTACTCCCGCCTATGTCGTACTCTCCGGCTAACTTCCGTCATTCTCGAAGCTCTCCTCTTCCTCCTTTGGTGGAGCTGCCGATCGCCACTTCAGCGCGCGCTCCCTCACCAACACGCAAGCTATAATTCCTGCTCTTTATTCCGACACAGTATCAACGCCCAGGCGTTCTGACATGGCCAGGCTAGTATCGACCACTTGAAGGCTAACCAGAGTCGGTCGACTACTCAGATGACCTAGTGCGGCACATTTGCGACCAGCTGGTATACGGAACGTTGAGTGCTTCCGAGGTATGTCACTGATTTTGTCTTTCTTTTTGAATTGTCTGACAATAAGCAAGGCCACGCATCGGCACCTACTTCGTGGACGTACGATTGTTCCTGCAATCTACGGCAAAGTGTACCTGGGGACCGATGATTATGCACGTAGTATGTAGGTGCATTTTATCTGTCTTGCATCAACTTATGGTTCGTGGGTGGGACAGCGTGCAAGTCCCTCGCGAAGTCGAATCCTGCCAGGTCATTTTTAAATGCTCAGTACGTCTTGCGTTTGTCTTTCTTTAGTTCAACGCTGATGCAATGCAGTAGCCACGCGTTCTTCTCTGGCTGTGTATCACTCTGAATGTTTTGTGCGGTAAATCTGTGCGGCTGCGTATGAAAAGAATCAAATGGTATATTGCCCTTGCTTTTTCTTCACCAAAGTTACTGTCCTCTATTCGAATAATATTGTGTACTCTTTCGGCCACGTTGCCAATCGTTCAGATTCCCGCCGCCTAGAATCGTCTTTTTGCTCGCCTATTCGATTTCCTCTCAGGGCAAATTTCAAGAGTGTATCTATTGTTTTTCCGCGGCTCGACGAGTGTGTTAAATTTATCACTGCTGGCTTGTTCTTTTCTATTCCTGCGACTGTATTACACAGTAGCATGGCACTTGGGGACGATACGAGAACCTCCCACATTTTAATAACAAGAAATGCTCGCTGTTCGCCCCCCATGATCTATGTTATCTTCCTTCTCTCTGCAAAGAGAACTTGTCTTCGCCCGGATTTGAATACTGGTCGACAGTCCGTCAAGGGAATAGAAAAATGGCAGGGAGTGATGGCATGTGCGGTATTTTCTTCCTCGGATATGATTAGCGATTGGAACTTCTACTAAGGATAGGAGCGGAAGTCTGGAACACGCCCCTTTCGGCATACTATATACTGCAAGTCCAGGTCTTACTTACCTTCCTAAATCCCACGTCCGAATGTCGACTTCTCAAGAACCCGAGCACCCTATCGTAACCCTACTCAGTCTCCAAGAGCATCTCGGAAATCTAACTAGACAGCACAAAGGTCTGCATGTAAAACGCGATACTTCTGTTACTCAAGCTCTGGACAATATCATTTCTTATCCATTTGTTTCGTTCAACCTCCCACCCTACTTGAGTGAATACTCGTTCGAGGGTACGGACGAAACAGCCTTCGGCGCCCTTGATTCCCCAAACACCGATGCTATCCGTTCCCAAAGCTTGCCTTCTTCCTTCGGAAGGGGTGACCAGACAGTCACAGACCCGACGTACCGAAATGGGCGTGAGGTTCGCGGGGAAGATTTCAAATGGTCCGACTCTCCGCACGACGCAGCGGCCTGTCACCGTCTCGCTTTAGAGCTGAAGAATGTCCTAGAAACAACATTGTTCGTCGGAAAAGAAGTCGATATCCGGCTGTATAAACTCGCATTGTACGATAAGGACGGGCACTTTGACTGGCACCGCGACTCAACACACGGGGACGACCATCATGCTACGGTCCTAGTCGCGCTGAACACCTCTTGGGAAGGGGGCTCGCTTCTCCTCCGCAACAACGGGCAAGAGATGACAGTGGATATGCACCCAAAAATCACATCCATTGCATCTCCAGAGACGTCCGAATCCGAATCCGAACACGAACCTGAAACCCAGACCAGTCTCAAAGCGGCGGCGTTCTACACGGATGTAGAGCACAAGGTCGAGCCAGTAACTGAAGGGGTGCGGTTTATACTCCAATACGACGTCTTCGTCTCTAGGGAGAAAGATGATGGCTACGATTTTGACGATTCTTCGCATCTCGACAAGGTTAGCGGCAAATCGCGTCTGCACTACAGCGATAGAAAAATCTATGACCATGAACTTCAAGCACCCTCTGGCTCCTCGAACGAAGACTCCATCTCGTCTCTTGTGAAGGCCATCCAAGAGATCATCGCTAGCGGTACAGAGGAAGTAGGCTTCCCGCTCCGCCACCTCTACCGCCAAGCGAGCATTTGCAAGGAGTATCTCAAGGGTGCTGACGCCATCATCTACGCGAAGCTCAGCCAGGTATTCGATGTATCCCTCGTTCCGGTGATCCTAGAAGAGAGCTCTTTAGACGGTGAATGGACAGGGGAGGAAATGGCTGTATACAAGGCTTTGGGACACGGGGCGGTAGGTGGGCATACGAGGAAAAAGGCAAGAATTTCCACCGAGTTCCACCTGAACCTCGTTTCACATGTCATGGAAATAAGTAGCGAAGACTACATCGCGTACACGGGTAATGAGGCGCAGGAGGCTGAGTGCACGTACTTTGGAGGAGGAATGTTCATTCGCGGGAAGAGATTGAAAGCGCAAGTCATTTAAGTACATACTGTTTGATTTGAAGACTTGGCATGTATTACTAGCCTTCGTTGAAGTTCGTTCTATTGATTCTTCTCGACCTTCAAATCGCAACCTTGTGCTACCTAAGAGCCTTGAGTCGCATGAAAGACGTACATAGCTGAGACATACCATCCATACAATAACACGACATATTTCATCACGTTTACTGTCATACAGAAATTTAATTCCAGAAGCCTTTACGAACCCACATTCAACGGGTACGAAAGCGGAGGCTAGCTCGTAAACCCCATAAAGTCAAGAGTTGGCGTCAAATGGGAAAAGGTCTTCCCTCTTGCACAACTTTGGCAGCGATGAAATTGAGGGTCCTCATGAGGATGTCTCTGGAAATATTTCTGAATTTAGCGCAATCACGGACTCAAATTTAGGGACTCACTGAACATACGGTGCTCGTTACTCAGTGGAATGAACACTGCTTACACGACTAGAATCGGTGTAGGTCCCTTACATATTGTTAAGAAAAGACAGTATATACTGGAAATACATCACAATTTGGAAGGACAGAAATCCACCGTCCCCCTGAGAGGATCAGGTACAAAAAAAAAACACCATGGCACTATTTTCGAACAGGTCATTCACATCCTCCCGGTCGACCTCGCAGGTTGCAAAGAACTCGCCTCGCTGAATTCGAATGTGGGATTGGTTTTTCACAATTACGTTGCGCCCGGGTGTAAGACCATGATAAAGTAAGACCTCTTCGAGCACATACCCCGAAGAAGAGGGAAAGCATTGGATGTGCACGGCGACAAGTACCCCCATATATGGTACGCAGAACGAACCAGCACCACGCGGAAAGCAACACGAGCCTATGCGAAACCAAATGCACCCAGCGGAGATGCAATAGAGAGCCGCGTATAGAAACTAGCTAGGGAGGTAGAAAACTCACTGTCGCCGTAGAGAAATGACGTACGGAAGTGAACCAAGTTTCCGCCGTTCCTATCGCCGGCGTTGACAGGCTATAGGATGTGTTTGTATTGGAGAAATAGATCGCCGTCAGCGTCGTACTGGATATCCCTTGTTACAACTAGTCATGACAAAAGAAGCGCGCGGCTAGCTGAGTTCCAAGCGCGTACAGGGAGAATCTTGTTCGCATCTGGAAGTGGTGACCAAGGTAAATACGAACAATCGCCTCACCGAAAATGTTTTCTTGTGTAATAGATCGAAAAGTTGTCCACAAACGCCAAAGAGGCGCCCTTTCTGACAGGTGGGTATTTGGTTGTGTGGCCTCCGGGTGCAGTCCTCACTCGGATCGGTAATTACTCTGAGCGAGGTGCCTCTGCCATCGAATCAACAATCTATTGTCCGTCAACGAGGGTTTACGATGAATGCAGGTACTTTGGAGGAGGAATGTTCATCCGCGAGAAGAGGTCGGAAGCGTAAGTCGTTAAGGATATACGGTTTGATTTAAAGACTTGGAATGTATTACTAGCCTTCGTTCTATTGGTTCTTGTCAACCCCCAAATCGCGACCTTGTGTCACTAAGAGCCTTGAATCGCATACATAGCACACGAGGGAAGATGAGTAACAACACGAGTCCGCGCGAAAACAAACTTTGATCAGCGGCGATGCAGTAGAGAGAGAGCATAGAAACTAGCTAGGGAGGTAGGAAGCTCACCGTCGCCGTAGAGAAATGACGTACGGAAGTGAACTAAGTTTCCGCCGTTCCTATTGCCAGGGTTGATAGGCTATAGGATGTGTTTGTATTGAAGAAATCGATCGCTGTCAGCGCCGTACTGGATATCCTTTGTTACAACCTGTCATGACAAAAGAAGCGGGCAACTTGAAACTGATAAAATGCGGGCAGGGAGACATCTGAAATTAGTGACCGACGTAAATACGAACAACGATCACCTCATCGAAAATGTTTTCTTGTGTAATAGATCGAAACGTTGTACACAAACGCCAAAGAGGCGGCCTTTCTGACGAGTGGGTATTTGGTTGTGTGGCCTCCGGGTGCAGTCCTCACTCGGATCGGCAATTACTCTGAGCGAGGTGCCTCTGCCGTTGAATGTATAATCTAATTTTGTTCGTCAGCGAGGGTGTATGATGAATGTGGGGGAAATCAAGTATCCGGTGTTCGAAGCCATACGGTGTCTGCACGCGTCCACCTCAACACGAAGCCTTGTGTTTCTAGGCTAACCAGGATATGTACATCCAGTCACAAGAGATGGTGTACTGAGCTTCGCGTCGATGTCCACGCGCCCTCGAATACATTGCGGAGATGGAGTCCA
Source organism: Armillaria altimontana (assembly GCA_022818075.1). NCBI lineage: Eukaryota > Fungi > Basidiomycota > Agaricomycetes > Agaricales > Physalacriaceae > Armillaria > Armillaria altimontana. Next base: position 5,790,343 of record JAIWYR010000001.1, read on the forward strand.
CATGCAGGAGTGCAGCCGTCTTGCTGAGCTGAGATGAGTAGCGGTTTGTATCAAGAAGTGAATGATCATCAGTGTTGTACCTTTGGGAAAGGCGCCTTTTATTTGTATGAGAAACTGAATTTGATTAGGCGCTTAAGCTTTTGTATCCGTGGCAAAAGAATTGTGAATGACGCCAACATGAGTATGAATTGAGCGTATTAATGAGCACCGGAGATCCTTGTCATTGTTCACATCGGCCTAGGCCTAGGCGTGTACCCGAGTATAGCATCAGCTACGATTAGCTTATTCAGGGTGCAAAAAGGCGGCAACGAGAGATAGGGTACCCAAGGGAACAATGACAGTGCGAGGTAGAGCTTAGAGAACTGTATTGAGAAAGGATTGTTAAATGAAGAAGGAAGCGTACCGTGGTTACCCAAGTTGGGTGTATCGTTTGTATATGACTCTAAATGACTCATATCATCAGAAGCCCAAGAAGCATGCGGCTGTGGAAGCTTGAATTGAGCAAAGACATAAAGCAAGACATGGTGCCAAGAATAGCGATGACATCAACGCTGACGTAAAAAAAAAAGCCGCGAAAACACGCCATTTGAATTAATTTAGGCATGATGATTTGTAGTGGACGTCGTCAATTGGATGTAACATAACTACGAAGATTGGTATGGAGAAACAGAGCATGAATGAAAAATGGAAAATGAGAATGAAACGGATAATTCTACAAGACGACACAGTGGTTGCCCCTCTTCTTCCCGGGACGGCTAAGGAGCGCCGCACGGGTCGCATACTGGAACACCTCCCGCACGCCTTCACCCGACTTGGCCGAACATTCGAGATAATGCCTGGCGTTGATCTTCTGTGCGACGGCCATGCCCTAATCCGGGTGTAAGCGAAGGATAAATAAATAATAGAAAGGGTCACACACCTCTTCCGGCGTCACAGGCCTCTGGCTAGTCTTCCTCAACTCGTCAATAACCCTCGGATCACGCCGCAAGTCCTTTTTGCACCCAACGAGGATAATCGGCAACCCGGCGCAGAAATGCATTACTTCCGAGATCCACTACACGGCTGTTAGCACACGATATAACGCAGTAGACTTTGCGTCACCTTCTCCTGGACGTTATCGAGGGAATCTGGGCTGTCGACGGCAAAGCAGATGAGGATGACATGCGAGTCCGGGTAACTCAGCGGTCGCAGCCGGTCGTAGTCCTCCTGCCCTGCTGTATCCCACAGCGCCAGCTCGACATGCTTCCCGTCCACCTCGACGTCCGCAACGTAGTTCTCAAACACCGTAGGCACATACACCTACAACACATGTTAGCACTCGCCAACAGACACATGTCTCGCCACGCACCTCAGGGAACGTCCCCTTTGAAAAGACGATCAACAGGCAGGTCTGCCGCACCCAATCAGCACCGAGTCATAGTGGCGACAACGGAGAAAACAAACCTTTCCGCAAGCACCATCGCCGACAATGACAAGCTTTCTTCGGATTTCTGACATGGCGTGAGAGAGGGAAGATGGGGTAGGAGGCGCTGGGTTGGCAGGTGGTGGTTGTATAGGAGCGAGCGACTTGGGCCCGACTCCAGTTTAAAGCGGAGGTTGAATTATCGCACCGCTTTTGGATTACATCACTGTGTCTGTGCGTGGGATTACCCGGCCCGATGAACGCACAGCCGATCTCTCATCCGACCAGGATACACTCCCTTGTTATTATACGATTCTAACTGGTTGGACTGTCTGAATCTTATTCACCGCACAGCGCCAAGCTCACTTCACACCGGAGACTTCTCCCCGCTTCATCGAATTCTACCGATTCGCCGTCATCTTTTTTACCTACACAGTTCCTTCTATTGCCCAAAAAGGTCATCAAAGAAGGCGGTAGGACCTATGCAACCCAAGCTAACGCGAGTCATTTTCTTCCAAAAGTGCACAACGCGTCGTTCAGCGACTCGACTACCTCACACGAAGCTGGAGACCTTCTACATAGCGTATCCGTCGTTTTCATCATGGCTATACAAGGAGCTGTGGTGGGTCTTGAACCGAAATTTTCTCTCAGAGCCTTGTTGTACTGCCTTGCACGCCTCCTGTCCCCAGAAACTTAGGGACATGGGAGACGTCCCTCTCTGATACCTTCATCCTTCCCCACATATTTTACCTACTCCGAACGGCGTATCTCTCCGTTCATTTCGGCTACGTTCTGAAAAGATTGCCTACCGTCCATATTTGTGATATCAAATGACCTGCACACGGTCACAATGCGTGCTCTGCCGTTTCATTTGAGACGCCGACCACCTCGCTAGGAACGTTCGCTTCGTCTCACTAAAAAAAGGATCTCTTCCCGTTTAGTCGATTTACGTCCGGGATTACCTGAAGAAACGACGTGGCATGATTTATCCGAATAACCGTCTCGGGCTTTGCTTGCTTGTGGGATCGCCAACGCGAGGCTTTTGTCTTTTCGAAAGTTCAATGTGTATGGACCTCGCAATGCATGTAGACGTTCTCGCTAGAGGTCACCGGCCCCTCAGTGTCTCATTCATCCGCCAAATCCTTGAACGTGATGGCGTAATTCTTCCAGCACGGCGCTTAGATGGGTATCTAACGTTAAGGGAGTCGACCTGCTCACACGACGGATAAATTTAGCCCTACTCCGCTTTTTCCATTCCCTTCCCTTCACACGCCGAGTCATCTTTTTTCGAGTGCTGCATCTCTGACTGCAGGGGTGGTTAAATTGGGCGCCTGTCGTTGGCCATGCTCCAGCCTCCAACGTCCAACCTGCATACAGGGAAGACGCGCTCTATCTGGGCGAAACCGTTTCATTTGAGGCGTCGACCTCCTCGCTAGGAACGTTTACTTCGTTCCACTAAAAAAGGATCTCTTCCCGTTTAGTCGTTTTACCTCCGGGATTACCTGACCACACGACGCGGCATCCTTTATCCTTCTCGGTGTCGAATACTCATGGGATCGCCCAAAGGCGAGGCTGTTGTCTTTTCAAAGTCCAGTGCGTGTAGAACTTCCCGCTAATGCCTCCCCGGCGTCGTTGCTTCTTTCATCCGCCCGTCCCTATGAACGTGATAAGCATAAGGGTGTTGTTCTTCCGGTACGGCGCTTAGATGGGTATCTAAGGCTACCTCACACGGCGGACAATTGGCATGACTTTTGCCTTACCTCCGCTCTTCCCATTCCCTTCCCTTCACACACTCAAGAAAACACCGAGTCATCCTTTTTCGAGCGCTGCATCTCCGACTGCAGGGGTGGTTAAACTGGTTTGCAAAGCTTCGCGCCTGTCGTTGGCGTTGTTCCCTCGTGTCCCGGCGATGTCAACGACTTCACGAATCCTACCAGCCTCTCACGCCTCAGGACCCAGTGCTCTTCTTTTCTTCCTTCACCGTCACGGACCAACCTAATCTTCTCCTTTTTCCCCCTGAGGGATGTATAGGGAAGGAAGAAGCGAGCCAAGCTCGCTCTTTCATCCCACGCTGGAAGGGTGAGGAGAACACCTCAGACCAACCTAATCTTCGAAACCGCCTAACGATGTCTCCAAACCGAATCCCCTCCCACCGTATCGCCTGAAACCTCCTCTCAGCATTGAGGACTCCTGGACCTGGATCTCACTGTCCACTTCACCGTCTCCTTCCATTTCGTGACACTCTTCCCTTTCTTTAGTAACGTTACATAGCGTGTCCCTTCCGTTGATTTTTAACGAGCGCTGTAGTACCTTGACCTCGACGCTGGGAACGGGCACCCTATGCTCGAACCTCTCCCCAATGCGCTTCGTATTGGCCCCGCCTTTTCGCCATAAACTATTGACGTTTAAATAGGCTATCTTGTGGCAGCCTTTTCTCTTGGCCGGCCGCTTACGATGTGATACTTATGTCTCTCCTTTCATTTTCCGCCCGCGGAGTTTCGATGAACAGCGCCTTTTACCCCCCCAGGAACCCTACCGTACCTCAAAGGGCCAGAGGGATCGCGAATGCCGCGCGTAGAAGGATTATCGTCGACTCGGAAGTACCTCTCAGAGCGCATCAATGCGGACAATCAAACTTCCGCAGGGGTATCGTGCCTTGGGGTCGCGTGTCTAAAAAAGCACAATCAATACGCGACCCAATTATCTCTCCCTGACGCGAAGCCTTTCTTTTGAAATTTACAAGCGCCCCGATCGGACGCGTCGACCTTGCTAGCATACACCCCGAAAATAGTGGAAGTTCTGGACAGTTTCTGATGCTCAGAAACCAATCCTGAAACTAGCAGATACCATAGATGGCTATGCGCCCTGTCCCGACACAGTCCCGCCCATACCGCGCCAAGTTTCATGATTAGTTTCTGGCGGTCAGGAACTCCTCAGAAATTTTACGTTTTTCGGAGTGATTCTACGAAAGGCTTGCTATTGTTCAGTGTGACGACGAATAATCACTCCGTCCCACAAAAACCGCCATGGCGGTATCCTCTCACTGTTTTGTGGATTCCGCGAATTCCGGCTTGGCTCTGGAAAGAACTTGTTCTCCACGAGGCGGCATCATTCATCCGAATAGCCGTCTCGTGTACCGTCCATTGTTGTGGCTGGTATAGGCATTCAGGGTGTCTAAGTTTGCTTTATTTACTCAAGGGGTCGCGGAACCTGTTTGACACGAGGCTTTTGTTTCTTTACAGTACAACGCGTATGGATCTAATAAGACCTCGTTAATACTACCCGACGTGATGGTACCCTTCAATATCTTAGTTCCTTGTCCCTTCACTCCAGCCAGGGGCGATTCATTCGGGAGCTGTCTCCGTGATGGTCGAAGGGCGAATCTTTTTAGTTCTTTTGCGGCGTTACACTGATCTCGCACCGGTTCCTAAAGGAACTCCCTATATCATGGCGTGCTCAGGATCATCACCCAATCAGACACAAGGAGTGACATCCTATATCACGATTACATGTCTGGTCCATTCACTGTGCATGTTTCTGTGTTCTATGACGCATGGTGTGTTTATTTTTAGAGGAACTGCAAAGCTAATAGGAAGGGCCTGGGCGGCTGGACGCATGCGAGATCCTTGTCTGTATAGCGCGTCGCCGAGCTATGCACTAATGACGTGCGTTTGTTGACCATCACTGACATCGTCTCCATGTGTGACGCAGTGTAAACCTTGAAGCTTTGAAATTTGAAAATTTGAAGCTTGAATCACGCTGTACATATCGGTTGAATCGGTTGAAGATGCACATTGTCGATTCCCCGATGATGGGGTGATCGCACGGACCCACAGTTACTATCCGCCGGGCTATCTATGCTAGAAGGGGTAACAGGCACGATTGCCATGTGAGACCTGATTAGCTCTGTCTGAAGCGAGCGAGACTCGACCCTTTCTTCAGAAAGTATGAGCGCGCTACGCAAGGTTAATACGCGTCGATCTCGATCTCCTGATTAGCCTTTCACGGCGCGTTCCTATTATGTCTATCGCTCTTCGGAGTTCTCCCACGACCGACAGTCACTGGTCGCATCAATGCCTGCGTCTATTTGGTATAAATCAAGAATATTGAGTATCGCTACAGATGTTTTCTACTATTATAACGATGACAGCCGTCGCTCTTCTCATCACAAGTTAAGGATTCGTGTTAAATACGCTTGCAGCTCTACGCTTATGAGAGGTCGGCAACAAGGCAGAACGCGGATTGCTCACGGTAAGGTCACGGTCCCCCCATTGTCGCGCTTGATGATGACAACGATCAGCGTACCCTGCAATACGTCGTTGTCAGTTTATAATTGTATTTCGAGTCTTTGAAGCAAGGATACTCACATCCGACATACGACTTGTTGATTGTACGACTCCCGTTACGAGTCCACCGATCGAGTTAAAAAACGACACGTGTGAACCAGCCTAGAGAAGTGAGTATCGACGCGCTGTGAATGTCTTGTGTACGCACTGGAAAGGCATTCATAGAGGGAATAGTTGGTGGGGGTAAGTGCTAACTGAGTTACTCTAATTCTACGCGACACATTGGTTTAAATACTTCCCGAAGAAAGATCCATGCAGCTGACGCGAAACTTGAATAATATTGAAGGCATGGAGACTGTTCTGATGAGACACTCTTAGATCATCAATCAGGGATATCGAATAGTTTTTTTTTGCTCCCGTCAGCATTATAACGGATGTACAATATCGCGATACAAGATAAATCATTACGAAGGGAAACATGAGAGTCCGTTTTTAAGAACTGCCTGGGCCGCCTCTTTCGAGATACTCCTTGCAGTGCTGCGCGACCAAAATTACTGTCACTAAATAATAGGGAAATGAAAACAATGGCTGTAATCTTACCGGGGGACTCGAGAACCCTCACAGACGCCCTTCCTCCGAGTCGGAGTCCCTAATTTAAGATCACATTAAACAAACCTTCGGTAGTCTTGGATACCCAGAAGTTTAAACTTGACTCATAGAGACTTCATTGGCAGCGTTGTTGTGTGGTGAGTGTGAAAACCGCTGGAAAATCTTGACTATGATGTGTTATCCACAAAGAACAATTATGACGGGATCAGGAAGTGTTTCGTACTCCAGCATGTGAATGCATATGCATCGCGCCTAATAGGTCGTAGTTGAAACAGGTCCCGCCAAGATGAGCTCGAGGAAGGATTACTAAGATCTAGGCTGTCACGCACAAGGCTGCAAACTGTAGATATAAGAACAAAATGGCAGTATAGCAGGCCACTGTGAGGTCCGCGGATTTGAAATCTTCTGGCATCTTTAAAGGGGACAAGACCGAGACCAAGAAGTTTACCGACGGAGTAGTTAGGAAACGGAGAGACATGATGGGTGTCGTTATAGGATACAGCTTTCCAGGTTCGCATGATAGTTACCTGCGTTAGTGGATGTGACGTCGAGAACACCATTCTAACGAAGATGGTGATACGGGGAGGATGGGTGAGCCAGATGACTCGAGTTTTCATTATGCGTGAAATGGCGGTACGAGTCGTCATCCGCTGATGCTTAGTATGTCCACTAATTCCTTGGCCTATACAATGAGTTCTCCGTAGTATCATTTGTGCATCCTCACCGTCTTAGCGATCAGCGCGCGTCGATGGGGAGAGGATTCCGAAGAGGGAGCTGACGACCTCGTAGGACGAGCAATGCGACGAGAAATTTTCCTAAGACCAACCTCGATACTACTCCGGTATAGATGACGATGCTGTCTCCACGAAGACGGATGCAGAATAGACGGTAAAACGAGGTAGAGATCTATTACAGCTCCCGAGGCATAGCAAGGAAGGCAGTAGAGCATATAGTTCCGGAAACATTAAGACGAGTAGGCCGCGTAATAGCCGAGATGGCGTGCATGCGCCTTAGTCAGAAAAGGTCATCCGTAGCCGAGAGATATGGCCCTGGCCTTGTTTTAGTCCGCCGAGCAGGTGTCGTTACACTGTACAGTCATGATCGAAGTTGGAAGAAGTTAATTGATTCATAAAGATCAACTAGACTCGGACGTGACAGTGATACTGATCAAGCAAGGACACGAGAAGTTGGAGTCCTGTATGCGTAGTACGGCCTAGCCGCTGTGCAGAGAAAACCTGTTACTAGTTGGAAGAAATGACGTCAGTGTTCTATCAATGTTACGATGCGCTGAGTGAACATTTCATATTGAAAGTCACGGTCGGTCACACTCCTTCCATTTTCGCTGATCGCATCATTTCCCCCTCCGAGTCTTTCCAACCTTTTTCACTTTCTGGCCGTCGGAAAGGACCATCACTATCCTCTTAGTTCATGATGTGGTGTTTAAAGCATAGTTATCGGACCGACAAAGAATCGATCATCTGCTTGTCATCTGCAACATCCAAGCCAGGTCTATAGTGGTCAGCCTCGGAACCTTGTGCGCAACTAAATACTTCAAGGTCCGCGGTGTGAACCGGTGCCCTGGAATGCCGGAATGTTTGGAGCAACGAATGAAACATCTGGGAGAGTCAATATTTGTCTAGTCGACTCGTAATTCGACATCTGTCATAGCGGTCGTGACCATCCACTAAGGAGAGTCAAGCGACGTTCACGACTCGCAACCAATGTATGTGATTTACCCATTACCAAGGGGCTCCAAAGTGTAACGAAATATCCGCAAATCATTCAATATTTCGAGCTCTACTTGCCGCATAGATAGAGACGCTTCGCTATGCAAGAAGTGAAAAACTTAGGTACGGTCACACGCCGGGAAACTCCTGATCTGACTATACTATTTCCCTCATTAGCTCTGTCCGCGGTATCTCTCCTGCACCGCTTTAGCCTTGAACAAGCAATCACGACGTTCATGCATGGTCTTCCTTTGTTTTCAAATTTGTACTTGTGACCGTCAATGACGGCAGAAAAAACGAGAGTTAAGGGTACGCTTATCAACCCAGGCTATGTCACATCGAAGGTGGTGGGAATCCCAAGCAACTCGCATCAGAACACCTCATGGCTTTGGACGTCCGTCTACGTTTACCTCCGTAGCCCGTTCTCTCTGGCTCCCTGAGTTACGTTGGGAAGGTGAGTAGGATAGAGCGCGTCTTGTGTGGAATGTTATTCCCTTGTCATTCTATTCCGCGATATGATCTGAGTTACCTTCCTCGAGCCTCGGGCACGCACCCGTCTTGCATTAGACGAGATGAAACCATCTGCCACCAATATCTCAGTCTGTTTTATCGTTCTTATTCTGATATCCATCTCACAGAAATCAAGCTCAATGCTCAAGGCCCTGGCCATAGTTATGTCTTCAGGCATGCAGCGGTATGTATTAGAGTCGTTGACGAGGCAATATCTTCTCTCGCTTACTTCCTGATGTGGATTTTCATTAGAATGCTGTCTCACTGTACTGCGTCTCCCTACCCACGGATTCAGTTAATGCCTTTCCTCTTTGATTATTGGCCTTTGCGATTTCAAGGTAGAAACACTGACGAATTCATCGTACAGTAAGGACCTCTTCCATGAAGTCTGTTTGAATTTCTTGATGATGTGATTTGAATAGGAAAAGTCTGTCATGTCCCTCAAGAGAGCTGCATAATTTGCCGAATCCAGCGAACGCAAAGGTTACCTTTCATCGTCTGCTCTCAGTAATGCTTGCCAACGGCCGCTCTCGGCAAGCAGTAGACGCCGAGCTGAGCGGAAGATAGCAAGGCGGTTTTGTGCATCTCTGTTGGCACATACCTGTATGCCTTCTCAAGTTCTATATATTTTTCTCGAAGGTAGGTGCAACTGTTTTTACTGTATCTGGTTGGTATGTGATCTAGAAGAACAAACAAGCTGTCTGTTCAAGTACAAGGATAGGTGCGTTCTGTTCCCATATTTCAGCGTGACGATGTCAAAATTTTCCTTTCTTACAGCTGTCCTCGAAACACGCCTGCGGCCCTACGTGCACGCCAACCTAGCAACGCCAAGACCACAAAGGTCACTACGGCTCATCCGGGAGTCGTCTTCCTACCACTGAACATGATGTTTTACGTATAGTTCTTTCACATCGGGACTTTACACCAGTCAACCTCCTCGCCAATTGGCATGTCATACAGAACGAATTATCCCTATTCCGTTATTCTCATTCTCTTCATTGTAATTGCCGTTCACTGTCGCCATAATCAAGAAAACACTGAGCCATCCCTTTTCGACGACTAGGGATCTCTGGTGGTAGGGAACGCCCTACTCCCTTGTGTGCCCGTGATAAATGTGAATTCACGAATCCTACCCGCCTCTAACATCTGGGAGTCCTGGGCCCTTCTTTTCTCGCTTCACAGACTAGGCTGTTAAGTGGTGTCTCCTAATAGAATCCCCTCTCACCATATCATGCTAATGCCCCTCTCAGTAGTGAGGAACAAAGCAGGAGGGCGTATTCGCTTTATTTCCTCGATTTGCATCGTGTATGCGTCAAGTCCCTTCCTTGAGTCCTGTGGTCCCTTGACCTGATCGCTGGGAGCAAAGTCCCTCTCCGCACTTATGCTCGTACCTCTCCCCAACGCGGTTGGTATTGTATATTTGTCCCTGCTTTTTGTCCAAAAATCGGCCACACGGGAGACGGTCTGATATTGTCTCTCAAGAACCTCAAAAGTGACGACAAAAGTTCTGGAGGTGTGATGTTTTACCTACTGTTCCTTTCCGCCAACTTTCCGCCGTGTCGTGCTTGGATGGACGGTAGCCCTTATTTTCTAAGAACCCGCCATCTTGGTTTGAAGGCCAAAAGGCATTGGAAATGTCTTGATTTCCAGGATTATCTGCAACACGCACGTGCATCTCAAGGCGCTGTCACTGTCAGGGTCCGGGCGATCAAAGGGACGTAATATTTATTGTCCGGAGGACTTTAGGTCGCACGAATTCAGGGAGGACGGTTATCCAGTGCTACCGCTAATACGGCTAGCATCCCTTCACGCGAAGATAACCTTGTATCCTTGTTATTGGTCCCTTGAGCTGGCGCTCCTACGATTACCACCACTTCAGACACTCGAGACGGCATCCTACATCCCTCAGTTCATTCACTGCGCTTATTTTTGTCTTTTATGACACATGATATCTTCATTATGAGAGGAACTATTGAGCGAATAGGAAGGGCGGTTTGGCTCTATGTACTGCGCATAATTAGTAAGATGCATCGTTAGCATTGATTCCGTCCCTGACGCAATATCAACCTTGAACTCCTTGGAGCCCTGAATCCTGCTGTGCATAATCAGCTGATAAGGCACATTCACGGTTCCGTCGATTCTCCGATGATGAGGTGATCGAAGGGGTAATTTAGCTCTGTCTGACACGGGACTGGACCCTTTCTTCTAGAAGGTATAAACGCGGTACACAAGGCTAAGACGCGTCGATCTCGTGATTAGCGTTTCCACGACGCGATCCTAATATGTATATGGGACTTTTGTTGTTCTCTCTCAAGTCACGATCAACAGCCACTGTTAGCATAAATATTTGGGTCTATTTGGCATACAAATCAAGAACATCGTGGGTATTGTTACAAACACTTTCTACCATCGCCCACCTACTCTTCTCGCCACTATTTAGACGTTGATGGTAAACACGCTTGCAGCTCTATGCTCATAAGAGGTTGGGCACTAAAAACATATAACGGATTTCTCACGGCAAGGTTACGGTCCCCCCATTATCACGCTTGATGAGAACTGATTGCGTACCCTGAAATATGTTGATGTCAGTTGCATCATTCCATTCCAAAGTCTTCGAAACAAAGGGTTACTAACATCCGACAAACGACTCGTGGACTGTACGACTCCGGTTAACAGTTGACCGTTCGAGTCGAAGAACGAGACCCGTGAATCAGCCTAGAGAGGTGTGTAGTATCGACGCGTTGTGAATGACGAGTGTGCGTACTGGAAAGACGTTCATAGTTGAAACAGTTCGTGGGGGTAAGTGCTCACTAAACCGACACGGCACGATAGCTTAAATACTTTGATTAATCTAGAGCAAACGGGCCATGAAGCTGAGCTCGAACTCGAATGATATGGAAGGCAAGGGGACATCGTCGGATGAAGTCACCCTGAAGTCATCAACCAGGGTGTTGAAATTTTTTACCGTACTCTCATCGCCAAGACCTCTCACAGCAACAATGTGGCTGCAGTATCGCTTGCTTTGCTTTACTGTAAGGCACAAGTATATATCCGGAGACAAACAAGAGCGTGATAGATATCCGGTTACGAAGGAGAGCCTGAGAGCTCGTGTTTAAGATCATTGCGATCAGCGCTGGGCCGCTGGGTTCGACTCCGAGATGGTCCTTGCAGCAGCAATCTTGTACTGAGTGACTCACCATACCGCCGCTATAGAAAAGACATAGTAATGAAGTAAGCGTGAAGGCTATAGGTCTGAAGGACTCCATCAATCCTATTGAGAGACGTGAGAAACTCACAGTCGCTCCTTCCTCCGACTCGGTGTTCCTTTAAGATCAACTACCTTCGGCGGTCGTTAATAGGTCTGATTCAATGTTTTAAACATCTTGTGGGCATTGGGGGTGAATGCGAAGACCGCCCGTCGCCGCCCATAATTGATGAATTTTTGACTAGGATGTGATATCCAAGCTTTATCCAGATGTGGCGGAGTAAATCCTGATGTATGGCATGGTAAAACGACGGAAATGGTGGTACTATACTACTCTGGATGAAATTACTGGATATACTATCGATTGATCATACCGACTCATACTCGATATCCTAGCTGATAACCATCTTATCACGCGCAATGATCAATGATCATTCATACCAAGCGCATCCGACTCCCAGACTGTCGCGAAATGCACATGTCCATTGAATGCGTGACAAGCTACACAGAACGAGCGTTGAACACCACCACAGTGAAGGTCAACTATATTTTTATGGTACAGAGCGCCAACAGACGGGGATCAAGAACTGTGTCGTACTCCAGCTGGTGACTGTCGGCGGGAGACCAGTAGCACGTGGAACGCGTCCGATAGGTCGCAGTTGAAATAGGTTCCGCCCAGACGAGCTCGAGGAAGGATTACGAAGTTCTAGGCTGTCGTACACCAGACTTCAAGTTTCAGGTAGAAGAACAAAGTGACAATACAGCAGATAGATGGGGAAGCCGTCGCTGTGAGATCCGGACTAAAGTCTTTTGACGTATCTAAAAAAACGCGGCCTAGACAGGGAAGTTCAACGACGGAAGCTGAGATATATGACGGATGTCGATATAGGCCATAGTGGGACTAATCACGAAGAGCTGATCAATTGCCCTCACTCACAGCTTTCCGAGTTTGAAAATTCCATGAGAATGACCTTGGTTGATAGATATGACATCGAGAAGACTAGACTTCTGGCTGAAGATCATTGGTGCGAGGAAGGCGAGTCAGTAAGATAACTGGAGCCTTCTTTACGCAAAAAGCGGGGGTACGGGTCGTCATCCGCTACTAATTAGTATATCGACTGATCCGTTGGTCTGATGATGACTTATCTGTAGTATCATGAGTGCGCTCTCACCATCTCGGCGACCAGCACCCGCGTTGATGGAGAGAAGATTCCGAATGAGGCTGAAGACAAACAATGCGAGGAGAAACGGTGTTATTTTCCTAGACTAGCCTCGATACCAATCCGGTACAGTTTTGAATGGTGTCCCCACGATGTCATTGAAGACGGCTGCAGAGGAGAAGGCAAAACCAGGTAGCGCTCTATTACAGCTCCCGAGGCAGGGCAAGACAGCACGTAGAGTGATACGGACTTGATTCCGGGGTCATTGTGACGAGTAGGACGCGTAACGGCCGAGAGAGCGTGTGTGCGCATTAGTCATAAAGTGTCGCCCGTGGCCGAGTGATTAGACCCCTCATCGTAGTCCGCCGAACAGGTGTTACTATATAGTCGTGATCGAAGCAATTGGAACTGATTCACGAGGAGCAACTAGAATTAGACGCGACAGTGATGGCAATAATAGTCAAGCAGTTCCAGAGGCAGCTTTGATCATACAAGTTCTGACCCAAGCGCGGCTGACGGATGCCAGTTGCTAGTCGAAAGAAACAATTTGGCAAAATGACAATCATGTTAAAGATTTCAAATTGGCCGTCACAATCGGTCACACTCCTTCCATTTCCGCTGATGACATCATTTTTACGTCTTTCGTCAGTACTAAATCTTGTTGGCAATCTACCTTATCTACTTTCTTACCAGAGCGAAGGATTGTCGCTATCCTCTCAGCCCACGAACTGGTGTTAAATGTTCAGTAACGCAACCGACCGGTGACAATGAATTGACTGAACCCAGATCCGAGCCTCGGTACCTGGTGCGCAACTAAATACTTCGAGGACCAAGATATGAAATCAGTGCTAGGGAATTCCCAGAATTTCAGGGAAAAACATGAAGCCTCTATGTAAGTTTATACTTAGCTCCGGTCTGACTCGTCATCTGACATCTCTAATAGCCTCCCTGACCATCCAAATATGGAGAGTCAGGGAGCCACCATACATCTCCAAAACGCCAATAAATCTCCGAAAATAATTTCCTATTCCAAGCCCTGCTCACCGCACAGAATAGCGTCACTATTCGGGAAGTGGAGCGTCGAGGTACGAGCGCACGCCGCACAATTCCGTATCTGACTATACTACTTCCCTCATTTGCTCTTTTTTCTCGCCTAGACTTGAAGAAGAACATCACAAGTATGTTCAATCATTGTCTTGCTTTGTTTCCAAACCTCTACCCACGATTGCAGATATCTGGAGAATGCGAGAGTTGAGCGCGTTTTTATCAGCCCGGACAATGAAAGAAAGCAATCAAGAGCTCGCATTAGAACACCTCATTTCTTCCGATGCGTCCGTCGACCGTGCACCTGCATGGATCGTTCTCTTTCGCTCTCTGAGTTCCGTTGTGAATGTGAGTAAGATATAGAGCATCTTGCCCGGAACATTAGTCGCTTCTCATGAGATTCTACAATATGATCCGAGCAACCTTCCTCAAGCCTTGTTATCCTTCTTATTCTGAAGTCTATGTCATAGCCTTCAAGCTCAATTCTCAGTGCACTGACAGGAGTTATGTCTGTAGACTTGCAGTGGCTGCGGTATGTGGCGCAATATGTGTTAAGTTTGGCTGCCATATTGATGTCATGAATCCAGGAGCTTCATAGTATGCAGCGTTTCCTGGGACCAGCGGAATACTCACTCAGTCAGCTTTGAGTGTCGCAGTCTATAACGAGGTGCCGCTTCTAGGTCCTCCCTCTCTTACTTCCCCACGTGAACTTTCATTGGACATTGCTTCGCCCTACTGGCTCTCCTTTCCCACAGATCTATCTAATGACCTTCACCTTCGATTCTTGCCTTTTGGGATTTCAAGGGCGGAACACTGACGAGGTGAAGAACTAAGATTCCTTTCGTCGTTTTCTCCCAGTAACACTACTCAACGGCCGACCCTGTCACGAGAGATCAGTACAAGCCCAGCCGATTACAGGAAGATAGAAAGACCACTTATACATCACGGTTGACGCATATTATTTTTTGATTCTTCCTCGTTGTTTCGCTCGACTATATTTACCGTATCTGCTCGCCACAAAATCTAGAAGTACAAACAAAAGCTGATTGAGTAGGACGATAGGTCCGTTATGCTGTCATGTTTCCATGCGACGATTCCAACTTCCTTTTTCCCACAGCTAACCTCGAAACACACCTGCGGCCCTAAGTATATGCAGGGTTAGCAACACCAAGAAAAAGGATTATTACCTACGGTAAGGTTACTGTTCTTCCATTTTCGCACCTGATATGAACTATTTGCATGCCCTATAACAGATCAGGCTCAAAGATTCGTTATTTGAGAAAGTGAACTCACGTTTTCCATGGTACTGGTCGACTCGACAATGCCTCCTGTGAGACGTCCGTTTGAGCTGTAGAAGAAGACTCTGGAACCAGCCTATAAGGGTAACATAGTAACAAATTATAAAAGATACGAGGAAACGTACTGGAAGTAAGCTCATTGCGTATGGGGGACTTTTTCACTGGGAATTTGGATGGACGCGATTCATCGATATAAGTACCTTGTCTGTCGGAGAGTATTAATGAAGTATTAACGTCTGATGAAGACAAGCCACCTTGAGCTGAAGTAGCTACTGCTTCGGAAAGTCTCTTTGGATAGTAAGTGATAAGATGAGTATATACATAATACCGCGAGCATCAATCCGACATGCCCGATATGAGTAGATTATCGTTACCGTTATCATCGGGGCTCCACACTTGCTTCGATATGTTTCCGAGAATAAAGAAAGGCGAGATGTTGCGATACTACTGTCAAGATCCATGTTCCGGCGAGTGACCAGCCACGCAGCCACGCTGCCTTTGGTGATTAAGTCATACTCAATTCCAGTGATTGCTGTACAAGATGTGGAAACCCATACTATGGAATTTATCCGACGTCATGTAGGTATGAATGCCACATCAAATTCGGAACTAGAACGAAAGAACGCAGCACTGAAATGCTGATGGCGAATAAGGCTCTTTGGACATTAAACATGAACGCTGGACTTTCATATAGCTAACGGTGATCTCAAAAAGATGAATATGCGAGCTGTTCTCGCCACAGCTCGCGAGTAAGTATAATAGATTGATGGAGGACGCGCGCAGATTCATCTCCCTATCGACAAACCGTGAACTCCTTTCGTCCATCTGACAAAAGCAACACTGCGACTGTGCCATGCACAAGGCCGAGTTCAGCGTCCTGGGATTGTCGATAACTGCAACGGCTACCTAGCTGTGGACACGCCCGGAAATGGACTTGTTGTGGCTTCCAGGTGTGCGTGCAGGATATCACGTTCTAGATGCAGAAGCTCATGTCCGGAATCCAGATGGTTAAGAAGCACCCCCCTTTGATGCATATGATTCGAATTGTCCCCTATCCAGTCCCAGGCGGGAGTATATTGTGCCAAGACTGTACTTCGGAGATGAAATGAATATGATATTAAGCATATTTGTGACTGATTAAACGCGAGCGACATGATTTTTTTTTGGGGGGGGGAGGAGTCTCCTTGATAGGATGTACGCGTCAGCCCTCCGATTGTTTGGGTGTGAGTGACGCGAAGTGCTACACAAGATAGATGTAGTTACTTCTTAACGATGATAACGGAACCTGTTATTACCGTCAAGAGGTACCTACATCTATCTTGTGTAACACTCGGGGGATTTGAGCCGCTTGGAGGCCGCGACTGGCGCGTTCCCCCGTTTGTGCGCGAAGATGCCGTCACTCCCGTCCTTATCGTTGTATTCTCATACTAACCATTAGAAAAACACACCTGTGGTCCTAAGATCTGACGGGTTCAACGGGTCACTACTACTACGAAGTTGAATTACTAACGGTAAGGTTACGATTCCTCCTTTGTCGCGTTTGATGACAATCATGAGAGTACCCTGTTGAAAGTCAGTTGGAGGATGCGTCCTTCAAGACAAATGATACTCGCGTCAGACATGCGGCTCGTACTCCACGACGCCTCCTGTGAGACGTCCAGCAGAGTCGTAAAAAAAGACCCGAGAAGATCTAGAAATAGGACACAGTCTTTTGTAAGCTACGAAGAAGGGCTAAAAATTGCGAGGAGAGCATACTGTAAAGACGTTCATAGATGAAATGATATGCCGGCAAGCACCCATCCGATATGGTCATCTAGGCGACGGCGCAATATAAGTGCCTTCTCCAAAAAGCTCGTGCTTTCGCTTTGAAGGGTCACACATGAAGCCGGCTCCGATGGGGACCATGGGTTCGGCGTTGCAGGGACAGAGTAAGGAAAAGAAAGGACTGTGTGTGAACCCGTTGTAGGTTAGGGTTAGCCCCCCGACCTTGCACGAAGTGCTTGGGAGGGGGGTGCGAGCCTGAAAGGCTCGCAGAATAAGTAGAGCAACGCTCGAACTCACCGGTGGTGGGTTTTGAGGCTAGTTGCTTGAGGGCGAAACTAAAGGTCCAACGAGGGATGGAGATTAATCCAACCCGCCCCGTTTCGCTTTTAAAGCTCTTCAGGGACCGTGGTCGCGTGTTGCCAAGACATTGAGAGACAATAGCCATTGGCTCTTATTAACAGGCGGTACTCTTTTCGACAGATCAGGCAGATCAGACCACCCTAGACTTGGGTTACCACCACGGTCTAGGGTTAGAAACGATGGTGAGACGGGTGAGGAGGGCGAGGAGGGTGAATAATGGTGGTCGTACACCCCCGCATGGAGGGGAGATGTCGAGCTCGACTGCACGGCGTGTGAAGACAGTGAAGCGAGCGAGGCATGCAAGGGAATGCCACTGTACATACGTCGTCTACATCGTCCACCTCGTATCAGTCCTGTACATGTAGTCACAGTAGTGGAGACGCCGTGTTACGGGGGTGTAGTACCCCTCATGCACTGTGCTGCATCCAATCCACGTGATGTTCGCATGTACATGTATGAACATTTCTGCACCACACAGGTACGACACTTCCACATGATGCACGAAGGAGTGTGAACAATGGCGGTCGTACACCCCCGCATGAAGGGGAGGTGTCGAGCTTGACTGCACGGCATGTGAAGACAGTGAGGCGAGGCGTGCAAACGAACACCACTGTACGCACATTGTCTACGTTGTCTACCTCGTCTCACTCCTGCACATGTAGTAACAGTAGTAGAGACACCATGTGTTGGGGGTGTAGGACCCCTCATGTACTGTGCTGCGTCTACTCCACATGATGCTTGCGTGCGCATGTGTGGACATTCCTGTACCACACAGGCACGGGGATACCACTGCCTGATGCACAAGGAAGCGTGAACAATGGTGGTCGTACACCCCCGCATGGAGGGGAGGTGTCGAGCTCGAGCTCGACTGCAAGGCATGTGAAGGCAGTGAGACGGTGCATGCAAGGGAATAAGGGAATAAGGGAATAACACTGTACATGAGTTGTCTACCTTACCTTGTATCACTCCTGTGCATGCAGTGAAGATGCTATGTTTCGGGGGTGTAGGACCCCTCACGTACAGTGCTGCATCCACTCCACGTGACACTTACAGGCACAAGGATGAGTACTGCTGAACTACGCAAAGTACGGAGCACACGGCCGCATCATACACCCTCCTCTGAACATATAGAACAGGCAAGCAAGCGCCTGAACACATCCGTGCAAGAGAACAATACAATTACGGTCTGCTTGCTTGCTTACGGCCTGCTAATTATGAGTGCTCACTGTTTTGTTTTACACTGTCCTTTTGTAGTAGCTCGACAGCGTGATGACTCAGCAATCACGTAACGATGCTTTGTAGAGCTCGACAGCTTTGTCCACCTCGTATCACTCACTCATGTGCATGCAGTGGAGACGCCGTGTTTTGGGGGTGTAGGACATCCCATGTACTGTGCTGTGCTCACTCCACGCGATGCTCTTTCTTTCATTTCTCATTTCTTTCTTCTTGACATGACTTTGCGTGACCGACTCATGCAAGCTCCTCTAAGAAGAAGAAGAAAAGAAAAGAAGAAAAGAAACGCTCCAATAAGAAGAAAGAAAGGAAAGAAAAGAAAAGAAAGAAACGTTCCAATAAAGAAAGTTCCTGTCGCCACTGTCCATGTGCCATCGTAGTGTATTGGATACACCGTGGTACATACCACTCGAGAGCCCAAATGGCACTTTTTGCGGAGGTTTCCCGTTCGAGCCCCGGTTCTGTCATTTTTTACTATGAATAGCAGTGCATGACCTTTATGTTGTCTCCCTTAGCGCGCTCGCTCGCTCGCTCGCTTACTCTATTGCGAGGTCAGCCAAATCATAGCACCCTAGACTTGGGTTAACACCACAGTCTAGGGTTAGAAATGATGGTGAGACGAGCGAGCGAGGAGGACGAGGGAGCATCAACAATAGTGGTCGTACACCCCCGCATGGAGGGGAGGTGTCAAGCTTGACTACACGGCGTGTGAAGACGGTGAAGCGAAGCGAGGCGTGCAAGGGAGTAACACTATACATGCATTGTCTACCTTACCTCGTCTACCTCGTATCAGTCCTGTACATGTAGTCACAGTAGTGGAGACGCCGTGTTACGGGGGTGTAGTACCCCTCATGTACTGTGCTGCATCCAATCCACGTGATGTTTGCATGCACATGTATGGACGTTCCTGCACCACAGGGACGGGGGGACACTGCCACACGATGCACGAAGGAGCCTGAACAATGGCGGTCGTACACTCCCGCATGGAGGGGAGGTGTCGAGCTCAGTGAGGCGAGGCATGCAAGGAAGTAAGGAAGTAAGGGAGTAAGTAAGGGAGTAAGGGAGTAACACTGCACACGTCTACCTCGTCCACCTCGTATCACTCACTCACTCATGTGCATGCAGTGGAGACGCCGTGTTTCGGGGGTGTAGGACCCCTCACGTACTGTGCTGCATGCACTCCACGTGATGCTTGCATGCACGTGTGTGGACGTTCCTGCACAACACAGGCACGGAACCGCCGCATGATGCAAGAGCAAGCGAACGAGCGAGATGAGGGAATAACACTGTACACGAGTCGTCTACCTCGTCTACGTTACCTCGTATCACTCCTGTGCATGCGGTGAAGACGCTACATTTCGGGGGTGTAGGACCCCTCACATGCAGTGCTGCATCGACTCCACGTGACACGTACATGCACATGCGTGAGTACTGCTCAACTACACTAGCACGCGCACCGGGCACACGGCCGCATGATACACCCTCCTCTGAACATCAGTTGTAGAACAAAGCAAGCAAGCACCTGAACACTTTGGTGCAAGAGAAGAATGAATACACGGCCTTTGTAATAATCACTGTTTTCTTTTACATGTTCCTATTATAGTAGCTCGACAGCGTGATGACTCAGCAAATCATGTAACGATGGCTGTAGAGCTCTACAGCTCGAGGACTCGGTGAATCATGTGATCATACCTGTAGAGTTCATTGATGGGCAGTTCACTATAGTGGCCAGATCAGAACTCCTAGACTGCAGTTTAAACTCGTGGTCTAGGGTTAGAAACCACGACGAGATGAGCGAGGAGGACGAGGGAGCGTCAACAATAGCGGTCGTACACCCCCACATGGAGGGGAGGTCTGAGATGTCGAGCTCGACTGCAAGGTAAGGTAAGGTATGCGAAGGCAGTGAGACGAGGCGTG
Organism: Armillaria altimontana; assembly: GCA_022818075.1. Classification (NCBI taxonomy): domain Eukaryota; kingdom Fungi; phylum Basidiomycota; class Agaricomycetes; order Agaricales; family Physalacriaceae; genus Armillaria; species Armillaria altimontana. The sequence continues at coordinate 5,810,858 of JAIWYR010000001.1, forward strand.
CAAGGGAATAACACTGTACATGAGTCGTCTACCTTTCCTTACCTTACCTTACCTTACCTTACCTTACCTTGTCTACTTCGTATCACTCCTGTGCATGCAGCGGAGACGCTATGTTTCGGGGGTGTAGGACCCCTCACATACGGTGCTGCATCCACTCCACGTGGCACTTACATGCACACCCGTGAGTCCTGCTCAACTACACTAGCACGCGCACTGGGCACACGGCCACATGATACACCCTCCTCTGAAGGCGAGACGAGCGAGCGAGGAGGATGAGCGAGGATGAGCAAGCAAGCAAGCAAGCAAGCAGCAAGCAGCACGTCGTTGCGTGTGGAGGTCCTATACCCCGCACAATCGTGGCCATGAATACATGCACAACGGTATACGCGTGTGCATGCACATCTCCAATCCCATCCGCCGTCTCACACGCATCCTGTGAGTAGTAACAACATCTCACATGCGACGGGGTATTCGTTGCAGCCACGATTCTTCCTCATATATGCGCAGTCTACAACATCGCCCCTACCCGATCGGAATACGGTCCGATGTTCCCCTGGTGCACGCGGCAACACATGAGTCACGATCACGGCTGGTGACTATTTTATTGATTTTTGGCCATGTGGCCGGCAATCAAACCGGTTTGATCCTGTCCCTGGCCCCTAAGTCCCTGATCGATTGGGCGCTTAACGATCTTGATCACTGATCGATATCTGCCAGCGCCCCCCTCCCTCCCCACTGCTATTCTGAGCCCAATTACCGCCCTCCCGCCCCTTCTTTCGCTATGAAAATCACAGTCCTCATCAACAGCAGACACGGCCAAGACTTGACTCCAGAACAACGTAGGATTTTGGCGCGGGAGGTGGCCAGATGTGTTAGGCAAGGCAAGCAACTCATTTTGAGGCGTCTGGGGTATATGCCGCGTCGGTGGGCGCTCCTGTACGTCATTACACTATGGCGGTCATTTCGTTTAGGGCTTTTTTGGGGCTTAACTTCTCGATCAGGCAATCGGAACACGGCTCGGATGATCACCGGACGATACGCGGGTTTAGTCACGGGGTGAGGGTCTGGGCTATGCATTGCCGCATCGGGAACGCAGTGGACCACCACACATGTAACCACTACATCGATAACACTGTCATGCATTATTTCCTCACGAAAGTCGGAACTTATCATGTTTAAAGGCGAGTAATTCCGTTTTCGTTGTTTTTTCATCCTCTGACGTTGCTAGAAAATTGTAGATGTGCTTAACGGTCATTCTTTCTTGCAGCAGCACTTTATTTCTTGACGTCTTCATGACCTGACCCTCATTTGTAGATAGTTGTACCGTATTCTGTAGCATAGACCCTTACGACCTGATCCAATACTCTACGATACCTCCCAGAAAGAAATCTCCCCCTATCATATATATTTAATTTACGTCGAAACACACTCACTTAGACTATTTAAGTGTTTATCACACCCATAGAGAAAACTGTATTATAGTTCCCTACCCATGGAAAATTGTATTGTAGATTACATCCAACCTAGAATTTAACATACACTGTCGTGTGCAACAAGTTCCAACTGGATTTCAAATACAAGTGCCCGCCGGGTGCCGAGGCGTGTACAACCTTGCCTGGATCTTGCTGGATCTTCTTTATGACAAAACCACACATTTGTGAGGTGATTACCGTGACGAGAATAAGAAGAAGAAGAATAGCCTGTGTGAATACCACGTGATCGCGAAGCTTGCGGCGAGTGATGGCAATCAATAATCATCACTCCCGACCTCCTACTATGACTGCCTCGTCTTCCAATCTCCCGAGTAGTCATCAGGGTAGGTAGCAGCAAGAAAATGAGCGGCGCCGAGAGGTAGCGACGAAGTATGGACAATCATTTGAGACGGTCGTAAATTATGTCTCTTTAAAGCAAGCAATACAAGGATAAAGATGGCAATCCCAAAGAAATCTTGGTCAAATGGGTAGAGGATATATCTGCTGGCTGTGTGAAAGTCTATCGCTCATAACGAACTGGTAGATACTGCTTTCTTTCGCTCATGCGAGCATATTTAATGTCTGGTTCAGCTCCCAGATTTACCCGTTGAAAGTAGTTCCAATAAGCAGAAGCAAGCCGAAGAATCCGATGATGGGGATGATCTTATGACAAAGGTTCGCGTTGAGAAAATTCCCGCTTCCCGCTTTGTTATAACTCTTTACCATAGAAGTGTAAACTCGGAAAGAGGTTTGACAGACTTACGCTTGTCGTTCCCCCCAAAGAATCTTCAGGACGGAAAGGTAGACCCACGTCGATGGCAATTGGGTGCTTGAGTGTCAAGTACCTCATTGCTGACAAGAAGCCTAGTATGTTTGGCTGTGTAGCCGAAGCATGCTCCTTCCTTCACGCGGGTATTACTCAAGAAGACTGGGTGCTCAGGCATGCAAACGAGTGTAAGCATCTCAGCCAGGAGCTGCGTAATTTCGCAAGCGAACAGTCCGCCTCCTCATTGCTTGGTGCTCAACTCGAAACGGCTGCCGCTGCAGATGGATCTGCTGCCCAATCCCCCACTCCTGGAACGACTTCAGCATTGTTACCGTCTTTCACAAAACCGAACCAATCCACCAGCAACCAGCCAAAGCCTTCGCTTGACATCACGAACACTGGACGCGAGCAGCTTCGACCAAAGATCGATTTCTGTATCATGAAACTGATCTGTGTTTGTGGACTTGTACCTAACCTTCTCGATACTGATTAGTGGAAGGACTTCATGGCAGTAACGAATCCGAAGTACAAATGGACACCCTTGGATACATTCAAAAGGAAGTACATTCCGCAGGAAGCCCAGAGAGTACCCGACAAAGTCAAAGGAATCCTAAAAAAAGAACGAGAACGGAACCTGACACTTACCTTCGATGGAAATAGCACGCGAAAGCCGCAGTCTGTCTACACCACGCACGTTACCACCAAAGATCACCAGTTACTTCTATGGCGAATATGAAGGCTCCGATGAATACCACACCGCCGAATGGGTACGAGACGTCATTCTCATTCTTGGTGTGTATCCTTTATTTCTCCCGTGGCGTATTCTTCTCCTAATCTTGAACTAGAGCGTCGCGAGATCGGTGAAGATAACTTCTCCGGTCTTTGCTCAGACAGCACGGGAAACACGAAGAAAGGAAAGTCCCTTGCGAAGGAGACTCTCATCGCTATTCTCACTTTGCCTGATTGTTACCACTATCTCCATAACACGATCAAAGAGATATCGAAGCTTCCCGAGTTTCAAAAAGTATTTGCCATGATTCGTTGTATCTTGTGTGCATTGTACTCACGTTTACATTCAGACGATGAACCTTCTTTCTTAAAGATACTAAAGCACTTCAGTCGTTTGACGTACTCGATGACGCAGCTTGAACAGCGACGGCTTGAGGAAGAAATCACAGAAAGGCCTGATCAAAATCGGTAAAACACGCTTCGCAACTCACTACAGCGTGTGTGTGTCCCTTGAACGCTGCGTCCCCTTCATCCGAGACTTGATTTTTGACAAGATCATCAAGATCAAGGTAGGTTCTTGGCACCATACATTTATTGGCGACGTTCTTATGAATTCGCAGAATAAGGATGTCACGGCGTTCAGTGGGCGACGGGCTAACCTGAAATTCCAGTTAGCCCTGAAGCAGCATTCCACTATAATTGGCCCTCTTGCTTGTTCTCTTTGGGCGTTAGAAGCGGCACAGACAAATGCCGCTGATGTCTACATGTTTTGGCTGGCAATTGCCGTGGAGCTAAGGGACATTTTCTCTCGTCCTGAAGATACAGGCATCGAACAAGAACAAGAATTGGCCAAGAAGATCATTCACATCTTCTTGAGGCGCTCATTGACGAGTCTCCTGACGATATGTACTTCATCGCTGCTTACCTTACCTTGATCCACGTGAGTTATTCTACTCTTACGCCATCAGTATCGTTTACTTAGACTTTAACAAGCTTATCTCCGTAACTTCAGGTCCTAACATAACAATTCCCGGTGCGACGAATGCTGAAGCTGATATGGCGCCATGTCCGAGAGCATACAAGCGTGTCAAGAAAGAATTGAAAGTCATACTTCGTAATGAGGTTGAGGCCTATGGGCGTCGACCATCCAGCGCTGGTATTGGACGACTTGTTCAGCAGGCCAAATCCGTAAAGGTTATTGCTGAAGCGTTTTCACCCCACCTGCTCGCATACTCTCGTGGCGAATATATCCGTTCACCGACCCTGTTGGATCGAAACAGTGTTAGAACGGTGGGAAGACCTGGCAATGCATCCAAAGGCTCGGACACTTGCCGTCAGTTATACTGTGTTCCATTTTGACTACGCAACTCTGGTATTGAATTAACCGGTACAGAGAAGATCTTTATGGCGCAAAACTATAGTCAATGTCAGATGAACGTACCGAATCGAAGGTCACTTGGTTCAACTCCCCACTGCGGAGTAACCAGAAGGTTAGTACTCTCATCAATATGATACAGGTTGGGCAGTGGTACGGCATCCACCAAGTGAGTTTTAGCTGGTAGAAGGTACATATTTATTGACGAGTTTTCACAGAGGGAAGGTGGAAAATCAAAGGCAAAACCTACCGTCAAGTTCCGCAACATGCAAGATGATCTAAACAAGAAGAGACCGACCACAGGTACAGTAGCAGGATCGGAGGAAGCATCAGAAACCATGCGTCTCGTGGATATGATTGACTCTGAAGACGAGGACGAAGATATGATAATCGATGTTGATGTTGACAATACGCCAGACACGCTCGAACTTGATCCAGACATCAATCTTGATGCTTCATGTCTGAAGAGAGTTCTTCCTATATCAGCCTCGGAGGCAGGCACTGCAGCGGTCTTTGCAGCATTGGTCGAGTCGCCAACAGCATCGAGGCTTGTTAGTAATACCGAGGGACCTGAGAGGGACATAGACGAGATCGATTGAGATAATATCTAAGCCGTTCTACATTTTCAACTGATAATCTGGTGAATAAATAAGCCGCTCGCAGCCCAATATTAAACAATATGTTATTAACAGCTTCAGGAATTATTAAACCTACCTGAAAAACTTCGGATTTGATTCCACTGAATTCCTGCAGCTAATAAACCCCCCAATCAGCAGAGGAACTAACATGGTACACTTGACGTAGGGTTCGAGTTATCCAATAACTACCTAGACGTTGTTCGAACATCCCTTCCAAACAAATTACACAGCGCGGTAGCATAACTGTAGGGTGTAGCCAAGACACCAAATCAGTTCGCTCCCCTAGATCGCCTTGGTCCAATTAACGCTGGGGTCGGTATCCTTTGCAAGTCTCACCCTAATGAAAACATGCAAGACGTGGGTTTGATCGGAAAAATTAATCTGGGGCGATGCAGTTCGGAAAGCTGCATTGCACATCACTGGCCGAACCGAATGAGTGGTGACGTAACCTCTACAGGTACTATCACATGATTCGCCGTGTCCTCAAGCTGTCGAGCTCCCCAGCTATTGTCACATGATTCGCTGAGTCATCATGCTGTCGAGCTTCTAGAAGAGGACCGTGTGAAACAGTAATTATCAGAAGTACGCTATGTATTCACTGCGGCAATGAAAACATAAGACCGGTGCGCTCTCCTGGAGCTGATCATATTATGATTGACCAATCAGCGTTACGCTTCAAGATAAGCTCCAAGAAAACTCCAGGGTGTATGTGGAGCCATTGCCGTAGTGATTCTTCTCTTCCACCAAAGCGTCCAGGTGCTTGACACCATTTGCCATCTTCCGATTGTGACTTTTTTGTTGTTATTGTTCTCCGACTTAGAAACACGTAATGATACCTCATGAATTTTCTCGAACGCCACCTGTCTGCAGCCCGAAGCCAGTTGTAGTCAAAGAGGAAGGCCAGCAGTCAAATTCACAGCGCTCGAATACACGTTACATAGGCCGAAGTACTAAATAGGTATATTTCACTCTAGACCTTCCGTAATGCCTTGTGATTCCCGGAGAATATCATCTGCCCATTTGTTGACAGTTGGGACATCTGCACGAAGAGAAATAAATATAGAGCATACTTGTGACGGAAACCACCTACTAAGTGGTTCACTTTTGGGCCAGACAAGGATCTGGTGATTGAAATGCAAGCTCCTGTCCTGCCTGTCAACACTTGCATTCAACAAGTCATCTGTCAAATCTGTCGAAAAAAAGAAATCTACACAGCTCTTCACATTTTCTTCGAAGCGCGTAATGTCAGGCTGTCTCCAACCTGTAGCCTTTCTAGCAGACAAGATTAAAGAACGCCCAAAGTAAATAGCAGAGCTCTTCGCAAAGTCAGCGATGTCATGAGACACCAGCGGGTGGTGACAGAGCTCCACATACGTGTGAGTGGATTTTGTGTAGGAGAGAAGTATGAGAGAGTATTTCTCTCGCAATTGGTCTATTAGGTCGCAGTACGCATTTCTTGATTCACGGAGTGCGGAGCTGGCCTCAGACGGTTTCAAGCGAGTGAAGTTCTCCAAGGCGGAGAGGAATAGGCATAAGTTGCCTAACGCAACGATGTCAAAAAGGCCTTCACCCGTCTGTATGTCAGGAATACCAGGATCATTGGCTATAAGCACAAAATAAGTGAAGCACAATGGTATTCAATTAATAAACTCACTGTTAAGAAGAGCGCGGTTATAATAAACCATGAGACGAAGAATGATGCCCCGCAGTTGTGCGTAAACACGTTCATTGACGTTGACTCCTCGCATACAAGTCCCGACCCATCCAGAGACAGTTTTCGACAACGTTACTGCCGTGTAAAATTGTTGGCCGCGGACAATGGAGTGTTCAAGGGTTACTACAGCATGGAGAGTTTCCGGTTGAATATACCTTAACTTGTTATCAGCAGGTGTCAAAATATATCACAGGAAGAACATACAGGGCATTACCAGGCTCGAGGACTACTAAAGTGGTATTCCATCCTTTTCCGTCCGTGATAAGATCAGGATTCCAGTCCTTCAGTGCACTAATATACCCGTCGCCCACACGACGCCGAAAAAGGTACCACAGTTGACGGCCACAGAGAACTTGAACAACAGTACTAACCCCAAGATTGTAGGGCTTAATACGGTCAATGGAACCTTTCGTTGCGACAAACCAGAAGTTGGTAGCCGATGTGGGATGAAACTCGGTGTCGAAGATGTGCTCTGTGTGCATAGAAGTCTCTGTGAAAGTGTTTATGTCAGTGGAAAGCACCCTGCGACAAGAAGTTTAAGTTCGGAAACATAAAGTGAACTTTCGCACTCACGACTGTAGTGGATGGGCAAGATCGGCAGAGAGAGGGCACTCAACACACGGCCGTTCTCCTCCAGGCTTTCTTCGTACAACCCGCGTAAAGACAGGGAGGCAGTGCCAGAGCCCTCCCCAGAATGATCTGTGCATCGGGTAAAAATAGTGTGTTACAGAAAAAGAACACTCGAACCGTGAAGTTCTCGATGTACATCGAGGTCCCCAATGTTACGAAGTGAAGACAGGGACCAAGTCAGGGAGGGATCCTCAATACCATAGATGAAAAGGTGAGAGTTCCGGAAATCTTGGAGTGTCTCGATGGAATTGTTGACCGCGAAATGAAAATCAAGCTTTCGTAGCATAGGATGATGAAGGCGATTAGGGGTGGAGGGGAGAACTTGCGCAGAGTTCGTTACACAGTTGTTCCAACCGTGTAAGATCCTTTGATCTTCAAGCTTCGAAGAAACCATGAGGTAATTGTATTGTAAGGACGAAGCTGACGACGTACAGTTATTACCAACCCAAAACGTTCGAATATAGTCTCTTCCTCACCTCCAACTCTAGGAACAGATATAGGGTGAGAATAGATCGTTGTTGAAGGACGATCAAGGTTGTGATTGCGCTTCGGTTGTTTGCTAGACGCTGAGATGGATGGTGATCTTCGCCTCTTCGGTCGAGACATAAAGAAACTGCGGTCTGCACGAAGAAACGTGGCACCATCTTGGCCCATGTTACCAAGGACAATGGGGGGGAGGTCCTGAACGTAAACAGAGGTCTGGGGGGAACGTTCCCAGCGCTCTGGAAAGTACTTGTGACCCCATCCTTCAACTTGTGAAGTCAAGAGGCGGCGAATCACGGGAATTGAAGTTAGTGTGAAAGCTGGATCCTTGTGACGCTCGCCAAGAGCATATTCCAAACGGGGCGGGGCACTGTATGACCTTGACATCATCTTTATGGAGATACTGGGTCTGGGAGAAGATGATCTTCCCCTGTCCATTGGCAAGGATTGTTTATTACGAGGGAAAAGGATCGACGCGACGTGGTTTGTGGACATGTGAACTAATATGCAAAAAAGCGACTTCTCCATTTGATGACAGGCAAAGTCACACGCACTAGCGTGGGAACACGAGTAAATACTACTTCGACAGGTTTCACAACGAAGGAGAAATAAAACGGCTTCAGCGGTCATGCATTCATGCTCCTCGACGCCACGAAGTTGAGACTTCTTTTTCCTAATCCGAGTGTTTACCTTGCTTGTCAAGGTCTCTCTAGGTCTGATACAGCGTAATATGATATTAATTTAATTTAATTTAAATGGGTAGGGGCAACGTCTGCCAAATTCAAACTCCGACGATGGCATAGAAAAGTGGTCCATCCTTGTAGCGCCTTCCACACTCACTTTGGTGACTAGTTTGTGCGGAAGGAAATAATGGCAAGGCACATTCAAACACTTCTTCGGAAGCACATCTTTTATTTTTGCTCTGTGTGTCTCTGAAGAGCTTGATGTGCGGCGACTTTTCGTACTTACAGCGTGAAAGTAAAAAATCCAATTCCGAAGAAATGTTCAGAATACTTGAAAACCTATATCCCGTAACTCATTTGAAGGTTCTACGGGCAGTGGAAGGCTACATAAGTTGGCTGGTAGGAGGCCATTTTAACGCAGAATGGCAGCAACTTCCTAATCGGGACGGACCACACTTCCCGTTACACTTTTTTGGCAGGCGTTACCCCTACCCAATTAAATTAAATAATTTAATATGCGCGTCATGATCCTTGGCCGACCGCTTTCATGGTATCCAAGGTCCTTATCGCGGGTAGACAGAGAAACTGTGGTATTCTCTCGAGAGCCCGAGAAAACATAAGGGACATCAAAGTCGTCTGCCGTGAGAAGTAGCCTGTAGAGCTCGATAGTTATCACGTGCTTCCGAACATATACACGGCGTATGCTTAGCCTGATACCCGGGGCGGGGGTCCATAGAGGAACCCCCCCAATCTCAAGGAATTTCGAACTCCGAAAGAATGCCGGTCAGAAGCCGGCACGCATGCGTAGCGCGATTGTGCTCGTTTGTCCTGATCAACGCTCGCTCTACTCTTCCCTCCACTCCCTTCTATGCCTGATGATGATGTGGCGAGTGACGAGCTATCATCACCTGAGGGTCAGGCACTCACACGACGGCAAACAGGGGTGGTAGATGGGTGGCATGGCAGTTGGCTCGTGTGAGGTGGTTGTGAGGGGTTTCCACAGTTGGAAATATCTGGGTCACTAATTTGAAGGTCTCTGTGAATTTCTGACTCCTCAACGTTTGCCATTATGAGTAGTAGCTAGCAGAACGAGACGAAGACAAGTGATATAAATGAATTTCAGTGATGTGTCATTGTGTCTTAGTGAGCGGCTCCAACGGCATTGCTGTCGGATCTTGAAATCCGTTGAGATTTGGGGGTTCCTCTATGGACCCCCGCCCCGGGTACCAGGCTTTATATACAGATACGAGTTCCGCGAGTATATAATAAAGCTGGACTTGCCAGGCTAGCGTTGCTAGCTCTAGGCTCGTGACCAGCTCGCTTCGCACGTGGCTACGCTATTTCACTTTTGCGAAGCGGCTGGTCTTGGCGGTTCCATTTTTGGCTGAGCCCGCCAAATGTGAGTTAGGACTGAGAAAAATTTTGCTTCCCATCTTCACATTCCTTCCTTGAGACCTTGTATGCATCATAAAAAAGGACAAACATCATAGCATTTAATTGATTGACTCTTCATGTAAATTTTTTTTGTATGTATAGCAGACACAACAGCTCTGCAGAGCAAGTAAAAATGGGGACGTCGACGGAAAGGAAAAAATTTTCCAAGTCTCAACTCACATTTGGCGGGCTCAGCCAAAAACGGAACCACCAAGACCAGCCGCTTCCAAAAGTGACAAGCGCAGCCACGTGGCGATGCATGGCTGGTCACGAGCCTAGGCGTATGCTCTTCGTTTGTTTACGGTACAGTGCTGCCCTAATGACATATCTGATGTCAGAACCTGTAATTATTAAAGGATTATTCAAGTACTGCGTTCTAGTGATCTTTAGGTCCTATTTGGACCTTCGTACTGGCCAGACGTGGAAGGACTTTTCCCGTAGAAAAAGAAGTCCGGTGCGGGAGAGACGGTGGCGCTGAGATCTGGAATTGTGATCGGGGCACCCTGAAGGTCACGTCGTAAATCATTCAAATCAGTCATTCATGATACAGAACGCAACCTTTTCACTAAACTTGGCGAGCTTTGTAACATGATCGCGGCGCCGTCATGAACATAAGGTTGCGCCTTGGTCGACATCTCAAGATATTTAACCGAATCATTCGTATTTATTCCACTCTGCTTTGCTACCCTTCTCTAAGCACGCTTCATGCGTCTTTACAAAACCTTCAAGTACGGCTTAACAACAACTCAGGTGGAATTATGCGACGATAGTCGTCACTTTCCCCACGTGTGTCCACCAATTTATGGAGAATGTGCTTTGGAAGGCCATCGGGGTTGCAAAGCTTTGGGACATCCTCTCTATGAAACAGAATATTGATTACCCCCTCGTCGGCAAGGACACGAGCAAAAACCCAGATCTCTGTCTCTATGCCGTGGATCCTATGAAGTCTAAGGAGAAGGACGTCTGGCCACTCTTTGTGATGGAAATCGCCTACGCGGACTCATGTCGGAAGTCTATGAGGGATATTCTGAAAATTCTCCTCGGCATTGAGCATGAGGGGGATATAGTAGCAGGCCTTTGCGTAAAGGTATTTCGCAACATGACTACCCAAAAAGTCACCAAACTGGTGTACACGATAATCTGTTTCATGACAATTAAAGAAGAACTTGTAGCCTTGGAGGCAAACAAGGCACATCGACATATGCTCCCGTTCAAACTTTACGCGAAACCGCCACATGTCGAAGGGCAGGGAAATTATGTTCCGTCGGAGGGAGAGCACTGCGAACGAGGAACGACGTATCGCATGTATCGGGAGACCAATGACCTTGGCACGCGGTCCTTCTACGAAGCGCAGGTGATCCGTCGTGGATTAGTGAGCAATTTCTTCCACTCTATGTTAGATCATGGCTTAGCGCACCGTTCTAGATTGATGAGAAAAATATATCACCTAACAACGATATCGTTATTGAACCGGGTTTCGTGAATATCCCGGAAAAGTTCGGGAATATCCGTCTTCCGGCCAAAGCGCTCTGGACTGAGGTAAACTACCAGGAGGACATCAGGGAAATCCAGTTAGGGGGTAAACGAAAATTTCAAGAGACCGGAAATGCTGTGGTACTTTTCAAGCGAAGGGTCGTTGAGACCAATGAAGGATTGCAAGTCACACTGACTTGAACGCCTGAAGATACATAGTTCAGTTTTAATGTCGTTTTCCGGACCAATTTTATGCAAGTCTTACGATTGTACATACCATCAAGTACTGTTAACGAAGCAGTTTCTTAAAATAAAATTTCCCCAGCCACGTCGCTGATTTTGATCCCAGTTGAAAACTAAAAGCCGGAAAGTACTTATTGGTTTGTACGCAGAGTAAACCAGGTCACTGGGGCAACGAGAAGAGTTCACGTATTTATTTCATATTGATTGTTCCTAATTAGAGAATTCAAGGTTGCTGTCTTATGATTAAACAAAACGGAAGAACAAAGGCCTACGGTGAAATTGTATTTTGCGGTGATTTTCGACGAGTTCGGGAAATGCACGGACATTACGATCTGGGTTTGAAAAGTCATTGACAGTTCGATCTTTGTTCGGAATCGCTCCCCGTCGATGTAACGGAGACTTTGCAGGATATCGCGCCGCACCACATAGGCGATGATCACAAGGTCATCTCAATCGTTAATGTCCGCACAAAGTGCATCTTCCTCCTCGATCTCCAGCTTCGGGCCGCAGATCTCTGGTTTCGCGTACGTCAACAAACGGTGGAGCTCGAAAAACATGAATCTCGACGCTTTTTGCTACGAAGCAGATGCTGCTTGGGTGCTGCACACAGTTCACGAAGTTTCCAATTCAATGGAGTTGTGAACCCCATCGGCAGATACGTCGAGAGGGACTGAAAAGGATCGATTGAGCCAATGTATGAGTGGTTTTGAATTTTTTAACCGACGTTTTGTTATTAGCTTGTTAGAAAATGCTTTTTTCACCTGTTATTCACATTATTTCGCGAGAAGATTATTGACTGTTAATAAACCTAGTGAATAAATGTGCCCTCGAGACCCGATGTAATTAACATTACCGGAAATTATTAGCCTTAGCGTAGAGAAGTCGTTCCAGGATCTTTATCTGACTAAGCGCGCCATCAATTTGATCACCAATATTACATACATTTCCCACGCTATCTTTTTCCTTCACCACCATGCCCACGGATTCAGGAACGTTAGTGCGCGGTATGTGCAATCTCACGGTTCACCTTTGCTTCAAGATTCTTCATCTACTTGTCCTACGTCTTCTCCGGAGAGGTCGTTGTCTGCGAATACTAAGTAGCCTGCCGTTCTGCACGTAGACATGGCAGACAGCGTCTGGTATCATTAAAGTTACGCTGCATGCCCCTATTTGTGCCTTCTGCCATGAAAGTATCGCAGTTCGCTGGTATTGACACCCCGAGTCTCTCCTTGAGGAAAGGACACGTGGTCAGGCACGCTCGACCATAAACCTGTCGAGGTCTACTGCTAATTTGAAATTCACCGATCTAATTTACTTTTCTCATAGCTTCACAATATTATACAGATCAACGCGAACTTACTGGATACGATGCCCTGAAGCAGTCCAGTCTGCTTTGGTCGATGCCTGTTCAGTGCCAGCAGTTCTTGACAACATCCTTGACACCGGAGGCATGGGTTTCAAAATTTACAGACAGTGGCCCAATTGATCCTATCTTTGCGAAATTCGGACTGGTCAGTCGTTGTCAATTCCCAAGTTCCTGCGGTGAACCATCCTACAGGCCATTTCGAAAAGCTTAAAATCGGTGGCGGACATCGCTTGGCACAAGACGCCCATACCCAAGGGTTTTGACATCGACTTGTTAAAAAATGCGCCGGCACAGAAGTACGGTCAGCACATCGAGATCTTAGTACTCATCCGAGCAATGGACATTGCGTGCAAATTTTTACGGGTCCCAAGTCGTGCATTCTATCCCGAGTTTTCGAAGCCATTGGAATTGGATGATAGGATGAAAAAGGTAAGTGAAAATATTGTCTTCAAATTGTGCGCTAACGATGTCCCAGTTCATTAATCGCTTGGACCACTGGTCGAAAAAAGTAGAGGGCATGAATCTAAATTGCGAACGTCAAACGAGGCGAACCTTGTTACTGTCCCCCCTTTGGAATCGAATGCGACCCTTGAGGACCACATTCTTCACGATGACGTTTGCATACTCGCTGCACAATGGAAGCATGACTCTATGAAGCAGTTGGTGAAGTCGCTCTCTGTTCTAGAAGGCGTCGCGTTCCACATCCGTTTGCTAACCCATGTGAGTCTCCAACAACCCCAAAGCAGTTTGGTATTCTTAACTTCACGAACAGCATGGCGGCGTTGAAAAGTTGACAGTGTGGAAAAGGTAAAGCCACATTTTTCGTGCTCATATTATAACTCAAAAACTATGGTTTTCGTTGCTATCAGCTTCATCGACAAGAATTACAGTCATCCCGATATTAAAAGAATCGTCCAAGATGACGACACGATGAAAAAGTTTAAACAGCAGCTTGCCAAATGGAAACAAGCCTTCGCCAGTGCCGTGGCAATCTCCCCGTTGATTTTAATCACGGGACAAGGTCTAGGACAGACCCCAAGTGCAGCTGCTGCGCTACAGGTACTACTCCCCCTTCTTCCGACGTATTTTTCGAAATTCAATTTGTCCGCTAGATCGGGAGTCGTCTATGCTCTTATGGAAAACCTGATCATATTCAAGAGATCGAACAAATGCTTTGGCATTGTATTATCGGCATAGCTTGGCGCTGTTGGACTAGCGAGGTCGGATTGAAAACCTTTCTGGACAATGTGCAACCTTTGGTAAATGCACATGCGGACAAATTGGCCGAAGAAAATTGGTTTACGAAGATAGTGGACCATGCTCAACGCAAAGGTATCGTAGGTTTCGAGGCCAGACTGGCGAAGGAGAATCGAAAATGGTTGGCGAGGACCAAGGCCATCACGGGATACCCTGAGATTTCTCTGCCTCCTTATCAACGCCTTCGGGCTGTATCAATGTCTACAGATCGCCCGACGTTTCCCCCGCCGAAGAGACGCTACTATGAGTGCACTGATTTGGACAGCAAGGACCTCCTCCCCTTTCCGGTTGCTGACGCAGCTACCATCTGCCCCCTGTTAACATACCGTGTTGAATTTTGGGGTTACTGCCATTACCGGCAAACGTGGCCCAACCTTCCTCTCAAACCTGTTACGATTCGCACGATCCGTACGCAGGACCTCGTAGTTGGTGGGCCTTTGGCTGTCTTGGTCTCAAACGACAAGAAGAGGGAGAGTATGTTTGATCTTTCAGCTGAAGAGAGGCGTCAGCACGAGGCGAAGGCTATGGAGGAGTCTTCTCAGTGGCGACGGATGCTACTTGAAGCTACTTCGCTGAGCTGGAATTCAGCTAAAGCAGCGTCCAAAAACGATCGTAAGCGCCCGCGCCCCATCTCCTTTATAGAGGAGATGTCTACAGATTCCAAAAGGCCGAAGCTGGAACGTGATTCAAAGCGTTCTTCGCGTTCGATAGATTTGCCTATGGTGTACTCCCCCGTTGAGAAAAGAATGGTTACCTGCAAAATCTTCCCGATGCTTTCAAACGTATGTCATCTTTTTCGCAAGCGCTTGAGGTACTAAATATTTAATAGGAGGAAGACGATAGAGCGACCATTAAAGGCTGGAACAAATGTGTTGTCACGAATAGTGATAAAACACCATTGTGGTACAAGTCCGGTCGAGTAAGGGAGTCAATGATATGGATGTTGTCCAGCGAGGACCTCAAGGAATTCAAGCCATCTCGGCTTATACGAGATTATGAGGTTCTCATGTATGACGTTGGTCTTCGGAGGTCGTGGAACTGGAGTCTACATTGCTTGAACAGAGTTGGGGACCTTGACGCTTCCCGGGAGGTTCAAGGTATGTATTCTTCATTGTCATGGTTCTATATACCCATTCTGTTCATTAGACCATCAGAGACGAATGGATCCTGAAAAAAGGGAAGATATCAACGTCGCTATGTCATTCAGAGAGCTCTTCAACGAAAGTCAGGCAGAGGATGGGAGATCCCTGAATGCTCTCAACCTTCCCCGAGCAGGGCAAGGCATTGAGTCCATTCCTTACTTGTCGTGAGTATCCTTTACCATTAGCTTCTGACAATTCTAAGGTTTGTACAGGTTGTTGTCAGCGCATAAGACTGCGTTCGATCAGACCGAAGACCTGCCAAACGACCTTTTCCCTCAGGAGTTCCCCAAACGGGCGACGACATGGAGTTTAGTGTCTACCCGTGGCGCAATAACATACATACATTCTGATTCGCAAGGCGTGGGCACCGCTATCAGAGTCGTTACTGGTCGGAAGTTGTGGTACATCTTCCGGAGGTTGAGCACCAAGGATAATGACAGTCGGATTGATGAATACCTACGTGAATGGGAGCCAGGTTTCATTCCTTCTCCCGAGGACTGGGAGGCAGAAGTTGTACTGTTGGAACCGGGAACATGTTTGTGAGCTCCATTTCCATCTGGGCGATTGACTATCTTTTCCTAACTTTCACAGCTTTATGCGCCCGGACACCCACCATGCGGTCATCACTGTTGAAAACTCGATTGTTGCCGGAGAGCACTTCTATGCGTGCGGTACTATATCACGATCTGTGGCTGGTTACGTCCACACCGCCATGTTAGATTTCTCTATCACAAACATACTCCATCTGGAGCTTCGCCCACTATTCTTAAGGATGATGTGCTACTTCTCACAGAACATACGTTCAAAGAACAGTAAGGTCACGCTATGCTTGATTAATATAAGATTCTGACGTGGACCTACAGCTCTCGCTCTCGATGTTCCTGATATTTACAGCCGTGAAGGATTTCTGGACCTTGTCGCTCTGGGCAACCTGTGCCTGTTTGCCAGTGCGCTGAATGTCGATCCCGAGGAAGGGAAACCTGCTGTCATGGTGGCCGTAAATGCGTACATGGTCCTGTTGCGATGGGCTAGTCTTAATGTATCCCTGATCACGTGGAGCGAAGAGGATGGCGCGCCGGAAAGTGGTGAGAAAGAGAAGGACACGCTGGAAAGTGATACACAAGACGTCCTCCGCATAGATCCAGGAGATTTTGCCCGGAACTCTGCGGCCCACTTCGCGAGATCGCTAATTCTGTACGCTTCAGAGGTGAAGGATCAACGCCAGGAGCGGATGTTAGACTCAAAGGTTTTGACCAAGCGTGTAAAGGAGGCCATGGATGCTTTCATGGACACCGTTATCCCGAACGATTTCATCGAGGCCTATAAAGCGGTGAGAAAGCAGCGTATGCATTTCAAACCCCGATTTGTGGTCACACGGTCTGGAAATATCAGCGGTAGGTCATTTCTCTCTCTGAGCTCCCTTTCCCGAGATGATATTGTTTTGTTAGATGTTGGTGCCTTGCGCGACATGTGGAACTTGATTGACCCTGCAGACTTCGACTCAGACTACGACTCAGATGATGAAGAAGATGATGATGATGATGGGGACCATGAAGAGTCCGGTGAAAGCGAGCAATCCAACGAGAAAGCAACCAACAAGGCGGTATCTCACCTCAGCAAAAACCTTGTCGACCTCCAGTCGGGAGCCACTGGAGCGATTTCAAATTCGAACCGAAATTCGACCTCGCCGGAGAGTGACAGCGATGCGGACGGCTCAGACTACCGTCCACCTAGGCCAAGAAAGGGTCGGGTTGCCCAAATTTCTGCCTCATTGGAAGAGTCAACTAGAACCGTGTCCGATAGCGATGCGATGAATGTTGATGTCAACTTGGATCGGGAGAAGCATGTGTTGCCCCAATTCCTGCGTCCGGTAACGATGCGATGATTATTGATGAGAGAGAGGCCCAGGTTACCCGAAGTCCTGCGATGATCAAAGGCGATGCGATGGATTTGGACGACAACTTGCGTGCGGGAGCTGCCATAGTTAAAAGTGAGTATACTTTTTTCCAACACCACAACGTCTCTGATAAAAACACGTAAAAGGTGCGGGTCCAACTTACCAGAAACTATACTCACCCGACCCATGGACTATCGAAGGTTGGCGAACTATTTGGCGGGAGTATTTTGTCATGGGTAAGAAAGGGGTTTCTCTCTTAACATCCCGCAACTCATTGCCATGTCTTACTAGACAAATGCGAGAAAGGCTTGGACGGTCAGGTAACCAATAATATCGCCGATATCGGTATGGCTGCTCACTGTTTTCAGTGTCTACTCTTGGAGACAAGCGATAAATACGGAGGAGAGCATATACTCAAAGCAGAGGATCTTCAACCCCTCCTGACCTCGTATACGGAGCCGTTCAGCATGAATCTGATGAAGACCATCCTCAATCTAATGATACTTGCTGAGGGTCGGCCGAAATGGTTCTGCTTCGATAGTTCGTCGGAATCGCTCCCCGTCAATGTAACGAAGACTTGGCAGGGTCTTGCGCCGCACCACATAGACAATGATCATTGGGTCATCTTAATGGTGAATGTCCGCGAAAAGAACATGTACCTCCTCGACGGTGTGGTGAAAGATGGAAGGCAGCATCAGGATATCATGAAGGTACTCTCTTTCTTTCACAGTTACCTGTTACATTATTAATCCATGTTAGCCTTATGCGACGATGTTGGACAAAGTGTCTGATCCTCAAAAGAATTGGACCTATAGGTCTTGGCTTGTACGTCCAACCTGAAACGAACTGTCGTCGTACTGACTGTCACAAGGTTCCTAAATACAGCAGCGTCGATTCCAGCGTATTCTGTTCGTTGTTGGCATGGTTGTTGATAACCCAAACCATAATTCCTGCCGTCGATGCACCCTTTTGGAACACAGAGATCGCTGGAGCGGGATTCAGGCTGGAGCTGATTCACTTTCTAAAGCACGTCGCTGCAACTTCTTAGAACCGTATTTTTTGTATTCAAATCGAGATGCATTGAAGTAATAGTCAGCTGTTGCGTAATGCATGCCGTGGCTGAAGCAAGTGACGAAGGACAAGACCTTCAATAAGAATCTTCTTTCCCCATACTCATACTCAAGGCGAATCTATGTGTTATTCGCCTCTCGGAAGCAGAAGGCTTCGACTGATGCGCATATCGTTGGTAACCAGCGCAGTAAACCAGGTTGCTGCAACCAGAAGCTGTTACAGAGGGCGAGGCCATAAGAGTGGCGTCTTCTTTTCTCACAGATCGACGCCACAGGCCTGGAGAGTCTGGAAATACGTGATTTTAGTCGTTGGGACGCTTTCTGTAAAGGGAACTGTTCACTAGCGCTGCAAGCAGACTTAGATCAAGGCCGCACGAAAAGTGCCCCACCATTCACACTCACCATATTCTATACTTATCTTCGAAAAGTAAGCGTAATTTCTGCACATATGTGGGGTGCACCTGAAACTGGAAGAAGGAAAATCACTAGGATCTGGGTACGAGACTAGAAGTCCCCGTGCCACGACTTTTCGCGTCCCTGGCCTTCTTGTTGTATATATGGGGCTCTATGGTTCCTGTTCCATCCCTGAAACTTTATCATGATAGTTAGACATTGATCTTGATCTTGATTCGCTTCAACCCAAAGACATGGTTGACGGCCCCGCTCCAGCAAGTCAAGCAATCCACTCTGGTGAGTACTTACTTATGCCGCTATTCCTACACCAGACTGAGAGCATCGTCAAGACGAGTCTCAGGCGCCCATCCTCACCGCCGATTTGTCGGGAGCATCTGTGGGCCCCGCTGTTACGCAAATCTGTGAGGATGAGGAATATTTTTCTGAGCCATTCTTCACGCCGGAGGAGCTCGACGGTATCGATGGGCTTGGCGGTCCCCCATCGGTCATTCCCACGGGCTTCAATGAGGATGATCCTTACCTCAAAGCCACAAATGATATGAAGAGGGGTCTGTTACCTGGGGATTCAGGCGCGGACGGTCAGTACTATGTGGTGCTCAACGGTAGCACTTGTGGAGTACATCGAGGATGGTGCGTGTTGTTTTATGCTTTTTATGCTTATGCTTATACAATCAACTGATGATTGTGGCAGGTATGCGACTTCGCGCAGTGCTTACATTTGCCGGTGCATCATTTTTTCGAGCTTCGTCCCGCCTTGATGCAGAGAAAGGCTGGCGAGACGCATTCCTTGAAAAACGGGTTGGCCCGCATCAAACCCTCCTGTATCCCCTACCCTCTTCCCCTTATCATACCACTACAGCACAAACGGTAAAGGAAAGTGTGAGTCCTTTACCCTTTGAAGTCATTCTCGAAAATTGAACAGGTTTCGATGTGCGCAGATCCCGCCATCTTCCAGCATAGTCAGTCCACGAGATCCTCATATGGAAGAAACCTTTTATTGGATCGTGACCAGTGGTTTCCACCCTGGTGTCTTCCCTGGAATGTAAGTTGCGTCTGAAATAACAAGAATCTGATGATTTAATGTCTGTGCAGTGATGATGCTAGGCGAGCTGGTGCGGATATGAACAAAGCGCGGAAGGCCTTTGTTAGTATTGAACAGGCTTGTATGAGCTTTGTCGAGGCGTTCATAGATAAGGACAGGTGAAAGGTGAGAGCACAAGTACAGTAACGAAGTAGCTGTTTATATATCTACAGGCTTTGAGACTATTTCTGCATAATGATACAAATCGTACAGTAGACGAATCATGTTCACCATGTTCTTGATCTTTTCATTGGGCCGCTGCCTTTGTAAATACACAGTTGCACGGTCACAGATGGGGACGTTAGATTGTTGACAAAAAATGATAATCCGTCCGAAAGGAAAAAAGGAATCCAGTTGTCCAGTTTTCCATCAACGTTGGTAGAAGTAGTTTGATTCTATTTACATGAGCTGTATCAATCCAACTTTGCCGGAGAAAAGACACTCAGCCGGTGCATCAAAATGTTATTTCGGATTTACAGTTATAAAGTGTCCACTATGGATCGTTCCTGAGTTCTGCAGATTATCCTTCCGCACCAATGCTAAGATTGATATCTGCGCTGACTCATGGAATGACTGGTACTGACGTCTATGCATCTGCATCCGCTTGTGGGTACGTCTTCCTGCTAAGAAGAGTCAGAGGCCTATAGAAAGTCTCACATTTCTGCCGACTTTCCACCGCGAAAGCTGCAGAGCTCGACAGCTTTCATCAGTGGCTGAGCGGCATAACCGGTCCGAACGACAACACTGATCGGCTATCAAGGTCGGTAGAAGTCATTTTGTTCTATTTACCTGAGCTGTGTCAATTCGGCTTGCCCGGAGAAAAGACACCCAGCCGGTTCAACAAAGTGTTACTTGGGATTTACATTTATAAAGGGTCCGCTATTCGTGAGTTCTGCTGATTATCCTTCCGAACCAATGCTGACATTGATATCTGCGATGGTATGGAATGGCTGGAATGCCTCGTTGATCACTGGCGTGATTCGTTAGATTGCAGACGCGCAGTCATCCCGCCGACGTGGTTCAAGGTATACAGCCACAAATTTATCTCATGGAATGTTGTATGGTCCCCTCGAACAGGAAAGCGATGAAAGGTATTGCGATCGTGATCTTTTCTTCTTTCTTCTTATGCGCTCGCTTCACACTCTGTTAAGTGAACTTAGCTCTGGTGCGCGGTGTATGACTGCCCATTTTTGAAAGGACATTTGTTACGTGAAGTTTTGTAAGAAATTTGAGATTTCGGCCGTCGGTGATCTGTTTCTATGAAGACACAGTAGCCAAGTTTATTGAGACTTCCGTTGCATTTGTTGCCGTGGAAGAGCGCAGATCCTTAGTAACGCTGATACGAATGGAAGCAGCTGTCAGAACGTCGGCAAAGCTTTTATATTATAAAGTGGCGCTGATCCCCGTCTGTCCTGACCGAGGCTGAAAATTTTAAAGTAGGCTTCAATCTACCCTCCTGTCTTGTCTTGTTTACCTACCCCCAGCTCACCGCTCATTTTCTTTGCGTTTTTTTTTTAAACTCTCGTCTCTTTACCTCGAAATGGGTCGTAGCCATCAGCCTGCCCGGGCACTGTGTGCCATCATTTTCGCCCACTATCCGCACTTGTTCGACGATCCTGTATGGCAGGCCCAATACGAGTTCTATGGGTTTGATATCAATAACATTCGCTTTGTCAATAACGCCGACCTCGTCAAGATTCGCGAATTTCTCAAACACCTCAAGAACCTCACCCTTGACAAAGCAATCGATGCCGTCAATGCGGGCGATAGTTTTGTCGATGGGCGCAACGCATACTTTCATTGGTGGTCGAAAAGTGGGCTCCTGAGGAAACTCAAGGTTGTTCACGATAAAGCGATTCGGGCCTCCGGTATCAATGTCAAGATGATGTACCGTGTACACGCGACCAAGGGAACAAACAAGTTCTTGACTGTGGGTCATTTCCGCCACAAGGATGCGGAGCTGGCAGAGGCCCTTTTTGGTTCCGCCCACGAGCACGAAGCCTCCGGCGCCATGCATATGGAGTTCCAAGAATTACTCACTTCGCTCACCAATGACTTCATCGAGCGTCATCGGAAGGCCCGCAATACCGCCAAGAAGAACAAAGACGCTGCGAAGCGGCAATTGGACGCGGTTTGGAAAGGTATAAATCCGATCTCGTCTTCTGTATCGCTTTGACTAACCGTAGAACAGCCGTAGCGTCGGGGATTGATGTCATCACCAAGCAGTCAGCGAGCAAGATTACGAAGGCTTTGGTGAAGTACGAGAAGTCCATCGGCTGGGACGCAACAGAGGAGGAGAAGAAGGAGGTGGAAGAGTTCGAGCGAAGGAAGGGTGAGTGGGAGCAGGTATTGACGAAGACGAAGGCGAACGAGGAAGAGTTAAAGCAGCAAAGGAAAACGTCGCAGTGTAAGTGTTACTTCCGTTTTTCCTTAATGGGCCAGTGTCGCTGACGTAAAATAGACATCCTCGGTCGTACGGTGCCAAGTCGCATGAACGTGGTGGCGACCGAAGAGGAAATCACCGCTCTCCGCCAAGAATTCGTCGACGAAATGAAGGCAGTCGCAAGGCGGCAGGAAGAGGAAGAGATTCACGAGTACGACGGCGACGTCAATCCCGGTCCTCGTTTGGCTCGCCCAGGCCTTGTCGAGTTCGACCAATGGGAGAAATGCGGCGACATGGGAGTTGAAGCGTGGTCGAAGACGACGGAAGAGGAGCTAAAGAAACTTCTCCAGTGGCCAGAGGGTCGGCCCGTCGAGTTCAACGCCTTCATCAACTCGACGCTGCAAGACTTTTGGGAGAAACCGGATTACGTTAAGAATATACCGCCCGAAGGAGATCTCGACAACACCCCAATGCATCTGATGTGGCATCAGCTTGTTGGCGTGGTGTCCATGGTCAATATGTTCTGGACTGAGAAGGAGGAACCCAACGGAGTGCCCGGTGCTATCCTTGCTGACGAAGTTGGTCTCGGCAAGAGCGCCCAAGTCATGGCCCTCTTGGCCTTTATTATGGCAGCGCGCCGGTCGCAGAATCTGGGCTTGGCGCCCCCCCCCGTAATCGGTGAGTATTCATTCATTAGCGGACGGGCCGCCACGCGGGGTCCCAGAGCGCCAAGCTGCTTTTGCTGATGGTAGTGTTGTAGGAAAACTTCCCTATTTTTGTGGGCGCAAAGAGGTGCTGAACGCGCCCCATCTTCTCTTAGTTCCAACGACACTTCTGGGGCAGTGGAGATCTGAGCTGAAAAGGTGGTTTCGCCCACACGTTGTTGACATCTTCATCCTCCCGTCGATGCAACGTGGGTGGGATGATTTTTATAAGAGACTCGACACATCAAAGCAAGACCCCTGTAATATCATCATCATCGGGACACATAGTGTAAAGCGCAGCGAACTCTTACAAGTTTTTGACTTCGAATGTTAACTTGCTTTTTACAGATCATCAGTCAAATGGGGCACCGAAACCTTCGCTTAAGGAAAGGCAAGAAGATGGCGGCGAGTGAGATACCGGCTGAGAAGGGCAACGAGCTTGGATACGTCCCCCTTTGGCACCGCCAGTTTTGCACGGCAACGGTGGATGAAGTGCACAGCTATCGGACTACGAACGCCGCGTACTACGCTCTCCGTCGCCTTTTGCTCTCCGCCTGGGTGAAATTATGGCGACGGCGACCCCCTTATTCCAGTCGCCACGTGTATGTGGTCATTGTCTTCCTGGAATTGACCCCTACTGATGGTAAAGCATTAGGATCTAAACAACCTTGGCCGTCTCATACAAATTCAGGCGTTCTTGGGTACGAAGGCTGAGGCCGCGGAAGCTGACGTTATACGAGAGATCGCCAGATTGCGCCGTAAGGTATTGAAGGACGAAAAGGAGGCTCTCATCGACTACAACAGTCGCGCACTGGTGGGCGAGAACACCGACAATCCATTGGCTGCCGTCTACGCCCGCAATGAAAAATGGGTGCTCGATATACAAGCTCAATTCGCCGGGCGAGTTATTCGACGCTCCGGGAATTCCACGGTTTACACGGACCCTCCGAAAAATCCAGTCAAGAGGCTGATGAACGACCTGCCCCCTTATGAACTCATCGAAGTTGGTGTTGCACTGACAAATGCCGAGAAGGAGGAAATGGAGGCCCAAGTCAACAAGTGGACGAAAAGGTGCGTACTGGATTTATCAAATGGCGGTACAGCTTAGATGACATCATTTTCAGCGCGAAGAAAAATGGCGCTGTTGACGTCACTGATGGTGGGGTAAGTGATCACGTGACTATGGTAGAACGTGCCTCCCGGCCCGCTGATCTTCTTTTTTTAGGCCTTTTTGCTGAACTACAGGCTGGCCCTCGCCTACCCGGAAACTCTTCGTCACAAAGATGAAGATGAAGGACGCAAGAAGACACCGAAATACGCTCCTTTCAAGACACTCGCTGAATGGGACGCCCACCGAGGGGCAAAACTGCAGGCAGCCGTTGAGATTTGCCTACACATGCTATCAGACGATGATCGACCTCCACCGATTATCAATCCCGACACGGGCGAAATGCATTTCCCTGATTTGCCGCCCTTGCCCGAAGGCGGTGTCAGGAAATCCACCAGGAAGATACTCATTTTTCATGAGTTCCCAATGATGGATCAAATGGTGAAGTCGGTAAGTGAAAAGTGAAAGAGTTTGCATCTTTTCTTGATTGTTTATAACGGCTCGTAGGTTTTCGCCCTCTTTGGAATCAGAATGGAAGCAGTGAACGGCAAAATGAAGCAGGAGGCGCGTGATAAAATTATCCAAGAGTTCGTTCACGGCGAAGATATCCGTGTCTTGTTGCTCAGCCAAATCGGAACATCGGGTCTGAATCTCATGAGGGCGACGGTCGTCATGATTTTGGTAAGTGGATTAATGTACACACAACTAACAATGATATTCACGATGCTTATAGACCATTGGATGGAGTGGCGTCGAACAGAGCCAAATGATCGGCCGCGCGTATCGGAATGGACAGTCCGCAGTCGTCTACGTCTTCCGCATAATCGCTCAGAACACGATCGACGTGCTCATGGCCAATAACGCTGGCGCAAAAGCATTGCAGCTCGAGCAGTTCTTCAGCAAGAAGGAATCTAATAATCTGCTCAACAGGAGTATGTTATGAAGTTCCATATCATCAGTGGTCAGCGATCTCTGACAAACTTTTTGGTAGAGGCTTATGAGCTTTTGTACAATTGTGCCGCTCCTGGTGAGGACATCCCGGAACTGATGCCGACCAGTGACGATGGCGAGGACGACGAGGACGATGGAGAAGACGATGAGGACAATGACTCCGCAATGCCAGCGGAAACCACGAAGACCACGGCGAAGCAGACAATGGCGAAGACCAAAGGTACGGGTACGGGCAAAGAGGTCGCGGTTGCAAAGAAGAGGAAAGCCGCCGATGTTGTAGACGTAACGGGCGAGGAAGAGGGTGCGGAAACACCGGCCGCCAAGAAGCAAAGGGTGACGCGTGTGAGACGAAAGAAGACGAAGAATGCCGATACCGCGGAGGGTAGTCGTGGAGGAGAGGAGACAGGAATGTATCAGGAGGGGGAGAACGAAGGCGCGGCGAAGGACCGCAAGCGGAAGAAGACGAAGTCAGGCGAGTCTGCCCGCGAGGAGGCAGTTGAGACAGATGATGCACCCGCGACCGCCACGGGGAAGTCGACTTCGAAGAAGAATGTCAAGGGGAAGGGGAAGTCGAAGGCAATTTCTTCTGCAGAGGTCGAACACGAATCCGAGACCGAGAAGGAAAAAGAGGCTAAGGCAGCATCGAAGACGAAAAAGACGACACATGAGGGTCACCCTCCAGGGAAAAAATTGCGCTTCACTTCTCCTCCCAAGACTCCCTCCCCGGGTGAGATCGTCCCGGATTCACAAGAAGACGCTCCACGGAGACCGGGAATCCTCTGCGAGACGTGCCATAGGGTTGGTGAGCGGGATGAGGCCACGGCGCACATATGGAACTTCAAGAAATTCTCAGACACCGGTTCAGACAAATGCACCATTACCACTCCCGGCGCCGATGACTGCCCGTCCTGCATCGTCTCCCACACAAGCATCAGGAACCCCTGTCCCCACACCCGCTGTTTCCAAACCCGAGTCCGCAAACAGCCCACTATCGCAGATGGCAGTCTGTCTCACTGGAGGCGGACCCAGTGGATCACCCTCGCCGATTATTGCTGCCAAGAGATCCAATTTTACTCCTAGTTCCATTTCCAGCATGTCATCGTTGCTGGACATCAGAGACGAAATCTCGACCTTTGGAACGCAAGGCAGTGAACCGACCGACGCCTCCCACCTATTCGGGTCTGACGATCAGATCGAGGAATATAGTACTCCCGTGTCATCGTCCCAAGCTGCACCATCCGAGGAAGGTCCGAAACCCGAATCGAAGCGGCTGGGTCTTAATGGTAAGCCCATTTTCAAACGATCGAGTGATGGGGCCGATGGGAGCGCGCGCAACAAGCATTCTGTGGAACATCATGGACAGGGACACGCCGCTAACGGAAATCCACAGACCATGACATACAAAGTTGATCAGAATGGTTATCAGCATCTCGACTTGGGATCCGTGGTGAGGACCGACTTCAAGGGTTACAGACGTCGTTAGTCACAAGTGAATGGGTCAAAATATGGTGGCAGGTGCACGGGTTCCGTTTTTCGCGGACGTCCTTTTTTGTTTATAAAATTTGTATTATAATGGACATATCGCGGACATATAGCTATCGGTTCATGGTAAAAAAAAAGCAGTTTCACGTAGTCACAAAATATAGGTGTTGCATGATTTGTGTGATAAGGGATCTCGCAGTGCATCTCCTCTGAGGCATGATAACATTCAATGGTCATACTACTGGTAACGACATCGGCATTATACGTCGCCTCGTTTTAGTGGACAGGTCCTGACGCGCCGCGTCTTGATCAGGGCGTTCAGACCCAGGCCTTGTTCAAGTCGAGTTGTGATGGAAACAGGAAAATTAGGTGGCGAAGTATTGTTCCATCTTTTAAATACGACGAATATTCATTTTCTGCAGGCCAACATATCCCCGCTTTTGTAGGCCCAAACGTTCCGATCCCGACGACACTCGTTTAGCACAATGAGTGCCTTCGATATCTATGGGCCGACGTTCAGCAACGAGTCATTGGACATCGACATGGCACCCGGCAGTGTCAACGATATTTGGGAATCAGATATACAGTTTACTGATGACGAGGACATAGAGATTGAGAACACGATCCCCGCGAGTTCGTCATGGAATATAGACACGGATGAAGAAGAGGAGGAGATGGAAGTGAAGGAGACTCTAACTCCGCAACGGCGGGAGCGAGAAGAATCGTCACCCCCGTCGTCAGAAGGAACGGCCACCGAGAATTTTTCTTCGCAATGGCAAGAGGAAGAGGAATCGTCGCCCGCAGCGCCAGAATACCGAGGGAGCGCCAGCCATCATCTTCATTCAGAACGACGAGAGGAAGAGGAATCATCGCCCGCAGCGCCAGAATACCGAGGGAGCGCCAGCCATCATCTTCATTCAGAACGACGAGAGGAAGAGGAATCATCGCCCGCAGCGCCAGAATACCGAGGGAGCGCCAGCCATCATCTTCATTCAGAACGACGAGAGGAAGAGGAATCATCGCCGGCAGCGCCAGAATACCGAGGGAGCGCCAGCCATCATCTTCATTCAGAACGACGAGAGGAAGAGGAATCATCGCCGGCAGCGCCAGAATACCGAGGGAGCGCCAGCCATCATCTTCATTCAGAACAACGAGAGGAAGAGGAATCATCGCCGGCACCGCCTGAAGACCAAGATGATCAGGGAGAAGAGTGGGATAGTGTTTTTGGCGACGAAGGGTACCCACCAGAAGGAGGTGATGAACGGGCAGGTAACAATCCTGTAATTGGAGCGGGATTTCATTCATCTAGCCATATGGACGACCTCTATGAGGAATCGGACGATGAGGATCGTCCTACCTCTCCGCCATTGCAGCCGTCAGACGATGCACAAATGGAGGACATCGAGAGTCGACCACTAGCGAGCCCGCCCAGCCCGTGTCTAGGGTTGGGCCAGCGAATGGATCGTGATGATCCTCCCATGCTTCAGTCAAAGAGGAAATACAACGACATCGATAGGAATGCAGTGCGCACGTCGCCGCCCCTGCGTCGGAAGTTGTTCGGTAAAGAACAGAACGGTAATAATCCTCCCCCGTCTGCCATATTTCAAAAATTAAAACAATCTGCCTACAGAGAACAACTACAACCACCCAGCGCAGACCCCGCCCGCATCGCCCATTCCGCCCACACCACGGACTCCGTCTACACTGCGGACCATGCCCACCCGATTTCTGGGTGTGGTTTTGCCGTCGCGACAGAGAAACATGAGCATGGTCACTCGAGTGTCGCCCGTCGTGAACCATGGAGCGGATCCTCATGAACGAGATCGAGATAATCAGCACACAACAGACGATAACACAGAAAACCGGTCACGTCGCACACCAGGGAGAAGCAGCCACGTTGAAGACCACCCGATGAACAACGGAGCAGACCGCCATCAGGCTGATAGAAACAACCGGCAAACTCGCAATGGTACTCGAGTGTCACCCGTGGTGAACCATGGAGCGGATCCTCATGAACGAGATCGAGATAATCAGCATACGACAGATGATAATACAGAAAACCGGTCACGTCGCACAACAGGGAGAAGCAGCCACGTTGATGGAAACAACGAGCGCGAGCACGGCACTCGCAATGGTAGATCTGGTGCACCCCAAAGACGTCCAGGCGAACGAGGAGGAGGAAGGGTCCGTGAGCAGGGTGGTGACAGAGACGACGACGAAGAAGAAGAAGAAGATAACGGGGAACGAGGTCAAGCCGGCACTGCGCCAGCCCCGGCAATCAGACCAGACGTCTGGAATGACATTTTCGGGCAAGACGATAATGATGAGCCTGAGCGCTCGCGGGGCGAGCATTTTCATCAAGAAGTCACTCTGCACGAATTCAATCTGGCTGCTCAGGAACTTCACACGGCACAGAGTACCCATCACCCGACCGATGACGAGCGTAGCGAGTATCTGCGGTATGTGCTTTGTGGAAACCTGGAGGAAGGACGCTACGTAAATATCACAATGGCCGGGCAGGACTTACCAGTTGAAAATGCCCAAGTATCAAGAGACTATGACTCTGTGATTGCGGTCACCAATAGGGTTGCAGCTCTAGACTTGGATTTCGAGCTCGTCGTTACCCATCAGAAGACCATGGCAATGAACGGGAAACTTCATATCCGGGTTCCATTCAAATTATGGGAGCGTGGTTCAGCAGTGGTAAGCCCAGCCGGAAGCAGCCATAAAGTCTCTGATACATGAATTTTTTGCAGCCTAAAGAGGTGCTCAAGGATCCCGGAACCCAGCCAAACGTGTACCTCGGCAAATTCGGGCATCATTCTGCGCTTCATTTGGTGCTCCCGAATTTAGTCGATTGTCTTCAAGACCACGAAGGCATCCCGGAGGTGACGGTCGGCGAGTACCAGCATATCTACAACGCTATGTACACCGCCTTTCGAGAGCATGACGATAGCATTGCTTCGCGTCTTCCAAACACGTACCAGGCAAAAGCATTTCAGATGGGGAAAGGACGGGGGCAACAGATCAGGCAGGCAGGAATCTTGTTGAACGGAGAAAACTACAAAAAAATACTGGATCATTTCAGTTCAGAGCTGGAGAAGCACCAGTGGGGGAGAGGACACCGTTACGTGCATAATTGGAGAGGCATCAAAGAATTGACCGCCCATCATCCCCAGAGTCATCCGGCGCGGAAAAACAAGCTTCAAATGGCAGGAGGGTTCCAGAGGTCTGCCTTCGAGGAAGAAGGTGACATTGTGTACATTGATGTGGGACTGGAGCTGAGAGTTCCGAACTACGCGTCGGTGTGGCGAAGGGATGCCCACGCACTTGTGCTGGAAAGATTTGTTGAAGTAGAACGCTTTGATGCGGAGAAGTTGACACGACACGGGCACAGCAACTATAACCTGGACCTTTGCGCCCATCTTACCACAGTTGCTGGATGCCATATCACAAGCAACAGCACGGGATATGGACGTAGGGACGTGACATATACGCAGTTGTACACAACGGACAAGGCGCTGTCATACGACGTACGCAACAGAAACAAAGCGAAATTCGTTACAGCCGTTGATTTGATGAAGCCACCGGCGAATGGGAAGGTGTACAACGCAGTCATAAAGGACTTGTACGATATGTTTGAGGAGGCAAAGAATAGCAACAATGTGTTCGCGCGGATTGAGGTGCGCGTGCCCCTCGCGAACGCGGAAACCATGTTGTCCAGATTTACGGCGGCGAACTTCGTGGACGTTGTGTATTGCGTTCCACGGCCTTGGTGGTGGTGAGTCAGTGCGGGGAGGCAAGTTTGATGTTAATGAGTCAAGTCACACAGGAAATGGAAGGCAACACGTATGTTGGGATTTGCAGAACTCATCAAGTGGCAAAACGAGGAACATAATATGCAGGCGCGAAAGCGGTTCTGGAATGTACTACTCACATGCCTCGCAGCGTTCATGGTGAACTCGATACATGCTCGTCCTGAGGAGCGGTCAGGACACAGGCTGCTGATGCACGCAGTTTGGCCGACAACGCTAGACGATGCATCACACGATATGATCCTCCCGTGCAGGAAAACAAGAGACGGGGACAGAGTAGCCGGACCATATGGGGAGGGAGGATGTATGTTCATCCCAGTGAACATGATTATTTGGCCGAGGCTGCTATTGAAAAACGTCCCCCAGCCTCGTCTATCGAACACTGTTGTTGTACCGAGCGAAGCAGGGTGGAATCTTCTGGGACCGCAGTACACTTTCTATGACTTTTGTGTAAAAGACAGCCAAGCGAAGCAACGACAATTGGATTTCGGGAGGAATCAGGAGAAGGGGGTAAAAGGACCTACAGTGGAGGTGCAGAAGCCAACGGATTTACCTTTGCCTGGCGCTGAAGCACTGGCGGAGCTGATAACGATGCCGGAACAATCTTACGACCACGGAGAAGATTTGCCAGTGGAAGACCGTATCTATGTGGAGCCGCTCCCGGATAACGCTGCAGTCTTCATTCATCGAGTGTGGCAGCAGATACCGTCGGATATGCTTCAGAAGGTGGGAACGACAAAATCAGATTCGTGGAGGCACACAAGACTGTCGCAAGATGAATGTCAACGAGTGCATGTTCGCGTGATGCAGGACCATGACATCGGAGGCGTCTTGACACACGCGAGGGTTGAGATGGGCACAAACGAGCAGTGGGACACGGTTTTCGACAGTTTGTTCTGGCCGAAGAGCAAATTAAATAGTAAAACAGTTATCAGGACGCAAAGGGCCAACCTACACCATCTGAAGTCGGTGCAGATGTGGGAGAAATTCGCGTCGAACATGACATCCCTTGGCCAGGTCCAACTGGCGAGAGCGGCATTGAAGAGGGAATTCGACAAGTTCGCCTGGATACTTCACTGCTCGGTAACACGTGTGGTGCAGTACGTGGAGAAGAGAGGCGCCCTGATAGCGGATAAACAACGGGGACCTGCGTCCGAGAAGGCGGTGTTACTGATACAGAATCCGCACCTGCCCAACCATCCAATGATGTTGACGCCAGGACACCAGGTACCATTACGGCAAGTTGATGATAATGAAGGAGGAGTTGATGAAGTACCGGAAGATGAACGTCAGAGACAAGAGGATGCGGTACTTCACATGACACTTCTGAGGGACCGCAGCGAAAAAGCGCCGACACTGGGAGACGGGGAAGCATGGGATATTGACCCAGCCGATGAAGAACCGGAGACACAGGTCACTGCACCATTGAGAAGGAGAAGGACGAGAGGGGCACCGTCGAATGTCCGGGCAAGAGGCATAGTCACTGGGGAGCCGATTCCATCGCCGGTTAGGCGGCGTCAGTGATGATGATGGTAGTAGTAGTAGCAGTACTCGCACTGGTACTTAGTTCTTGAATGAGACACTGAGATCATGTACAGTCATCACCCGGTCCGTTGTACATGCAAACTTCCAGTAGATTAGTCTTGTAAGTGAAAAAGAAAAGGCATCGGACACCTGGTCAATGCATATCTGGCTGTCTTGCTGAATGCGAAGTCGGAGGCTTATGCTTCACGCGACCTTGCCGTCTTCTCTTCGGAACTAGGTCCTTTAGTAGAAGGGAAAAGAGAAGTTGATGGTCCGGAAAAATTGAAGAGCATATGCTGGCAGCTGTAAGCGATGATAGATATCTATTTACGGCATCAGTACTTACATATAAGCGTACCAGTCAATTAATGGTCAAAAAGAATCTCTCCTAGCAACTACACGTTGCATGCTCCCTCTTTGTGACGGACACCCATCCCATTGGGTGTTTATGACGATATCTTTCAGTTCAAATGAAGTCGGAATATTTGACAGCATTGCTGAGCTTCAATCTATTTATCGGGCGGAACTGGTAAGCAGCCAGTATGAATATATAAGCAATAGAACCTCACAAAGTACGGCCAGATCTTTCTGAAGGTCGTACAGAGGATTAGAACATATCTGGAGCCAACAACCGACTGGGCGACTTACAGTACAATAAGAGTGTATAGTCCGTCCCCCATGTATCATCAAGTGGACAGCTGCTCATGCGGTATTTTTTGTGATGATTAGGGTTAGGGTTAGGGTTAGGTTAGTTAGGTTAGGGTTAGGGTTAGGGTTAGGGTTAGGGTTAGGGTTAGGGTTAGGGTTAGGGTTAGGGTTAGGGTTAGGGTTAGGGT